>JASKMD010000003.1:7230673-7425057 GCA_030144725.1 Haematococcus lacustris
GCCCCTGCGGCCCCCGCTGGCCATCTATTCCCGTGAACCTCGGATCCGCCTGCGCCGCCCGGGGGCCAAGTTGGCCTGCATTGAGGCCACTCCAGCCCCTATCCCCGGCCCACCCCCTTTGCCCGGCCCGCCTCCCCTTCCCAGCCCACCCACCCTCCTCTACACACGCGTAGCCCGCGCGGGGGCAAGCCAGGACTAGCCATGCAGCGCCCAGGTGTGGCCGCCAGATTCTTGGCAGTCACCCTCAACGTGCAGGGCCTTGCCCAGCCGCACAAACTGCAGGCCCTGCTTGACTGGGCCGCTGACAGCCCGGCGCAAGTGGTGTTCCTCCAAGAGTGCCATAGGGCGGAGAGCGTGTGGCAGTGGGCAGAAGCCCACTCGGGGGCCAAGCCCGCCTGGCGGGGGCAGTGGTTCTACACCCCTGGCACCGGCAGCTCCCAAGGCTGTCTGGTGTTGGTCAAGCCCTCCACCATCCTCCGGGGGTGCACCCAGGTGCAGCTGCAGGCAGAGGGGGCCCAGGGGCGGGTGCTGCGGGTAGACGGGGAGCTCGCAGGCAGGCCGGTGTCCCTAGTGTGCGTGTACGCCCCGGCGCAGCAGGCAGAGCGGCCAGCGTTCTACGCAGAGTGCCTCCCCGCTTGCCTCCCGCCAGCCGCCGACCGCCGCCTCCTCCTCATGGGGGGCGACTTCAACTGCATCTTAGCCCCCGTGGACAGAGTGGGCATCCCGCAGGGCTCGCAGCATGGGGAGGCCTGGGTGGGCAGCCGGGGCCAGGGGGCGGAGCAGCTGCGGCAGCTGGTGGGTGAGCGGGGTTTGGTGGACCCGTGGCGCCAACTGCACCCCTCCAAGAGAGACCTCACCCACTTCAGCGAGCGTTGGCAGACGGGTGCGCGCCTTGACCGGTGGTACGTCTCGGAGGAGCTGGTGCAGTGGCAGATGGACAGCGCCATCCAGGGGGTGCTGCCAGTGCCCACCGACCACCGGCCCGTGTCAGTGGCAGTGTGCCCCCCCGACCTGCCTCTCACCGTCCCCGCTCCCTGGCAGCTGCACCCCGCCCACCTCGACAACCCTGACCTGCTGGACTGCCTCAAGGACTTCCTACAGGCGGAGGCACATCACCACGAGGCTGCGAGTCAGCTGGGGCTGCCTAGGGATGGGCACAGGGCCAGGTGGGCCCGCATCAAGCAGGGCCTGGCCATGCGTGCCCAGCACTTCCTGCGGGCACAGCGCCGCGCGCAGCGTGACCTGCAGCAGCGCAGGGAGAAGGCGGCAGCAGTGGCCAGGGCTCACCTCGTGCGGCAGCTGGTGCGGGTGGAGCGAGAGGGGGAGGCTGAGGTGCAGGCGGCGCAGCACCTGGGAGAGGCCGCAGCCCTGGCGGGTGTGGGGGCGAGGGAGCAGGGGGCCCAGCAATCCCTGCTGGCCAGCGCAGTCCTCGACCAGTACTACGGCGACCGCTCCTCCTTCTACTTCTACCATCGCGACCAGCCCGCGCACACCCCCACCCTCATCTCCTCTCTCCAGCTCCCCGGCCAGCCAGGTCAGCCAGCAGACCTTACCACACCGGCCGGGGTGAAGGCAGCGTGCAGGGCTTTCCAGCAGCACTACTCAGCTGCCGAGCCCACCGGTGTCTACGCAGCCAAGCCGGTGGACACAGCAGCGCGCGCCACGCTGCTGGGCAGCCTCACCTCCCACCTCACCCCCACCCAGGCCAGGGCTGCCGAGGGCCCCAATGGCATCCCTATGCTATCAGAGGAGGAGCTGGGCCGGGCTCTGCAGGGCTGCGCGCACAGCAAGGCCCCGGGGTTAGATGGACTGCCCATGGAGGTCTATGACCGGCTGTGGGTGGAGCTGGGGCGGCCGCTGCGGGCCATGTTGCGAGAGGCCCTGGCAGACACCGCTGACCCTGCCCCCCTGGCTGAGTTCCTGACAGGCATCATCACCCTCGTGCCCAAGGCTGGCAAGCCGAGGGACCAGGTGGCCGGCTACCGCCCCATCACGCTCCTCAACTGCGACGTGCGCCTGGTGGCCAGGGCAGTGGAGGACCGGCTGCAGCTGCCCTTGGACCTGCTGGTGTCCCCCTCTCAGTCCGCCTTCATCCTGGGCAGGGACATCAGCGACAGCGTGCAGTTCCACCTAGGCCTGCTGGAGTACCTGCAGCAGCGGGGCAGCCCAGCCTGGCTGTTGTTGCTGGACCTGGCGGGTGCCTATGACAACGTGTCCTGGGGCTTGCTCCAGGACACGATGGAGGCCATGGGGTTCTGCCGGGAGGGGCATGTGCGCTGGGCTCAGCTGCTGCACCGGGGGGCCACGAGCCAGGTGCTGGTCAACGGCCACCTCACCGACAGCTTCCCCCTTGCGTCGGGGCTGCTGCAGGGCAGCGGGGCCTCCCCGCTCTACTGGTGCATCGTGCTTCAGCCGCTGGTCAGCTACCTCAGCTCGCTCCAGCTGGCAGGCCGCATCAGCACACCCACCATCCCCTCCAGCCCTCTGGCCATGCACAGGGCCGCCCTGACCCCCGCGCTCCCCTCCAAGGAGTATGCGGACGACCTCACCATCGTGGTGCTCGATCGGGTCAGAGACGGGAAGGTGGTTGTGGAGGCCCTGGGCCTGTTCCGCGCCGCTGGGGGCCCTGCGCTGAGCGTGAGCAAGAGCTCAGCCCTGCCGTGCGCCCAGCCAGAGCCTGGGCCGGGCAACCAGGAGGGCTCAGGCCCCGAGGGGGCGGGGAGGGGAGGAAGGGGGGGTGACGGGGGGGAAGGGGGCGGGCAGGGGCAGGTGGGCGAGCAGGGGCTAGGGGGTGGGCTGGGGGAAGGTGGCGGGCAAGGGCAGCAGCCGGGCGGGCAGGAGCAGGGTGGGGAGCAGGAGCCGGAGGTGGTCATCCCAGCTGTCCGAGCGGGGGTGCCCGTGCGCCACCTGGGGGTCCCTCTTGGGGCGGCCTCCTACGCTGCCACCAGCGAGGCCGCCTTCGGTGGGGCGGCGGCGGCCATGATGGCAGCCTCCCTCCCTTGGCGGCCCCAAGGCCTCAACCTCCTGGGGCGGGTGCAGGTGGCACAGCAGTGCCTGGCCTCCAAGTCCATTTACCAAATGGCTTTTGTGCAACCCTCCGCTCCTCTGACGCAAGCCATGGCCTTGGCTGTCAACCGCTTTGTGGCAGCCTCAGACCTGCCCCAGGAGCGCAGCCCCAACAGCAGTCGCCTCTACCCTAGCAAGGCCATCTGCGTGATGCCCCGGGGGGAGGGAGGGGTGGGGCTTCCCGACCTGGGGGTCACCAGCACGGCCATGCTGGCGAAGATGCTGGCCCAGCTCTGGTCGCCCCGGGTTCGTCCCTGGCAGCCTCTGACCCACAGCCTGCTGGCAGACCCCTCCCACGGCCTCAGCACGTGGGTCATCACCGACCCCACCGCCCCCCCCTCGCGAGGCATCAGCCCGCGGCTGCAAGCTCACGTGGCGGCCCTGTCTGAGCTCAAGCTGTTCCGTGCGGTGCCCCCCGCTAGCCAGTCCTTCTTCTCGGTGCTGGCAGAGCCGCTGTGGTACAACGCGCAAGTCCGCATGAACCCAGCAGCAAGGGAGGCAGCAGCTGAGCAGGGTTGGACCCACGTCCGCCACGTGAGGGAGGCCCTGCATAGCCCCCAGCTGGAGGGGGAGGCCCGATGGGCTGCCGACCTGGTCAGGGCTTGCCTTCCCGAGCCCTGGCAGGGCATGGTGGACCGCCTGCAGCCTCCTCAGCCGGAGTGGGAGTGCCTGAGGGTTGGGCCAGGGGTGGGGTTTGTGATGCGGCGCACCCCCCTGCTCCAGCCCTCCCACTGGGTGGGCCCCAACGGCCGCCTCTACCCCCTAGACCCCACAGGGCAGGGGCCCCTAGGGGCTTTCTGGGCGGAGGGAGGGGCGGCCTGGGAGCCAGCTGCGGTGGCCCGGGTCAACAAGCCCAGCTACAGGCTGACTCCGGAGGAGCGAGCCACCCACCTCCGCCCTCTACCCGCCCAGCATCACGTGGCGCAGGAGCAGGCTCAAGGGCAGGAACTAGGCGGGGCCCGGGGGGTTGGCAGGGGCGGGGGGCGGGCAAGGGGGCGGGGCGGGGGCAGGGGGCGAGGGCGTGGAGGAGGTGGAGGGCGTAGGGGAGCAGGGGGCGGGGCGGGAGGGCAGGCTGCCGACCCAGCTGACGAGGGGCCTGGCACCTGGCCTAAGGAGGAGTGGCTCTTGGGCCCCTGGGCTCACCTGCTGCTGGACCCTCAGGTGTGGGGCATGGGCACCACCACCCTCCTGGACTTCTCGGTCAAGCATGCCAGGGTGCGCCTCCACCAGCTCCAGCGCGTCAGTGCCGACCCCCTCTACCCACCAGGTGGGGGCCTGTGGCCAGCGCTGTGGGGTGTGCGCCCCCCCCGGGCAGCGGGCGAACCGGAGGTGGCAGCGGTGGCTGATGGGGCCCTGAGGGAGCTGGAGCTCAAGTGGGAGGCCAGCGTGCAGCAGGTGGCAGGCCAGGGGGCAGCGGGGGAGCGGGAGCAGCAGGGCAGGGATGTGGAGGAGCGGCTCCCCGAGGAGGTGCAGGGCAGCCAACCGCCTCGCTGGCTTGACACCTCCGCCAGGGCGCACCAGCGACCCTCGCCGCAGATGAGGGCGGCCCAGCAGGCTGAGCGGCAGCTGGAGGCCCAGCAGCGGCGTGGGGGCAGGCAGCCAGTTGCTCAGCCCGCCCCCCGGGCCGACACCGCGGACCAGCTGGCTGTGGGTGTTCAGGCGGGCCAGCCGTGTGCGAAGGTGTGGAAGGAGCTGCTAGACCCCACCCTCCGTCGGGAGCATGTCATCGTGGCCTGGCGGGTGCTTCACGCCAGCCTCATGGTGGGGGCCTTGTGGGGCCACATCCTCAAGGGTACGGCTGCCCCGGGCTCTTCCGCCTGCCGCTTCTGCCAGCCGGGGCACTTGGAGACCCTCACCCACGCCTTCCTGACCTGCCCCGCCGTGGTCCCAGCCTGGGAGTGGGTGTTGGACGTGTACGGCCGCCTCACAGGCACCCGCCCCCCCTCAGGCGACGCCATGCTGCTCCTCAGTGGGCGCCCCACCCGCGGCGAGGCCCCCCCCTTTCAGCCCCCTGACAGCCTGCTGTGGCTGCGGCTGCGCGTTGCCTACCTGGGCGCAGTGTGGCGCCTCCGCAGCTCAGGAGCCGCTACAGCCCTTCAGCCACAACAGGTGGCGAGGCGGGTCGTGGAGGAGGTCATCTCCACCCTCACCACGGCCGTCAAGCGGGACTGGCATCGGGTGGGGAGGGACATCCGCGTGGGCCTCTGCGGCGCTGTGCCCTCCACCTGGTTCAAGGGAAAGGACCCGGAGCTGGACGCTGCCCACTTCGACCAGCTGTGGCCCGAGGCGTCGGGGGGCTGGTTTGCCAAGCAGCCCAGGAGGGAGCGGAGGGGAGGGCAGGAGGGGGCAGAGGGGAGGGTTGGGGCAGGAGGAGTGGAGGAGGAGAGGGCAGCAGGGAGGCCTAGGCATGGGGAGGGCAGGGCGCAGGGGGGGGGAGAGCTAGTGGTTCGCCTCTCCTTGCAGTGGCCCGTCCCCTTCCCCGTCGAGCCAGCCTGAGCTTCAGGGTTGCTGGTGGGGGCTTAGGGCGTTCGGTGGGTGGGGTGGGCTAGGCTTCGGGGGGTTGTCTGGGTGTCAGGGGACCGGGGGCTTAGGTGGTCTTGGTTTGAGCGTTGGGGGTAGGGTTCTAGGTTTCAGGTCGAGGGGCGCGGCTTAGTCTCGTGTGGGTAGTTCTGTGGGGAGGGTCTGAGGAGGTGTGCAGAGCTAGGGGGGAGGGCGGTGGTGTGGGGGAGTGTCTTGACGTTGTCCTTGGGAGGGGGTTGCTTGTGGGGTGTGGACCTTTGCTTGGGGTGTGTGGACCTTTGCTTGAGGTGTGTGGACCGCTGTGTTTGGGTGGGGTGCTTGGGGATCGTGTATGCGGAAACCTTGTTTGTTGTAGTCTTTCTTTTCTTCTTTTCTTTAGTCATTCTCACTCTCTTGTAATGCTCCTACAAAAAAAAAAAAAAAAAAAAAGCTGGGATGACCACCTCCGGCTCCTGCTCCCCACCTTGCTCCCGCCCGCCCTGCTGCTGCCCTTGCCCGCCACCTTCCCCCAGCCCACCCCCTAGCCCCTGCTCGCCCACCTGCCCCTGCCCGCCCCCTTCCCCCCCGTCACCCCCCCTCCCTTCCCTCCCCGCCCCCTCGGGGCCCGAGCCCCCCTGGTAACCCAGCCCGGGCTCTGGCTGGGCACACGGTAGGGCTGAGCTCTTGCTCACGCTCAGCGCAGGGCCCCCAGCGGCGCGGAACAGGCCCAGGGCCTCCACTACCACCTTCCCGTCTCTGACCCGATTAAGCACCACGATGGTGAGGTCGTCCGCATACTCCTTGGAGGGGAGCGCGGGGGTCAGGGCGGCCCTGTGCATGGCCAGAGGGCTGGAGGGGATGGTGGGGGTGCTGATGCGGCCTGCCAGCTGGAGTGAGCTGAGGTAGCTGACCAGCGGCTGGAGCACGATGCACCAGTAGAGCGGGGAGGCCCCGCTGCCCTGCAGCAGCCCCGACGCAAGGGGGAAGTTGTCGGTGAGGTGGCCGTTGACCAGCACCTGGCTCGTGGCCCCCCGGTGCAGCAGCTGAGCCCAGCGCACATGCCCCTCCCGGCAGAACCCCATGGCCTCCATCGTGTCCTGGAGCAAGCCCCAGGACACGTTGTCATAGGCACCCGCCAGGTCCAGCAACAACAGCCAGGCTGGGCTGCCCCGCTGCTGCAGGTACTCCAGCAGGCCTAGGTGGAACTGCAGGCTGTCGCTGATGTCCCTGCCTAGGATAAAGGCGGACTGAGAGGGGGACACCAGCAGGTCCAAGGGCAGCTGCAACCGGTCCTCCACTGCCCAGGCCACCAGGCGCACGTCGCAGTTGAGGAGCGTGATGGGGCGGTAGCCGGCCACCTGGTCCCTCGGCTTGCCAGCCTTGGGCACGAGGGTGATGATGCCTGTCAGGAACTCAGCCAGGGGGGCAGGGTCAGCGGTGTCTGCCAGAGCCTCTTGCAACATGGCCCGCAGCGGCCGCCCCAGCTCCACCCACAGCCGGTCATAGACCTCCATGGGTAGCCCATCTAGCCCCGGGGCCTTGCTGTGCGCGCAGCTCTGTAGAGCCCGGCCCAGCTCCCCACGCGGGGGCAAGCCAGGACTAGCCATGCAGCGCCCAGGTGTGGCCGCCAGATTCTTGGCAGTCACCCTCAACGTGCAGGGCCTTGCCCAGCCGCACAAACTGCAGGCCCTGCTTGACTGGGCCGCTTTTTGCTTTTTTCTTTTTATGGAGGAGCATTACAAGAGAGAGAGTGAGACTAAAGAAAAGAAGAAAAGAGAAGACTACATCAAACAAGGTTCCCCCATACACGATCCCCAAGCACCCCACCCAAACACAGCGGCCCACACACCCCAAGGAAAGGTCACACACCCCAAGCAAAGGTCCACACAACCCAAGCAACCCCCTAACTAGGACAACGTCAAGACACTCCCCCCACACCAACGCCCTCCACCCTCGCTCTACACACCTCCCCAGACCCTCCCCACAAAACCACTCACACGAGCTTAAGCCTCGCCCCTCGACCTGAAACCGAGAACCCTACCCCCAACGCTCAAACCAAGACCACCTAAGCCCCCGGTCCCCTGACACCCAGACAACCCCTCGAAGCCTAGCCCACCCCACCCACGGAACGCACTAAGCCTACCAGCAACCCTACAGCTCAGGCTGGCTCGACGGGGAAGGGGACGGGCCACTGCAAGGAGAGGCGAACCACTAGCTCTCCCCCCCCCTGCGCCCTGCCCTCCCCCTGCCTAGGCCTCCCTGCTGCCCTCTCCTCCTCCACTCCTCCTGCCCCAACCCTCCCCTCTGCCCCCTCCTGCCCTCCCCTCCGCTCCCTCCTAGGCTGCTTGGCAAACCAGGCCCCCGACGCCTCGGGCCACAGCTGGTCGAAGTGGGCAGCGTCCAGCTCCGGGTCCTTTCCCTTGAACCAGGTGGAGGGCACAGCGCCGCAGAGGCCCACGCGGATGTCCCTCCCCACCCGATGCCAGTCACGCTTGACGGCCGTGGTGAGGGTGGAGATGACCTCCTCCACGACCCGCCTCGCCACCTGCTGTGGCTGCAGGGCTGTAGCGGCTCCTGAGCTGCGGAGGCGCCACACTGCGCCCAGGTAGGCAACGCGCATCCGCAGCCACAGCAGGCTGTCAGGGGGCTGGAAGGGGGGGGCCTCGCCGCGGGTGGGGCGCCCACTGAGGAGCAGCATGGCGTCGCCTGAGGGGGGGCGGGTGCCTGTGAGGCGGCCGTACACGTCCAGCACCCACTCCCAGGCTGGGGCCACGGCGGGGCAGGTCAGGAAGGCGTGGGTGAGGGTCTCCAGGTGCCCCGGCTGGCAGAAGCGGCAGGCGGACGAGCCCGGGGCAGCCGCCCCATTGAGGATGTGACCCCACAAGGCCCCGACCATGAAGCTGGCGTGAAGCACCCGCCAGGCCACGATGACATGCTCCCGACGAAGGGTGGGGTCTAGCAGCTCCTTCCACACCTTCGCACACGGCTGGCCCGCCTGAACACCCACAGCCAGCTGGTCCACGGTGTCGGCCCGGAGGGCGGGCTGAGCAACAGGCTGCCTACCCCCACGCCGCTGCTGGGCCTCCAGCTGCCGCTCAGCCTGCTGGGCCGCCCTCATTTGCGGCGAGGGTCGCTGGTGCGCCCTGGCGGAGGTGTCAAGCCAACGAGGCGGTTGGCTGCCCTGCACCTCCTCGGGGAGCCGCTCCTCCACATCCCTGCCCTGATGCTCCCGCTCCCCCGCTGCCCCCTGGCCTGCCACCTGCTGCGCGCTGGCCTCCCACTTGAGCTCCAGCTCCCTCAGGGCCCCATCAGCCACCGCTGCCACCTCCGGTTCGCCCGCTTCCCGGGGGGGGCGCACACCCCACAGCGCAGGCCACAGGCCCCCACTGGGTGGGTAGAGGGGGTCGGCACTGACGCGCTGGAGCTGGTGGAGGCGCACCCTGGCATGCTTGACCGAGAAGTCCAGCAGGGTGGTGGTGCCCATGCCCCACACCTGAGGGTCCAGCTGCAGGTGAGCCCAGGGGCCCAAGAGCCACTCCTCCTTAGGCCAGGTGCCAGGCCCCTCGTCAGCTGGGTCGGCAGCCTGCCCTCCCGCCCCGCCCCCTGCGCCCCTACGCCCTCCACCTCCTCCACGCCCTCGCCCCCTGCCCCCGCCCCGCCCCCTTGCCCGCCCCCCCCCCCTACCAACCGCCCTGGCTCCTCCTTGCTCCTGCCCTTGAGCCTGCTCCTGTGCCACGTGATGCAGGGCGGGTAGAGGGCGGAGGTGGGTGGCTCGCTCCTCCGGAGTCAGCCTGTAGCTGGGCTTGTTGAGCCGGGCCACCGCAGCTGGCTCCCAGGCCGCCCCTCCCTCCGCCCAGAAAGCCCCTAGGGGCCCCTGCCCTGTGGGGTCTAGGGGGTAGAGGCGGCCGTTGGGGCCCACCCAGTGGGAGGGCTGGAGCAGGGGGGTGCGCCGCATCACAAACCCCACCCCTGGCCCAACCCTCAGGCACTCCCACTCCGGCTGAGGAGGCTGCAGGCGGTCCACCATGCCCTGCCAGGGCTCGGGGAGGCAAGTCTTGACCAAGTCGGCAGCCTAGCGGGCCTCCCCCTCCAGCTGGGGGCTGTGCAGGGCCTCCCTCACGTGGCGGACGTGGGTCCAACCCTGCTCAGCTGCTGCCTCCCTCGCTGCTGGGTTCATGCGGACTTGCGCGTTGTACCACAGCGGCTCTGCCAGCACCGAGAAGAAGGACTGGCTAGCGGGGGGCACCGCGCGGAACAGCTTGAGCTCAGCCAGGGCCGCCACGTGAGCTTGCAGCCGCGGGCTGATACCTCGCGAGGGGGGGGCGGTGGGGTCGGTGATGACCCACGTGCTGAGGCCGTGGGAGGGGTCTGCCAGCAGGCTGTGGGTCAGAGGCTGCCAGGGACATACCCGGGGCGACCAGAGCTGGGCCAGCATCTTCGCCAGCATGGCGGTGCTGGTGACCCCCAGGTCGGGAAGCCCCACCCCCCCCTCCCCCCGGGGCATCACGCAGATGGCCTTGCTAGGGTAGAGGCGGCTGATGTTGGGGCTGCGCTCCTGGGGCAGATCTGAGGCTGCCACAAAGCGGTTGACAGCCAAGGCCATGGCTTGTGCCAGAGGAGCGGAGGGTTGCACGAAGGCCATTTGGTAGATGGACTTGGAGGCCAGGCACTGCTGTGACACCTGCACCCGCCCCAGGAGGTTGAGGCCTTGGGGCCGCCAAGGGAGGGAGGCTGCCATCATGGCCGCAGCCGCCCCACCGAAGGCGGCCTCGCTTGTGGCAGCGTAGGAGGCCGCCCCAAGAGGGACCCCCAGGTGGCGCACTGGCACCCCCGCTCGGACAGCTGGGATGACCACCTCCGGCTCCTGCTCCCCACCTTGCTCCCGCCCGCCCTGCTGCTGCCCTTGCCCGCCACCTTCCCCCAGCCCACCCCCTAGCCCCTGCTCGCCCACCTGCCCCTGCCCGCCCCCTTCCCCCCCGTCACCCCCCCTCCCTTCCCTCCCCGCCCCCTCGGGGCCCGAGCCCCCCTGGTAACCCAGCCCGGGCTCTGGCTGGGCACACGGTAGGGCTGAGCTCTTGCTCACGCTCAGCGCAGGGCCCCCAGCGGCGCGGAACAGGCCCAGGGCCTCCACTACCACCTTCCCGTCTCTGACCCGATTAAGCACCACGATGGTGAGGTCGTCCGCATACTCCTTGGAGGGGAGCGCGGGGGTCAGGGCGGCCCTGTGCATGGCCAGAGGGCTGGAGGGGATGGTGGGGGTGCTGATGCGGCCTGCCAGCTGGAGCGAGCTGAGGTAGCTGACCAGCGGCTGGAGCACGATGCACCAGTAGAGCGGGGAGGCCCCGCTGCCCTGCAGCAGCCCCGACGCAAGGGGGAAGTTGTCGGTGAGGTGGCCGTTGACCAGCACCTGGCTCGTGGCCCCCCGGTGCAGCAGCTGAGCCCAGCGCACATGCCCCTCCCGGCAGAACCCCATGGCCTCCATCGTGTCCTGGAGCAAGCCCCAGGACACGTTGTCATAGGCACCCGCCAGGTCCAGCAACAACAGCCAGGCTGGGCTGCCCCGCTGCTGCAGGTACTCCAGCAGGCCTAGGTGGAACTGCAGGCTGTCGCTGATGTCCCTGCCTAGGATGAAGGCGGACTGAGAGGGGGACACCAGCAGGTCCAAGGGCAGCTGCAACCGGTCCTCCACTGCCCTGGCCACCAGGCGCACGTCGCAGTTGAGGAGCGTGATGGGGCGGTAGCCGGCCACCTGGTCCCTCGGCTTGCCAGCCTTGGGCACGAGGGTGATGATGCCTGTCAGGAACTCAGCCAGGGGGGCAGGGTCAACGGTGTCTGCCAGAGCCTCTTGCAACATGGCCCGCAGCGGCCGCCCCAGCTCCACCCACAGCCGGTCATAGACCTCCATGGGTAGCCCATCTAGCCCCGGGGCCTTGCTGTGCGCGCAGCTCTGTAGAGCCCGGCCCAGCTCCCCACGCGGGGGCAAGCCAGGACTAGCCATGCAGCGCCCAGGTGTGGCCGCCAGATTCTTGGCAGTCACCCTCAACGTGCAGGGCCTTGCCCAGCCGCACAAACTGCAGGCCCTGCTTGACTGGGCCGCTTTTTGCTTCTTTTTTCTTTTATGGAGGAGCATTACAAGAGAGAGAGTGAGACTAAAGAAAAGAAGAAAAGAGAAGACTACATCAAACAAGGTTCCCCCATACACGATCCCCAAGCACCCCACCCAAACACAGCGGCCCACACACCCCAAGGAAAGGTCACACACCCCAAGCAAAGGTCCACACAACCCAAGCAACCCCCTAACTAGGACAACGTCAAGACACTCCCCCCACACCAACGCCCTCCACCCTCGCTCTACACACCTCCCCAGACCCTCCCCACAAAACCACGCACACGAGCCTAAGCCTCGCCCCTCGACCTGAAACCGAGAACCCTACCCCCAACGCTCAAACCAAGACCACCTAAGCCCCCGGTCCCCTGACACCCAGACAACCCCTCGAAGCCTAGCCCACCCCACCCACGGAACGCACTAAGCCTACCAGCAACCCTGCAGCTCAGGCTGGCTCGACGGGGAAGGGGACGGGCCACTGCAAGGAGAGGCGAACCACTAGCTCTCCCCCCCCCTGCGCCCTGCCCTCCCCATGCCTAGGCCTCCCTGCTGCCCTCTCCTCCTCCACTCCTCCTGCCCCAACCCTCCCCTCTGCCCCCTCCTGCCCTCCCCTCCGCTCCCTCCTAGGCTGCTTGGCAATACAGGCCCCCGACGCCTCGGGCCACAGCTGGTCGAAGTGGGCAGCGTCCAGCTCCGGGTCCTTTCCCTTGAACCAGGTGGAGGGCACAGCGCCGCAGAGGCCCACGCGGATGTCCCTCCCCACCCGATGCCAGTCACGCTTGACGGCCGTGGTGAGGGTGGAGATGACCTCCTCCACGACCCGCCTCGCCACCTGCTGTGGCTGCAGGGCTGTAGCGGCTCCTGAGCTGCGGAGGCGCCACACTGCGCCCAGGTAGGCAACGCGCATCCGCAGCCACAGCAGGCTGTCAGGGGGCTGGAAGGGGGGGGCCTCGCCGCGGGTGGGGCGCCCACTGAGGAGCAGCATGGCGTCGCCTGAGGGGGGGCGGGTGCCTGCGAGGCGGCCGTACACGTCCAGCACCCACTCCCAGGCTGGGGCCACGGCGGGGCAGGTCAGGAAGGCGTGGGTGAGGGTCTCCAGGTGCCCCGGCTGGCAGAAGCGGCAGGCGGACGAGCCCGGGGCAGCCGCCCCCTTGAGGATGTGACCCCACAAGGCCCCGACCATGAGGCTGGCGTGAAGCACCCGCCAGGCCACGATGACATGCTCCCGACGAAGGGTGGGGTCTAGCAGCTCCTTCCACACCTTCGCACACGGCTGGCCCGCCTGAACACCCACAGCCAGCCGGTCCACGGTGTCGGCCCGGAGGGCGGGCTGAGCAACAGGCTGCCTACCCCCACGCCGCTGCTGGGCCTCCAGCTGCCGCTCAGCCTGCTGGGCCGCCCTCATTTGTGGCGAGGGTCGCTGGTGCGCCCTGGCGGAGGTGTCAAGCCAACGAGGCGGTTGGCTGCCCTGCACCTCCTCGGGGAGCCGCTCCTCCACATCCCTGCCCTGATGCTCCCGCTCCCCCGCTGCCCCCTGGCCTGCCACCTGCTGCACGCTGGCCTCCCACTTGAGCTCCAGCTCCCTCAGGGCCCCATCAGCCACCGCTGCCACCTCCGGTTCGCCCGCTTCCCGGGGGGGGCGCACACCCCACAGCGCAGGCCACAGGCCCCCACTGGGTGGGTAGAGGGGGTCGGCACTGACGCGCTGGAGCTGGTGGAGGCGCACCCTGGCATGCTTGACCGAGAAGTCCAGCAGGGTGGTGGTGCCCATGCCCCACACTTGAGGGTCCAGCTGCAGGTGAGCCCAGGGGCCCAAGAGCCACTCCTCCTTAGGCCAGGTGCCAGGCCCCTCGTCAGCTGGGTCGGCAGCCTGCCCTCCCGCCCCGCCCCCCTACCAACCTGGGGGCTGTGCAGGGCCTCCCTCACGTGGCGGACGTGGGTCCAACCCTGCTCAGCTGCTGCCTCCCTAGCTGCTGGGTTCATGCGGACTTGCGCGTTGTACCACAGCGGCTCTGCCAGCACCGAGAAGAAGGACTGGCTAGCGGGGGGCACCGCGCGGAACAGCTTGAGCTCAGCCAGGGCCGCCACGTGAGCTTGCAGCCGCGGGCTGATACCTCGCGAGGGGGGGGCGGTGGGGTCGGTGATGACCCACGTGCTGAGGCCGTGGGAGGGGTCTGCCAGCAGGCTGTGGGTTGGAGGCTGCCAGGGACATACCCGGGGCGACCAGAGCTGGGCCAGCATCTTCGCCAGCATGGCGGTGCTGGTGACCCCCAGGTCGGGAAGCCCCACCCCCCCCTCCCCTCGCGGCATCACGCAGATGGCCTTGCTAGGGTAGAGGCGGCTGATGTTGGGGCTGCGCTCCTGGGGCAGATCTGAGGCTGCCACAAAGCGGTTGACAGCCAAGGCCATGGCTTGTGCCAGAGGAGCGGAGGGTTGCACGAAGGCCATTTGGTAGATGACTTGGAGGCCAGGCACTGCTGTGACACCTGCACCCGCCCCAGGAGGTTGAGGCCTTGGGGCCGCCAAGGGAGGGAGGCTGCCATCATGGCCGCAGCCGCCCCACCGAAGGCGGCCTCGCTTGTGGCAGCGTAGGAGGCCGCCCCAAGAGGGACCCCCAGGTGGCGCACTGGCACCCCCGCTCGGACAGCTAGGATGACCACCTCCGGCTCCTGCTCCCCACCTTGCTCCCGCCCGCCCTGCTGCTGCCCTTGCCCGCCACCTTCCCCCAGCCCACCCCCTAGCCCCTGCTCGCCCACCTGCCCCTGCCCGCCCCCTTCCCCCCCGTCACCCCCCCTTCCTTCCCTCCCCGCCCCCTCGGGGCCCGAGCCCCCCTGGTAACCCAGCCCGGGCTCTGGCTGGGCACACGGTAGGGCTGAGCTCTTGCTCACGCTCAGCGCAGGGCCCCCAGCGGCGCGGAACAGGCCCAGGGCCTCCACTACCACCTTCCCGTCACTGACCCGATCGAGCACCACGATGGTGAGGTCGTCCGCATACTCCTTGGAGGGGAGCGCGGGGGTCAGGGCGGCCCTGTGCATGGCCAGAGGGCTGGAGGGGATGGTGGGGGTGCTGATGCGGCCTGCCAGCTGGAGCGAGCTGAGGTAGCTGACCAGCGGCTGGAGCACGATGCACCAGTAGAGCGGGGAGGCCCCGCTGCCCTGCAGCAGCCCCGACGCAAGGGGGAAGTTGTCGGTGAGGTGGCCGTTGAACAGCACCTGGCTCGTGGCCCCCCGGT
Source organism: Haematococcus lacustris (assembly GCA_030144725.1). Lineage (NCBI taxonomy): Eukaryota > Viridiplantae > Chlorophyta > Chlorophyceae > Chlamydomonadales > Haematococcaceae > Haematococcus > Haematococcus lacustris. The sequence continues at coordinate 7,245,577 of JASKMD010000003.1, forward strand.
GCAGCAGCTGAGCCCAGCGCACATGCCCCTCCCGGCAGAACCCCATGGCCTCCATCGTGTCCTGGAGCAAGCCCCAGGACACGTTGTCATAGGCACCCGCCAGGTCCAGCAACAACAGCCAGGCTGGGCTGCCCCGCTGCTGCAGGTACTCCAGCAGGCCTAGGTGGAACTGCAGGCTGTCGCTGATGTCCCTGCATAGGATAAAGGCGGACTGAGAGGGGGACACCAGCAGGTCCAAGGGCAGCTGCAACCGGTCCTCCACTGCCCTGGCCACCAGGCGCACGTCGCAGTTGAGGAGCGTGATGGGGCGGTAGCCGGCCACCTGGTCCCTCGGCTTGCCAGCCTTGGGCACGAGGGTGATGATGCCTGTTAGGAACTCAGCCAGGGGGGCAGGGTCAGCGGTGTCTGCCAGAGCCTCTTGCAACATGGCCCGCACCGGCCGCCCCAGCTCCACCCACAGCCGGTCATAGACCTTCATGGGTAGCCCATCTAGCCCCGGGGCCTTGCTGTGCGCGCAGCTCTGTAGAGCCCGGCCCAGCTCCCCACGCGGGGGCAAGCCAGGACTAGCCATGCAGCGCCCAGGTGTGGCCGCCAGATTCTTGGCAGTCACCCTCAACGTGCAGGGCCTTGCCCAGCCGCACAAACTGCAGGCCCTGCTTGACTGGGCCGCTTTTTGCTTTTATTTTTTTTTTATGGAGGAGCATTACAAGAGAGAGAGTGAGACTAAAGAAAAGAAGAAAAGAGAAGACTACATCAAACAAGGTTCCCCCATACACGATCCCCAAGCACCCGACCCAAACACAGCGGCCCACACACCCCAAGGAAAGGTCACACACCCCAAGCAAAGGTCCACACAACCCAAGCAACCCCCTAACTAGGACAACGTCAAGACACTCCCCCCACACCAACGCCCTCCACCCTCGCTCTACACACCTCCCCAGACCCTCCCCACAAAACCACTCACACGAGCCTAAGCCTCGCCCCTCGACCTGAAACCTAGAACCCTACCCCCAACGCTCAAACCAAGACCACCTAAGCCCCCGGTCCCCTGATACCCAGACAACCCCTCGAAGCCTAGCCCACCCCACCCACGGAACGCACTAAGCCTACCAGCAACCCTGCAGCTCAGGCTGGCTCGACGGGGAAGGGGACGGGCCACTGCAAGGAGAGGCGAACCACTAGCTCTCCCCCCCCCTGTGCCCTGCCCTCCCCCTGCCTAGGCCTCCCTGCTGCCCTCTCCTCCTCCACTCCTCCTGCCCCAACCCTCCCCTCTGCCCCCTCCTGCCCTCCCCTCCGCTCCCTCCTAGGCTGCTTGGCAATACAAGCCCCCGACGCCTCGGGCCACAGCTAGTCGAAGTGGGCAGCATCCAGCTCCGGGTCCTTTCCTTTGAACCAGGTGGAGGGCACAGCGCCGCAGAGGCCCACGCGGATGTCCCTCCCCACCCGATGCCAGTCACGCTTGACGGCCGTGGTGAGGGTGGAGATGACCTCCTCCACGACCCGCCTCGCCACCTGCTGTGGCTGCAGGGCTGTAGCGGCTCCTGAGCTGCGGAGGCGCCATACTGCGCCCAGGTAGGCAACGCGCAGCCGAAGCCACAACAGGCTGTCAGGGGGCTGAAAGGGGGGGGCCTCGCCGCGGGTGGGGCGCCCACTGAGGAGCAGCATGGCGTCGCCTGAGGGGGGGCGGGTGCCTGTGAGGCGGCCGTACACGTCCAACACCCACTCCCAGGCTGGGGCCACGGCGGGGCAGGTCAGGAAGGCGTGGGTGAGGGTCTCCAAGTGCCAAGGTGCTAGTGGTTCGCCTCTCCTTGCAGTGGCCCGTCCCCTTCCCCGTCGAGCCAGCCTGAGCTGCAGGGTTGCTGGTAGGCTTAGTGCGTTCCGTGGGTGGGGTGGGCTAGGCTTCGAGGGGTTGTCTGGGTGTCAGGGGACCGGGGGCTTAGGTGGTCTTGGTTTGAGCGTTGGGGGTAGGGTTCTAGGTTTCAGGTCGAGGGGCGAGGCTTAGGCTCGTGTGAGTGGTTTTGTGGGGAGGGTCTGGGGAGGTGTGTAGAGCGAGGGTGGAGGGCGTTGGTGTGGGGGGAGTGTCTTGACGTTGTCCTAGTTAGGGGGTTGCTTGGGTTGTGTGGACCTTTGCTTGGGGTGTGTGACCTTTCCTTGGGGTGTGTGGGCCGCTGTGTTTGGGTGGGGTGCTTGGGGATCGTGTATGGGGGAACCTTGTTTGATGTAGTCTTCTCTTTTCTTCTTTTCTTTAGTCTCACTCTCTCTCTTGTAATGCTCCTCCATAAAAAAAAATAAAAGCAAAAAGCGGCCCAGTCAAGCAGGGCCTGCAGTTTGTGCGGCTGGGCAAGGCCCTGCACGTTGAGGGTGACTGCCAAGAATCTGGCGGCCACACCTGGGCGCTGCATGGCTAGTCCTGGCTTGCCCCCGCGTGGGGAGCTGGGCCGGGCTCTACAGAGCTGCGCGCACAGCAAGGCCCCGGGGCTAGATGGGCTACCCATGGAGGTCTATGACCGGCTGTGGGTGGAGCTGGGGCGGCCGCTGCGGGCCATGTTGCAAGAGGCTCTGGCAGACACCGCTGACCCTGCCCCCCTGGCTGAGTTCCTGACAGGCATCATCACCCTCGTGCCCAAGGCTGGCAAGCCGAGGGACCAGGTGGCCGGCTACCGCCCCATCACGCTCCTCAACTGCGACGTGCGCCTGGTGGCCAGGGCAGTGGAGGACCGGTTGCAGCTGCCCTTGGACCTGCTGGTGTCCCCCTCTCAGTCCGCCTTTATCCTAGGCAGGGACATCAGCGACAGCCTGCAGTTCCACCTAGGCCTGCTGGAGTACCTGCAGCAGCGGGGCAGCCCAGCCTGGCTGTTGTTGCTGGACCTGGCGGGTGCCTATGACAACGTGTCCTGGGGCTTGCTCCAGGACACGATGGAGGCCATGGGGTTCTGCCGGGAGGGGCATGTGCGCTGGGCTCAGCTGCTGCACCGGGGGGCCACGAGCCAGGTGCTGGTCAACGGCCACCTCACCGACAACTTCCCCCTTGCGTCGGGGCTGCTGCAGGGCAGCGGGGCCTCCCCGCTCTACTGGTGCATCGTGCTTCAGCCGCTGGTCAGCTACCTCAGCTCGCTCCAGCTGGCAGGCCGCATCAGCACCCCCACCATCCCCTCCAGCCCTCTGGCCATGCACAGGGCCGCCCTGACCCCCGCGCTCCCCTCCAAGGAGTATGCGGACGACCTCACCATCGTGGTGCTTAATCGGGTCAGAGACGGGAAGGTGGTAGTGGAGGCCCTGGGCCTGTTCCGCGCCGCTGGGGGCCCTGCGCTGAGCGTGAGCAAGAGCTCAGCCCTACCGTGTGCCCAGCCAGAGCCCGGGCTGGGTTACCAGGGGGGCTCGGGCCCCGAGGGGGCGGGGAGGGAAGGGAGGGGGGGGTGACGGGGGGGAAGGGGGCGGGCAGGGGCAGGTGGGCGAGCAGGGGCTAGGGGGTGGGCTGGGGGAAGGTGGCGGGCAAGGGCAGCAGCAGGGCGGGCGGGAGCAAGGTGGGGAGCAGGAGCCGGAGGTGGTCATCCCAGCTGTCCGAGCGGGGGTGCCCGTGCGCCACCTGGGGGTCCCTCTTGGGGCGGCCTCCTACGCTGCCACAAGCGAGGCCGCCTTCGGTGGGGCGGCTGCGGCCATGATGGCAGCCTCCCTCCCTTGGCGGCCCCAAGGCCTCAACCTCCTGGGGCGGGTGCAGGTGTCACAGCAGTGCCTGGCCTCCAAGTCCATCTACCAAATGGCCTTCGTGCAACCCTCCGCTCCTCTGGCACAAGCCATGGCCTTGGCTGTCAACCGCTTTGTGGCAGCCTCAGATCTGCCCCAGGAGCGCAGCCCCAACATCAGCCGCCTCTACCCTAGCAAGGCCATCTGCGTGATGCCCCGGGGGGAGGGGGGGGTGGGGCTTCCCGACCTGGGGGTCACCAGCACCGCCATGCTGGCGAAGATGCTGGCCCAGCTCTGGTCGCCCCGGGTATGTCCCTGGCAGCCTCTGACCCACAGCCTGCTGGCAGACCCCTCCCACGGCCTCAGCACGTGGGTCATCACCGACCCCACCGCCCCCCCCTCGCGAGGTATCAGCCCGCGGCTGCAAGCTCACGTGGCGGCCCTGGCTGAGCTCAAGCTGTTCCGCGCGGTGCCCCCCGCTAGCCAGTCCTTCTTCTCGGTGCTGGCAGAGCCGCTGTGGTACAACGCGCAAGTCCGCATGAACCCAGCAGCGAGGGAGGCAGCAGCTGAGCAGGGTTGGACCCACGTCCGCCACGTGAGGGAGGCCCTGCACAGCCCCCAGCTGGAGGGGGAGGCCCGCTAGGCTGCCGACTTGGTCAAGACTTGCCTCCCCGAGCCCTGGCAGGGCATGGTGGACCGCCTGCAGCCTCCTCAGCCGGAGTGGGAGTGCCTGAGGGTTGGGCCAGGGGTGGGGTTTGTGATGCGGCGCACCCCCCTGCTCCAGCCCTCCCACTGGGTGGGCCCCAACGGCCGCCTCTACCCCCTAGACCCCACAGGGCAGGGGCCCCTAGGGGCTTTCTGGGCGGAGGGAGGGGCGGCCTGGGAGCCAGCTGCGGTGGCCCGGCTCAACAAGCCCAGCTACAGGCTGACTCCGGAGGAGCGAGCCACCCACCTCCGCCCTCTACCCGCCCTGCATCACGTGGCACAGGAGCAGGCTCAAGGGCAGGAGCAAGGAGGAGCCAGGGCGGTTGGTAGGGGGGGGGGGCGGGCAAGGGGGCGGGGCGGGGGCAGGGGGCGAGGGCGTGGAGGAGGTGGAGGGCGTAGGGGCGCAGGGGGCGGGGCGGGAGGGCAGGCTGCCGACCCAGCTGACGAGGGGCCTGGCACCTGGCCTAAGGAGGAGTGGCTCTTGGGCCCCTGGGCTCACCTGCAGCTGGACCCTCAGGTGTGGGGCATGGGCACCACCACCCTGCTGGACTTCTCGGTCAAGCATGCCAGGGTGCGCCTCCACCAGCTCCAGCGCGTCAGTGCCGACCCCCTCTACCCACCCAGTGGGGGCCTGTGGCCTGCGCTGTGGGGTGTGCGCCCCCCCCGGGAAGCGGGCGAACCGGAGGTGGCAGCGGTGGCTGATGGGGCCCTGAGGGAGCTGGAGCTCAAGTGGGAGGCCAGCGCGCAGCAGGTGGCAGGCCAGGGGGCAGCGGGGGAGCGGGAGCATCAGGGCAGGGATGTGGAGGAGCGGCTCCCCGAGGAGGTGCAGGGCAGCCAACCGCCTCGTTGGCTTGACACCTCCGCCAGGGCGCACCAGCGACCCTCGCCGCAAATGAGGGCGGCCCAGCAGGCTGAGCGGCAGCTGGAGGCCCAGCAGCGGCGTGGGGGTAGGCAGCCTGTTGCTCAGCCCGCCCTCCGGGCCGACACCGTGGACCAGCTGGCTGTGGGTGTTCAGGCGGGCCAGCCGTGTGCGAAGGTGTGGAAGGAGCTGCTAGACCCCACCCTTCGTCGGGAGCATGTCATCGTGGCCTGGCGGGTGCTTCACGCCAGCCTCATGGTCGGGGCCTTGTGGGGTCACATCCTCAAGGGGGCGGCTGCCCCGGGCTCGTCCGCCTGCCGCTTCTGCCAGCCGGGGCACCTGGAGACCCTCACCCACGCCTTCCTGACCTGCCCCGCCGTGGCCCCAGCCTGGGAGTGGGTGCTGGACGTGTACGGCCGCCTCACAGGCACCCGCCCCCCCTCAGGCGACGCCATGCTGCTCCTCAGTGGGCGCCCCACCCGCGGCGAGGCCCCCCCCTTCCAGCCCCCTGACAGCCTGCTGTGGCTGCGGATGCGCGTTGCCTACCTGGGCGCAGTGTGGCGCCTCCGCAGCTCAGGAGCCGCTACAGCCCTGCAGCCACAGCAGGTGGCGAGGCGGGTCGTGGAGGAGGTCATCTCCACCCTCACCACGGCCGTCAAGCGTGACTGGCATCGGGTGGGGAGGGACATCCGCGTGGGCCTCTGCGGCGCTGTGCCCTCCACCTGGTTCAAGGGAAAGGACCCGGAGTTGGACGCTGCCCACTTCGCCTCCACCACTTTTCGCCTCTCGCACTTTTCGCAGCCTGCCGTTTCGCGTGGGTCGCGAGTTAGCGCCTCCCGTAAGCACAGCTAGCGTTTTCGCAGCAGGAGCAGCCGGAGGAGCGTTGTTTCGCAGTTTTTGTTGCTAAGGCAGCAAGTCGCGAGTTTCAGCCTGCGGAGCAGCTAGACAGCAAGGAGCAGGAGCTGCGTTAAGGTGGTGTGGTCGTTTCTGTCTGTCTGCTCTCAGCCGCAGCCAGCCGCCAGCAGCCGCCAGCAGCCGCCAACGGCCGCCAGCAGCGCTTTTGCTCTTTTCGGCTTTCCGCTTCATAACGTCTGTCAGGTTGCGCCAGCCGCAGCCGTGTCTCTCAGGCGCCGCCACCTGAGCGCCTCATCCCAGCCGCCGCTACCTCGCAGCTGCCGCAGGTGTAACCGCTCCAACCGCCTACAGCAGCCTTTCCAGCCGCAGGTCCTTTCTTGCTATCGCTGTGTGCAGCTGCTGTCGCTTCTTGTGCGAACCACAGCCAGCAGTTCGCGGGAGCCTACAGCGCTATCGGTTTCCTGAGGCATCCGCCTTAACCGCTGCAGCTTCCGCCCAGCTGCCCTTCCCCCACCCTCTTCTCCTTCTCCCCCCCTTCCTCCTCCCCCCCGCGTGCCTCGCCTTTTGCCGGCGCCTGTCGCGCCACTGCCAAGGAGACGACAACGGTCGGAGGCCCACCGCCGGGGTTTGCTCCACTGAATCCAGTGCGAGCCGGCGTACCTGAGTACCAAGCCTAGCCCCCGGGTCAATGGGGGAAGGCTGAGTTAAGTGCTTAACCAGTGCGCTTGACCCTTAGTTTGTGCCCGTCTCAAGCTCGCGTGTTGCCTGCGCCTGTGGCCCTCCAGGTTGCTTCGGCTTATCGCGTCATGGAGGCCAGCTGCAGATCGCAGCAGCTTGTGCCTGTCTTTCGGCACTTTGCGTGGTCCCGGGCCCCTCTCTTGTCCCGGGACCCATGCCCTCCCCTTTTTGAGCCCCTGGTCGGCGGGCCCATGGCATGGCTCATGCCAATCGGGCGCGTCGCCAGCAAGGAGCTGCTGCGGCTCCAACAGCTTAACCCCCTGCTGCCTGCCCCTTATGAAGATGCCTGGGCTCTCGCAGAGACTTGCAGCACAGCCCTGCTGGCTCACAAACAGCGGCATGGCAGTGCTGTTGCCTCCCTCTCCACCCTCCACACTGCAGGCCACCCCCTCTACAGCTTGGTGGTCGTGCATGATGCAGCCAGCATGGAGGTAAGGGCCTTGGACTCCCAGTTCATCTCCCAGCCGTGGTTGGAGATGCCTCTCTTTGGCCGGAACGTGCGTGTGCCCGTGGAGCCCATGGACCATGGCCCCCCCCCAGGTGCAGTCAAGCTGGTCTTCCACCACCACTACCCCCTGGCGTCTAGGGAGGGTCTGGTAGAGGGGGTGCTCAAGGCAGTGGGGTACAAGGTCAGCCCGGCCCCAACAGCGGGCTTGCCGGAGGCCCTGGACCTGCACACAGCAGTCGTGCTTAGCAAGCGGCGGGGTGCCCATTCCCGCACAAGCAGTTTCTGGGGGTCGCCTGGGGGTAACGGGGCCATAGTGGAGGCTGTCGTGGCGCCCCCTCTAGGGGACCCTAAGCTAGCCCTGCTGCCTGAGGTGTATGCCACTCCTACTGGCTGGGGGAAGCAACAGATCTTGCAGCTGTGGGGGGACACACAGCCTCTGCTCGACCAAGGACCCCCCCCTGCTCAGGCCCCTGCCCAGCCACCAGGTGACCCCCCTGCTCAACCTCCCCCGCCTCCCCCTGCCCATCCTCCTCCCCAACCCCCTGCCCAGCCACCAGCCCAGCCTCCTGGTGGACCCCCCGTTTATCCTCCCCCGCCTCCCCCTGCTCAACCTCCCCCACCCCCCCCTGCTCAACCCCCCCCACCACCCCCTGCCCAGCCACCAGGTGACCCACCTGCTCTATCTCCCCCTCCACCCCCTGCCCAGCCCCATACCCTACCACCAGGTGACACCCTTGCTCAACCTCCCCCCCCTCCCCTTTCCATCCTCCTCCTCAGCCCCCTGCCCAGCTCCCTTCCCAGCCACCTGATGACCCCCTTGCTCTACCTCCTCCACCCCCCTTTGCTCAACCTCCCCCACCACACCCTGCTCAGCCCCCTACCCAGTCACCAGGTGACCCCCCAGCTCTACCTCCCCCTCCCTCACCCTCACCCTCCCTCCCTCCCTCCCTCACCCTCCCTCACCCTTACTCACCCTCCCTCACCCTCCCTCACCCTCCCTCAGCTGCTGCCGCCCCCCTCCAGCGCACCTCAGATGGGGGTGGCACAGCTGGGGATGAGGGGGCCCGGGTGGCCCAGGGCGCCCAGGTGGCCCAGCAGCGGCAGCAGCACAGCCCTACCTCCCGGGACCCTGACCCTGCCTCAGCTGCTGCCGCCCCCCTCCAGCGCACCTCAGATGGGGGTGGCACAGCTGGGGATGAGGGGCCCCGGGTGGCGCAGGGCGCCCAGGGTGCTCAGCAGCAGCAGACGCTGCATAGCCCTACCTCCCGGGGCACTCACCCTGCCTCAGATGCTGCCGCCCCCCTCCAGCGCACCTCAGTTGGGGGTGGCACGGCTGGGGATGAGGGGGCCCGGGTGGCGCAGGGCGCCAAGGTGGCCCAGCAGCGGCAGCAGCACAGCCCTACCTCCCGGGACCCTGACCCTGCCTCAGCTGCTGCCGCCCCCCTCCAGCGCACCTCAGATGGGGGTGGCACAGCTGGGGATGAGGGGGCCCGGGTGGCTTACTTAAGGCTGAGCGCTGCTTAGTGTCGGGACTTTTTCGGACTTCTTACTTGAAGAGACTTCTGACTTCTGGGGACTCTGGATCGGATGACTGGTTCGGTGACGTAGGAATGCGATGAGAACTGTTTTATTGATGCCATCTTCTTGACGATGAAAGTACAAAGCACCGCCACGCTAGTCGGAAGCTGTCTACGAGTACGTAGTCAGCCACAGCGGCAACATGTATCTGGCGGCTGCAGCCGGAGTTTAGTTAGCAGCCAGCCATGCATCCTGACCGCGCAGCAGCACTGTTACACGCTTCTACCCAAGACCAGGCCTCTTGGCCCGACTGTGGAGGGGCAGAGTCGCTGGACGGCAGGGTTATCACAGCTAGTCAGCCCCAGGCTGCAGCCACCCCCCACCAGCGCACCTCAGCAGGGGGTGGCACTGCTGGTGCAGAGGGGGCAAGGCTGGTGCCTGTAGCGCAGCAGCAACAGCAACAGCAGCAGCAGCAGCACCAACAGCACAGGCAGCAGCAGCACAAGCAGCAGCAGCAGCAGCAGCAGCAGCGGGCTGGGGCTGGGGCTGGGGCTGGGGCTGGGGCTGGGGCTGGGGCTGGGGCTGGGGCTGGGGCTGGGGCTGGGGCTGGGGCTGGGGCTGGGGCTGGGGCTGGGGCTGGGGCTGGGGCTGGGGCTGGGGCTGGGGCTGGGGCTGGGGCTGGGGCTGGGGCTGGGGCTGGGGCTGGGGCTGGGGCTGGGGCTGGGGCTGGGGCTGGGGCTGGGGCTGGGGCTGGGGCTGGGGCTGGGGCTGGGGCTGGGGCTGGGGCTGGGGCTGGGGCTGGGGCTGGGGCTGGGGCTGGGGCTGGGGCTGGGGCTGGGGCTGGGGCTGGGGCTGGGGCTGGGGCTGGGGCTGGGGCTGGGGCTGGGGCTGGGGCTGGGGCTGGGGGCTGGGGCTGGGGCTGGGGCTGGGGCTGGGGCTGGGGCTGGGGCTGGGGCTGGGGCCGTGCCTTCTCCGATGGTTTTGGATCGCCCACGCCTTCCCCGTCCCTTGCCCACTACCCTTTTCACAATGCCCACCACCTTCCAGCCCAGCGCCTTGGGGGCCTTCGTGGCTCGGGCGCATGCGCCTTGCTCTGTCCCGCCCCGTTGCGCGCTTTCCCCACACGCCCCTCTTCCCACCCCTCTGCCCTCTGGCCCCCTCAGCCCCCCTTGGGCCGCCCCTCCCCCCCTTGTTATTCCTCCCGCTGTCCATCCCGGGCCTCTTGAGGGGTCTGTTGCCACTGGCTCCCTTGTCGGTTTTCCCCTATCAGCCTCTCAGCGCTCCCTGGGGCACTTGGGGTTGCTGGGCAAGGCCCTCTCTAAGGGCGCGGTGCTGGCCTCCAAGGGCAAGCTCGCTGCCCGTAAGCTGAGAGATGCCACAGCAAGGGGCTTAGCCGCAGCCGGGCAGTGGGTGGGTGGGGAACCTTCCGCCAGCTCTCCCTCCCTTGACCCCATGGATGCCGAGACAGCGGCCCCCACCGCCTCTTGCCGCACAGAGGTCACGGGGCCAGGCGCAGTGGCCCATCTCCCAGCCCAGGAGCTTGGTCCCTCCACCGGGCTGGGCACCCGGCTCGGCACGGTGCGGGGTGGGTCCGGTGAGCTGCAGGGTAGTCAGCCTCCCTGCTGGCTTGACACCGCCGCGAGGGCCCCTCCGCGCCCCTCCCCGGATGACAGGAGGGCTGGGCGGGAGGAGAGGCAGCGGGAGGCCCAGGGTAGGTCGAGGCGAATCAGCTCGCAGCCAGCTACCCAGCCTGCCAGAGGGGGGCCTCGCCGGCGCCGATTTGGCATCCCTTCTTCCGGTTCCAGTTCTGAGGAGTGGGAGGCACAGCGTGCAGGGCACCAGCAAGAGGCCCAGCCTAGGCCGTGGCAAGCCGGAAGGCAGCGTGCTGCGCAGCTTGGCCATGGGTCCCCTCACGTGCGCCGCTACGGGTTGCTCAGCCCCTCTGCTAGCCTGGCCAGCTCGCTGGGGGCCTCTTGTGACAGCCCTGCAGCTGAGTCAGCAGGGGTCCGGGAGGGCAGGCTTAGGGTGGATAAGCGGCAGTAGCCGGAGCAGGCAGGGCAAGCTGGGGAAGAGGTCGAGCAGCTCGGTCCTCTGCCCCTGCGGCCCCCGCTGGCCATCTATTTGCGTGAGCCTCGGGTCCGCCTGCGCCGCCCGGGGGCCAACTCACCCGCCCTCCTCTACACACGCGTAGCCCGCGCGGGGGCAAGCCAGGACTAGCCATGCAGCGCCCAGGTGTGGCCGCCAGGTTCTTGGCAGTCATCCTCAACGTGCAGGGCCTTGCCGAGCCGCACAAACTGCAGGCCCTGCTTGACTGGGTCGCTGACAGCCCGGCGCAAGTGGTGTTTCTCCAAGAGTGCCATAGGGCGGAGAGCGTGTGGCAGTGGGCAGAAGCCCACTCAGGGGCCAAGCCCGCCTGGCGGGGGCAGTGGTTTTACACTCCTGGCACCGGCAGCTCCCAAGGCTGCCTGGTATTGGTCAAGCCCTCCACCATCCTCCAGGGGTGCACCCAGGTGCAGCTGCAGGCAGAGGGAGCCCCGGGGCGGGTGCTGCGGGTAGACGGGGAGCTCGCAGGCAGGCCGGTGTCCCTAGTGTGCGTGTACGCCCCGGCGCAGCAGTCAGAGCGGCCTGCTTTCTATGCAGAGTGCCTCCCCGCTTGCCTCCCGCCAGCCGCCGACCGCCGCCTCCTCCTCATGGGGGGCGACTTCAACTGCATCCTGGCCCCATTGGACAGAGTGGGCATCCCGCAGGGCTCGCAGCATGGGGAGGCCTGGGTTGGCAGCCGGGGCCAGGGGGCGGAGCAGCTGCGGCAGCTGGTGGATGAGCGCGGTCTGGTGGACCCGTGGCGCCATCTGCACCCCTCCAAGAGAGACCTCACCCACTTCAGCGAGCGTTGGCAGACGGGTGCGCGCCTCGACCGGTGGTACGTCTCGGAGGAGCTATTGCAGTGGCAGATGGACAGCGCCATCCAGGGTGTGCTGCCAGTGCCCACCGACCACCGGCCCGTGTCTGTGGCAGTGTGCCCCCCCGACCTGCCTCTCACCGTCCCCGCTCCTTGGCAGCTGCACCCCGCCCACCTTGACAACCCCGAACTGCTGGACTGCCTCAAGGACTTCCTACAGGCGGAGGCCCTACACCACGAGGCTGCGAGTCAGCTGGGGCTGCCTAGGGATGGGCACAGGGCCAGGTGGGCCCGCATCAAGCAGGGCCTGGCCATGCGTGCCCAGCACTTCCTGCGGGCCCAGCGCCGCGCGCAGCGTGACCTGCAGTAGCGCAGGGAAAAGGCGGCGGCAGTGGCCAGGGCTCACCTCGTGCGGCAGCAGGTGCGAGTGGAGCGAGAGGGGGAGGCTGAGGTGCATGCGGCGCAGCACTTGGGAGAGGCCGCAGCCCTGGCGGGGGTGGGGGCGAGGGAGCAGGGGGCCCAGCAATCCCTGCTGACCAGCGCAGTCCTCGACCATTACTACGGCGACCGCTCCTCCTTCTACTTCTACCATCGCGACCAGCCCGCGCACACCCCCACCCTCATCTCCTCTCTCCAGCTCCCCGGACAGCCAGGTCAGCCAGCAAACCTCACCACGCCGGCCGGGGTAAAGACAGCGTGCAGGGCTTTCCCGCAGCACTACTCAGCTGCCGGGCCCACCGGAGTCTACGCAGCCAAGCCGGTGGACACAGCTGCGCGCGCCGCGCTGCTGGGCAGCCTCACCTCCCACCTCACCCCCACCCAGGCCAGAGCTGCCGAGGGCCCCGATGGCAGCCCTATGCTGTCAGAGGAGGAGCTGGGCCGGGCTCTACAGGGCTGCGCGCACAGCAAGGCCCCGGGGATAGATGGGCTGCCTATGGAGGTCTATGACCGGCTGTGGGTGGAGCTTGGGCGGCCGCTGCGGGCCATGTTGCGAGAGGCCCTGGCAGACACCGCTGACCCTGCCCCCCTGGCTGAGTTCCTGACAGGCATCATCACCCTCGTGCCCAAGGCTGGCAAGCCGAGGGACCAGGTGGCCGGCTACCGCCCCATCACGCTCCTCAACTGCGACGTGCGCCTGGTGGCCAAGGCAGTGGAGGACCGGCTGCAGCTGCCCTTGGACCTGCTGGTGTCCCCCTCTCAATCGGCCTTCATCCTGGGCAGGGACATCAGCGACAGCGTGCAGTTCCACCTAGGCCTGCTGGAGTACCTGCAGCAGCAGGGCAGCTCAGCCTGGCTGTTGTTGCTGGACCTAGCGGGGGCCTATGACAACGTGTCCTGGGGCTTGCTCCAGGACATGATGGAGGCCATGGGGTTCTGCCGGGAGGGGCATGTGCGCTGGTCTCAGCTGCTGCACCGGGGTGCCCGAGCCAGGTGCAAGTCAACGGCCACCTCACCGACAACGTTTCCCTCGCGTCAGGGCTGCTGCAGGGCAGCGGGGCCTCCCCGCTCTACTGGTGCATCGTGCTCCAGCCGCTGGTCAGCTACCTCAGCTCGCTCCAGCTGGCAGGCCGCATCAGCACCCCCACCATCCCCTCCTGCCCTCTGGCCATGCACAGGGCCGCCCTGACCCCCGCGCTCCCCTCCAAGGAGTATGCGGACGACCTCACCATCGTGGTGCTCGATTGGGTCAGAGACGGGAAGGTGGTAGTGGAGGCCCTGGGCCTGTTCCGCGCCGCTGGGGGCCCTGCGCCGAGTGTGAGCAAGAGCTCAGCCCCGCCGTGCGCCCAGCCAGAGCCCGGGATGGGTTATCAGGGGGGCTCGGGCCCCGAGGGGGCAGGGAGGGGAGGAAGGGGGGGTGACGGGGGGGAAGGGGGCGGGCAGGGTCAGGTGGGCGAGCAGGGGCTAGGGGGTGGGCTGGGGGAAGGTGGCGGGCAAGGGCAGCAGCAGGGCGGGCGGGAGCAGGGTGGGGAGCAGGAGCCGGAAGTGGTCATCCCAGCTGTCCGAGCGGGGGTGCCCGTGCGCCACCTGGGGGTCCCTCTTGGGGCGGCCTCCTACGCTGCCACAAGCGAGGCCGCCTTCGGTGGGGCGGCCACGGCCATGATGGCAGCCTCCCTCCCTTGGCGGCCCCAAGGCCTCAACCTCCTGGGGCGGGTGCAGGTGGCACAGCAGTGCCTGGCCTCCAAGTCCATCTACCAAATGGCTTTCGTGCAACCCTCCACTCCTCTGGCGCAAGCCATGGCCGCGGCTGTCAACTGCTTTGTGGCAGCCTCAGACCTGCCCCAGGAACGCAGCCCCAACAGCAGCCGCCTCTACCCTAGCAAGGCCATCTGCGTGATGCCCCGGGGGGAGGGAGGGGTGGGGCTTCCCGACCTGGGGGTCACCAGCACGGCCATGCTGGCGAAGATGCTGGCCCAGCTCTGGTCGCCCCGGGTTCGTCCCTGGCAGCCTCTGACCCACAGCCTGCTGGCAGACCCCTCCCACAACCTCAGCACGTGGGTCATCACCGACCCCACCGCCCCCCCCTCGCAAGGCATCAGCCAGCGGCTGCAAGCTCAGGTGGCGGCCTTGGCTCAGCTCAAGCTGTTCCGTGCCGTGCCCCCGGCAGAGCCGCTATGGTACAACGCGCAAGTCCGCATGAACCCAGCAGCAAGGGAGGCAGCAGCTGAGCAGGGTTGGACCCACGTCCGCCACGTGAGGGAGGCTTTGCACAGCCCCCAGCTGGAGGGGGAGGCCCGCTAGGCTGCCGACTTGGTCAAGACTTGCCTCCCCGAACCCTGGCAGGGCATGGTGGACCGCCTGCAGCCTCCACAGCCGGAGTGGGAGTGCCTGAGGGTTGGGCCAGGGGTGGGGTTTGTGATGCGGCGCACCCCCATGCTCCAGCCCTCCCACTTGGTGGGCCCCAACGGCCGCCTCTACCCCCTAGACCCCACAGGGCAGGGGCCCCTAGGGGCTTTCTAGGCGGAGGAGGGGGCGGCCTGGGAGCCAGCAGCGGTGGCCCGGCTCAACAAGCCCGGCTACAAGCTGACCCTGGAGGAGCGAGCCACCCACCTCCGCCCTCTACCCGCCCAGCATCACGTGGCACAGGAGCAGGCTCAAGGGCAGGAGCAAGGAGGAGCCAGGGCGGTTGGCAGGGGGGGGGGGCGTACAAAGGGGGCGGGGCGGGGGCAGGGGGCGAGGGCGTGGAGGAGGTGGAGGGCGTAGGGGAGCAGGGGGCGGGGAGGGAGGGCAGGCTGCCGACCCAGCTGACGAGGGGCCTAGCACCTGGCCTAAGGAGGAGTGGCTCTTGGGCCCCTGGGCTCACCTGCAGCTGGACCCTCAGGTGTGGGGCATGTGCACCACCACCCTCCTGAGAAGAAGAAAGAAGAAAGAAGAAAACTACTCCGGTACAAACCGGCGTGCATTAAGGGAGGAGCTTCCGCCTGTGGCGCGGCCTGCTCCCACCTCCAAACGTTGGACACAGGCTGGACATGTCCCCACCAAGCTGCCCTAGCTGTAGCCACAGACCACAGCTAGCACACCCAAGGCAAACAAAGAGGCATGAGAGGAGCAAAGACTAGTGCACTCGGCAGCTGGCCTTATCTCTTCTCCTCGTTGACGAGAGCAAATCCAGCCTTGTCCGCCGGATGTCGCACTAAAAGCTGAAGTTCAGGCACCACCCTCCTGGACTTCTCTGTCAAGCATGCCAGGGTGCGCCTCCACCAGCTCCAGCGCGTCAGTGCCGACCCGCTCTACCCACTCAGTGGGGGCCTGTGGCCTGCGCTGTGGGGTGTGCGCCCCCCCCGGGAAGCGGGCGAACCGGAGGTGGCAGCGGTGGCTGATGGGGCCCTGAGGGAGCTGGAGCTCAAGTGGGAGGCCAGCGCGCAGCAGGTGGCAGGCCAGGGGGCAGCGGGGGAGAGGGAGCAGCAAGGCAGGGATGTGGAGGAGCGTCTCCCCCAGGAGGTGCAGGGCAACCAGACGCCCCGCTGGCTGGACACCTCCGCCAAGGCCTGCCCGCGGCCTTCGCGGGAGGAGAGGGCGGCCGAGCAGGCTGAGCGGCAGCTGCATGCCGAGCAGCGGCGTGGGGGCAGGCAGCCAGTTGCTCAGCCCGCCCCCCGGGCTGACACCGCGGACCAGCTGGCTGTGGGTGTTCAGGCGGGCCAGCCGTGTGCGAAGGTGTGGAAGGAGCTGCTGGACCCCACCCTCCGTCGGGAGCACGTCAGCGTGGCCTGGCGGCTGCTTCACGCCAGCCTCATGGTCGGGGCCTTGTGGGGTCACATCCTCAAGGGGGCGGCTGCCCCGGGCTCGTCCGCCTGCCGCTTCTGCCAGCCGGGGCACCTGGAGACCCTAACCCACGCCTTCCTGACCTGCCCCGCCGTGGCCCCAGCCTGGGAGTGGGTGCTGGACGTGTACGGCCGCCTCACAGGCACCCGCCCCCCCTCAAGCGACGCCATGCTGCTCCTCAGTGGGCGCCCCACCTGCGGCGAGGCCCCCCCCTTCCAGCCCCCTGACAGCCTGCTGTGGCTGCGGTTGCGCGTTGCCTACCTGGGCGCAGTGTGGCGCCTCTGCAGCTCAGGAGCCGCTACAGCCCTGCAGCCACAGCAGGTGGCGAGGCGGGTCGTGGAGGAGGTCATCTCCACCCTCACCACGGCCGTCAAGCGTGACTGGCATCGGGTGGGGAGGGACATCCGCGTGGGCCTCTGCGGCGCTGTGCCCTCCACCTGGTTCAAGGGAAAGGACCCGGAGCTAGACGCTGCCCTCTTCGACCAGCTGTGGCCCCAGGCGTCGGGGGCCTGGTTTGCCAACTAGCCTAGGAGGGAGCGGAGGGGAGGGCAGGAGGGGGCAGAGGGGAGGGTTGGGGCAGGAGGAGTGGAGGAGGAGAGGGCAGCAGGGAGGCCTAGGCAGGGGGGAGGCAGGGCGCAGGGGGGGGGAGAGCTAGTGGTTCGCCTCTCCTTGCAGTGGCCCGTCCCCTTCCCCGTCGAGCGAGCCTGAGCTGCAGGGTTGCTGGTTGGCTTAGTGCGTTCCGTGGGTGGGGTGGGCTAGGCTTCGGGGGGTTGTGTGGGTGTCAGGGGACCGGGAGCTTAGGTGGTCTTTTTTTAAGCGTTGGGGGTAGGGTTCTAGGTTTCAGGTCGAGGGGCGAGGCTCGTGTGAGTAGTTTTGTGGGGAGGGTCTGGGGAGGTGTGTAGAGCTAGGGTGGAGGGCGTTGGTGTGGGGGGAGTGTCTTGACGTTGTCCTAGTTAGGGGGTTGCTTGGGTTGTGTGGACTTTTGCTTGGGGTGTGTGGAACTCTGTGTTTAAGTGGGGTGCTTGGGGATCGTGTTTGGTGGAACCATGTAATCCTCTCTTGTAATGCTCCTCCTCCGCTGCTGCAGGTCACGCTGCGAGCGGGCTGTGCCCGCAGGAGGTGCTGGGCATGCATGGCCATGCTCTGCTTAATGCGGGCCCACCTGGCCCTGTGACCATCCCTAGGCAGCCCCAGCTGACTCGCAGCCTCGTGGTGTAGGGCCTCCGCCTGTAGGAAGTCCTTGAGGCAATCAGCAGGTCAGGGTTGTCAAGGTGGGCGGGGTGTAGCTGCCAGGGAGCGGGGACGGTGAGAGGCAGGTCGTGGGGGCACAATGCCACTTGTTTTGGTTTTTATAGAGGAGCAATACAACAGAGAGAGAGAGAGAGAGAGAGAGAGAGAGAGAGAGAGAGAGAGAGAGAGAGAGAGAGAGAGAGAGAGAGAGAGAGAGACTAAAGAAAAGAAGAATAGAGAAGACTACAACAAACAAGGTTCCCCCATACACGATCCCCAAGCACCCCACCCATACAAAGCGGTCCACACACCCCAAGCAAAGGTTTACACCACCCAAGCAACCCCCTCCCTTGGACAACGTCAAGACACTGCCCCACACCAACGCCCTCCACCCTAGCTCTACTTACCTCCCTAGACCCTCCTCACAAAGTTTCCCTCACAAGCCTAAGCCCAGCCCCTCGACCTGAAGCCTAGAACACCCCCCACACACACTCAAACCAAGACCACCTAAGCCCCCGGTCCCCTGACACCCAGACAAATACCCCGAGGCCTAACCCACCCCACCCACAGAAGGCACGAAGCCCCCAGCAGCAACCCTGCAGCTCAGGCTGGCTCGACGGGGAAGGGGACGGGCCACTGCAAGGAGAGGCGAACAAAGAGCTCTCCCCCCCCCCGCGCCCTCCCCTCCCCCTGCCTAGGCCTCCCTGCTGCCCTCTCCTCCTCCACTCCTCCTGCCCCAACCCTCTCCTCTGCCCCCCTCCTGCCCTCCCCTCCGCTCCCTCCTAGGCTGCTTGGCAAACCAGCCCCCCGACGCCTCCGGCCACAGCTGGTCGAAGTGGGCAGCGTCCAGCTCCGGGTCCTTTCCCTTGAACCAGGTGGAGGGCACAGCGCCGCAGAGGCCCACCCGGATGTCCCTCCCCACCCGATGCCAGTCACGCTTGACGGCCGTGATGAGGGTGGAGATGGGCTCCTCCACGACCCGCCTCGCCACCTCCTGTGGCTGCAGGGCTGTAGCGGCTCCTGAGCTGCGGAGGCGCCACACTGCCCCCAGATAGGCCACGCGCAGCCGCAGCCACAGCAGGCTGTCAGGGGGCTGAAAGGGGGGGGCCTCGCCGCAGGTGGGGCGCCCACTGAGGAGCAGCATGGCGTCGCCCGAGGGGGGCCGGGTGCCTGTGAGGCGGCCGTACACGTTAGCACCCACTCCCAGGCTGGGACCACGGCGGGGCAGGTCAGGAGGGCGTGGGTTAGTGTCTCCAGGTGCCCCGGCTGGCAAAAGCGGCAGGCGGAAGAGCCCGGGGCAGCCGCCCCCTTGAGGATGTGACCCCACAAGGCCCCCACCATGAGGCTGGCGTGAAGCACCCGCCAGGCCACGATGACATGCTCCCGTCCACAGTGTCGGCCCAGGGGGCGGGCTGGTCAACGGGCCGCCTGCTGCCACGCCGCTGCTGGGCCTGCAGCTGCCGCTCAGCCTGCTCGGCCACCCTCTCCTCCCGCGAAGGCCGCAGGTTCAAGGCCAAGGCGGGCAGGCCTTGGCGGAGGTGTCCAGCCAGCGGGGCGGCTGGCTGCCCTGCACTTCCTCGGGGAGCCACTCCTCCTCTCGCCTGCCCTGCTGCTCCCGCTCCCCCACTGCCCCCCGGCCTGCCACCTGTTGCGCGCTAGCCTCCCACTTGAGCTACAGCTCCCTCAGGGCCCCATCAGCCACCTCTGTCACCTCCTGGTCTCCAGCTGCCCGGGGGGGGCGCACGCCCCACAGCGCAGGCCACAGGCCCCCACTGGGTGGGTAGAGGGGGTCGGCACTGACGCGCTGGAGCTGGTGGAGGCGCACCCCGGCATGCTTGACCGAGAAGTCCAACAGGATGGTGGTGCCCATGCCCCACACCTGAGGGTCCAGCCGCAGGTGACCCCAAGGGCCCAAGAGCCACTCCTCCTTAGGCCAGGTGTCAGGCCCCTCCTCAACTGTGTGAGCAGCCAGCCCCCCCTCCCCGCCCCCTGCTCCCCTACGCCCTCCCCCCCCTCCACGCCCTTCCCCCCTGCCCCCGCCTCGCCCCCTTGCCCGCCCCTTTCCCCTGCCAACCGCCCTGACCCCTCCTTGCTCCTGCCCTTGAGCCTGCTCCTACGCCACGTGACGCTGGGCGGGTAGAGGGCGGAGGTGGGTGGCTCGCTCCTCCAGGGTAAGCCTGTAGCTGGGCTTGTTGAGCCGGGCCACCGCTGCTGGCTCCCAAGCCGCCCCCTCCTCCGCCCAAAAAGTCCCGAGGGGCCCTTGCCCTGTGGGGTCTAGTGGGTAGAGGCGGCCGTTGGGGCCCACCCAGTGAGAGGGTTGGAGCATGGGGGTGCGCCGCATCACAAATCCCACCCCTGGCCCAACCCTCAGGCACTCCCACTCCGGCTGTGGAGGCTGCAGGCGGTCCACGATGCCCTGCCAGGGCTCGGGGAGGCAAGCCCTGACAAGGTCAGCAGCCCAGCGGGCCTCCCCCTCCAGTTCGGGGCTGTGGAGGGCCTACCTCACGTGGCGAACGTGGATCCAACCCTGCTCAGCTGCTGCCTCCCTTGCTGCTGGGTTCATGCGGACTTGCGCGTTGTACCACAGCGGCTCCGCCAGGAACGAGAAGAAGGATTGGCTAGCCGGGGGCACGGCACGGAACAGCTTGAGCTGAGCTAAGGCCGCCACGTGAGCTTGCAGCCCCTGGCTGATGCCTTGCGAGGGGGGGGCGGTGGGGTCGGTGATGACCCACGTGCTGAGGTTGTGAGAGGGATCTGCCAATTGGCTGTGGGTCAGAGGCTGCCAGGGTCGAACCCGGGGCGACCAGAGCTGGGCCAACATTTTCGCCAGCATGGCCGTGCTGGTGACCCCCAGGTCGGGAAGCCCCACCCCTCCCTCCCCCCGGGGCATCACGCAGATGGCCCTGCTAGGGTAGAGGCGGCTGTTGTATGGGCTGCGCTCTTGGGGCAGGTCTGAAGCTGCCACAAAGCGATGGACAGCCAGGGCCATGGCCTGCGCCAAAGGAGTGGAGGGTTGCACGAATGCCATCTGGTGGATGGACTTGGAGGCAAGGCACTGCTGGGCCACCTGCACCCGCCCCAGGAAGTTGAGGCCTTGGGGCCGCTAAGGGAGGGAGGCTGCCATCATGGCCGCCGCCGGCCCACAGAAGGCGGCCTCGTGGTGGCTGCGTAGGATGCCGCCCCAAGAGGGACCCCTAGGTGGCGCACTGGCACCCCCGCTCGGGCAGCTGGGATGACCCCCTCCGGCTCCTGCTCCCCACCCTGCTCCCGCCCGCCCTGCTGCTGCCCTTCTTCGCCACCTTCCCCCAGCCCGCCCCCTAGCCCCTGCTCGCCCACCTGCCCCTGCCCGCCCCCTTCCCCCCCGTCACCCCCCCTTCCTCCCCTCCCTGCCCCCTCGGGGCCCGAGGCCCCCTGATAACCCATCCCGGGCTCTGGCTGGGCACACGGTAGGGCTGAGCTCTTGCTCACGCTCAGCGCAGGGCCCCCAGCGGCGCGAAACAGGCCAAGGGCCTCCACTGCCACCTTCCCGTCTCTAATTTGATTAAGCACCACGATGGTGAGGTCGTCCGCATACTCCTTGGTGGGGAGCGCGGGGGTCAGGGAGGCCCTGTGCATGGCCAGAGGGCTTGAGGGGATGGTGGGGGTGTTGATGCGGCCTGCCAGCTGGAGCGAGCTAAGGTAGCTGACCAGCGGCTTGAGCACGATGCACCAGGAGAGCGGGGAGGCCCCGCTGCCCTGCAGCAGCCCTGACGCGAGGGGGAAGTTGTCGGTGAGGTGGCCGTTGACTTGCACCTGGCTCGTGGCACCCCGGTGCAGCTGAGACCAGCGCACATGCCGCTCCCGGCAGAACTCCATGGCCTCCATCATGTCCTGGAGCAAGCCCCAGGCCACGTTGTCATAGGCCCCCGCCAGGTCCAGCAACAACAGCCAGGCTGGGCTGCCCCGCTGCTGTAGGTACTCTTACAGGCCTAGGTGGAACTGCACGCTGTCGCTAACGTCCCTGCCTAGGATGAAAGCGTACTGGGAGGGGGACACCATATGGTCCAAAGGCAGCTGCAGCCGGTCCTCCACTGCCCTGGCCACCAGGAGCACATCGCAGTTGAGGAGCGTGATGGGGTGGTAGCCGGCCACCTGGTCCCTCGGCTTGCCAGCCTTGGGCACGAGGGTGATGATGCCTGTCAGGAACTCTGCCAGCGGGGCAGGGTCAACGGTGTCTGCCAGAGCCTCTTGCAACATGGCCCGTAGCAGCCGCCTCAGCTCCACCCACAGCCGGTCATAGACCTCCATAGGCAGCCCATCTAGCCCTAGGGCCTTGCTATGCGCGCAGCCCTGCAAAGCCCGGCCCAGCTCCTCCTCTGACAGCATAGGGCTGCCATCGGGGCCCTCGCCAGCCCTGGCCTGGGTGGGGGTGAGGTGGGAGGTGAGGCTGCACAGCAGCGTGGCGCGCGCTGCTGTGTCCACCGGCTTGGCTGCGTAGACTCCGGTGGGCTCTACGGCTAAGTAGTGCTCCTGGAAAGCCTTGCATGCAGCCTTCACCCCGGCCGGCGTGGTGAGATCTGCCGCCTCCCCTGGCTGGCTGGGGAGCTGGAGAGAGGAGATGAGGGTGGGGGTGTGCGCGGGCTGGTCGCGATGGTAGAAGTAGAAGGAGGAGCGGTCGCCATAGTAGTGGTCGAGAACCGCGCTAGCAAGCAGGGACTGTTGGGCCCCTTGCTCCCTCGCCCCCACCCCCGCCAGGGCTGCGGCCTCTCCCAGGTGCTGCGCCGCCTGCACCTCAGCCTCCCCCTCTCGCTCAACCCGCAGCAGGTGCCGCACTAGGTGTGCCTTGGCCACTGCCGCCGCCTTCTCCCTGCGCTGCTACAGGTCACGCTGCGCGCGGCGCTGTTCCCGCAGGAAGTGCTGGGCATGCATGGCCATGCTCTGCTTAATGCGGGCCCACCTGGCCCTGTGACCATCCCTAGGCATCCCCATCTGACTCGCAGCCTCGTGGTGTAGGGCCTCCGCCTGTTGGAAGTCCTTAAGGCAGTCCAGCAGGTCAGGGTTGTCAAGGTGGGCGGGGTGTAGCTGCCAGGGAGCGGGGACGGTCAGAGGCAGGTCGTGGGGGCACGCTGCCACTTGTTTTGGTTTTTTATAGAGGAGCAATACAACAGAGAGAGAGAGAGAGAGAGAGAGAGAGAGAGAGAGACTAAAGAAAAGAAGAATAGAGAAGACTACGACAAACAAGGTTCCCCCATACACGATCCCCAAGCACCCCACCCATACAAAGCGGTCCACACACCCCAAGCAAAGGTTTACACCACCCAAGCAACCCCCTCCCTTGGACAACGTCAAGACACTGCCCCACACCAACGCCCTCCACCCTTGCTCTACTTACCTCCCTAGACCCTCCTCACAAAGTTTCCCCACACAAGCCTAAGCCCAGCCCCTCGACCTGAAGCCTAGAACACCCCCCTCCCCCTGCCTAGGCCTCCATGTTGCCCTCTCCTCCTCCACTCCTTTTGCCCCAACCCTCCCCTCTGCCCCCTCCTGCCCTCCCCTCCGCTCCCTCCTAGGCTGCTTGGCAAACCAGCCCCCTGACGCCTCGGGCCACAGCTGGTCGAAGTGGGCAGCGTCCAGCTCCGGGTCCTTGGCCTTGAACCTGCGGCCTTCGCGGGAGGAGAGGGTGGCCGAGCAGGCTGAGCGGCAGCTGCAGGCCCAGCAGCGGCGTGGCAGCAGGCGGCCCGTTGCCCAGCCCGCCCCTTGGGCCGACACTGTGGACGGGAGCATGTCATCGTGGCCTGGCGGGTGCTTCACGCCAGCCTCATGGTGGGGGCCTTGTGGGGCCACATCCTCAATGGGGCGGCTGCCCCGGGCTCTTCTGCCTTCCGCTTTTGCCAGCCGGGGGCACTTGGAGACCCTCATTCACGCCTTCCTGACCTGCCCCGCCGTGGTCCCAGCCTGGGAGTGGATGCTGGACGTGTACGGCCGCCTCATAGGCACCTGCCCCACCTCGGGCGATGCCATGCTGCTCCTCAGTGGGCGCCCCACCCGCGGCGAGGCCCCCCCCTTCCGGGGAGGGCAGGAGGGGGGAGAGGGGAGGGTGGGGGCAGGAGGAGTGGAGGAGGGAAGGGCAGCGGGAAGGCCTAGGTAGGGGGAGGGCAGGGCGCAGGGGGGAGGAGAGCTGGTGGTTCGCCTCTCCTTGCAGTGGCCCGTCCCTTTCCCCGCTGCGCTAGCCTGGGTGGCAGGGTTGTTGCTGGGGGTGTAGTGCGTTCCTTGGGTGGGGCGTGGAAGCGAACGGCTCCTTGAAGCCTAGCTCGCCTCACGGTACTTCTGTACTGCAGTGTGACATGGTGGGCGAAAGGGGCAGGTGGGCCTTCGCGCACACCTGCTTCAGAGGTTTGACTCCTCGGGGGAAACGTTCTAAACCCTGGCTGTGTCATGCTGTGGGAAAGAGGTAGTTATTGGTTGTCGGCGCTGCTCTTAGCACGCTACATTTTGGTTTCCGACCGACGTTGTACTAACGCCACTTTCCCTCTGAGCAAATGACTGCCAACAAGGAGCCTCCTCCTGGAGGAGACAAACGACCGGAGCGTTCTGCTCCTGGGGGCCAAACTCCTGGCTCCCCGCCCCCAGCGACTCCGAACGCCGCTGCTGGTGTCCCAGCAGAAGCCCCTGCTGCAATTGGGGCGCCAACTAATGGCACGACGGTAGCTATTACCACCCCCGTCCTTCCTGTGCCTACCACAAGCCCCGCCTTCGCGGAAATCGAGAGGGTTACTGGTTTACCCCCCGCCCAGGCGATGGATCTGCTGAAGAACGTCCTGCAGACTTTGAACGCCATGGCCTCCGCTCAGCCTCCAGCTACCGCAGCGCCTCCGACCTCGGTGGTTCCTGGAGTTGGACCGCTGTCGTATGCAGGAGCCCTGACAGCTGCCCCGATCTTGCCTGAGACTGGCACCTCTGCAGCAGCTGCACAGGCCGATGAGATCCAGAAGCTGCGACAGCAGCTGGTGGGAGCCACTGCGAACCTGCAAGCGTCCCAGAACGAGGCTGTCAGAATTCGGGCCGAACTCGCCGAGATGGAGCGCCTGCAAGGCATGCAGAACGCGGTGGTGGGTGGTGAACCAGCTATAGCTGCAATCCGCAACCAATACTCGCAGTCAGCCAGACCTGCTGTGAATGTTAGCAGCGGCACTTCTGCTGCTCTGGTCGCACTTGCTGCACCTGCTTTGTCGGGCACCGCTACTCCTGTCGCACCTACTGCGTCACCTGCAGCACCAGCAGGACAATTATCCCTGTCTCAGGTTGTTGTACCTGTCACTGTGCCAGCCTCCCTGCCCAGGATAAAAGTCCCAGGTCCTGATAAATGGACGGACCAGTGCCTTGCCACATCTCGTGTAGCAGAAATCTTCTGTGAGGACCTTGAGGTCCACTGTGCATATCTGCGTATTGATCCTGCTGATGCATTGCCTAAGTTCCTGTCTGGCAAGGCACGTGAGGTGTGGTACCCTGCTACTAGGAATGCCCACATCCTTGCTCATGGCACTAGGCCAACATGGGCATACCTGCGCACTTCTTTCAAGGAGATGGCTGGTGACGATCTGCGTAATGAATCAGACATGCAACGCAGGAGGCTGTTGGATCCTGGTGCCTTGCGCATGTCAGCAGGTTCTACATTAAATGCCTACATCACCGAGTTCAGAAATACTCTGACAGTGGCTGGTGCCACGTGCATGGCGCCATCCATGCTTGTGGCCACCTTCATCAGGGGCCTTACCCCTGACTTGCAGTCTCGTGTGGTGCATGATCTTGCACTGATGACTGATCCTACCCTGAATGATGCAATTCAGGCTGCTGTGAATGCACAGAAAGTATTGTTCGCAGTGGCCACTAATCAAGTGGGCCGCCGTCCACCTGCACCTGTGGCTGCCTTCGTGCCCCGTAAGCAGATGGACCGCATTCGAGGTTTCACTGCCCCTCCTGGAGGATATCCTCCTGCGGCCCCTCGTGGCCCCTACTGGGATGTCAGTAGCAGAAGAAGAAGAAGAAGAAGAAGAAGAAGAAGACTACTCCGGCGGAGCCGGCGTGTATTAAGGGAGGAGCTTCCGCCTGGGGCGCGGCTTGCTCCCACCACCTAACCTGGACGTGAAGAACCCCTTTAACCCCCATCCTTGACACCTGCCCTGAGTCTGTAGCTGGTTCTGGCTATGCTATGTGAGCTTATGACCGAATGTCTAGTCAGCTTATTAAGCAGTTTAGTGGTGTTGGTTTGCGTGATGCCTATGGCTTCCATATGCAGCTTGGTATGTGTGTTGTAAGTGATGCCGCCTATTCCCAGTAGAATGGGTCTAACTGAGACCGTGTGTCCTGCTGCGATGATGGCTTCTGCCATGGCAGCGTGTTGTGTGGTAGCGTTGTCTAGCTGTTCGGCCCATCTCGAGTCAGCGCAGTACTTGATTTCCAGCAGGGTGACGTGTTTGGTTGACTCGTTCGATCCCTGCTTCCTTTTCTTCGTGTTGTTGATCATGATGATGTCCGGGCGGGTGGTCGTGTTGGTGTCCCTGGCTGAGAGGCTCAGGACTTCAAGAGCCTTGCGTAGCGTGGCGCTGGGTAGGTCGATGCCTTCCGTCTCGCCTCGTTCGTGGCTGCCGATGTCCGCGAACCTGATGCACCCTCCTTGGGCTCCCTTGCTGATAGCTTTCGTGATCAGGCGCCCCGCCCCGTTATGTCGTTCCTGTACTAGAGCTGAGGTGCGGCTGCAGCCCGAGAGTAGGTGTGTCGCGCTGTCGGCCTCCCCGCATAGGGGGCACCGGTCATCCGCCGCCTTTCCCCAGCGCATTGCCAGTTTCTGGTTGTAGAGCCCGCCCGTCCGATAGAGTAGGGCGGTCCTCTGCGCCTCTGTTGGAATGCCCGCGTCGGTCATCACTCTTTCGCAGGAGCCTTTCGCCGCTGCCTTGGTGATTTCCCGTGACATCTGGTAGTAGATGCTCTCTTGGTTGGCGAGGCCGAGTTTATGTTTGTTGCTCATGTGCGCGCGTACACTGTGGCGGCAGTCCGGCAACGGGGTGGTGACGTTAAGTTCACTTGTTGTGCTCAGCCACGCGTGTTGCTCGGTGTGCCTGGGCGGGCAGGGGCCCGGCGTTGTGGCTTGCTCTGGGTGCCTCGCTGCGTGTTTGGCCAGTGCATCAGCTCCCTCATTCCCGATGATGCCGGAGTGGGCGCGGACTTTGAAGAAGTGTACCGTGTCCTGGCTGTTAGTCAAAATAGTTGCTATCTTTGCCAGTATGTCTTTGTGGCGGTGCGTGCGGAGCGACATCGGGTTGGCGAGCGCCCTACGTATCTGGTAGAGTGAGCAGAGGCTGTCGGTGGCGATGCGTTTGGCTCCTGCCTGCAGCGCTGAGAGAATAGCTATGAGCTCTGCTCTATTGATGGTGGTGTCGCCGGCTAGGGCAATGGTGATCCGAGCGTCGCTGGCCGGCGTGTACACGCCTGCTCCCACTGATGCTCCCTCGGTGCCTTTGATGCAGCTTCCATCCGTGTATGTCACCTTCTTCCACTCTGGTATGGCTCTGTGTGTGGGGGTGGTGGGCTGGAAGGCAGGCTGGTTAGTTTGGCGTGTATGCCCCGTGGAGGGGAGCTCATGGTCTGCTGGTAGGCCTCGGTGTTTGTGGTTGCCGCTTGGCAGCGGGGTGGGCTGGTTGTGTTGTGAGGGCTTTGCCAGAGCCGGATGTGTCCTTAGTCGTGGGTGGAGTGCAGTGGCTGTGTTGGCCAGCCAGCCCTGTGGGTTCCCATGGGTGACGAGCTGTTGCCCAGCCTGGTTCCAAACGATGTAGGTGATGAGCTTGGCATGCTTGTCTGACTTGGCGGCTGCGTTGGGTTTGTTGAGAGGAATGGTGGCTATGTGTTGGCAGTACTCTGGGTAGCTTCTCAACATGTCTATGTGTTTGGGGTACGAGATGCCTTTCTTGCCAGGTATGAGCAGGATGGTGGCCATAGCCTCCTCTTGTGTGGCAGAGTGTATGGCATGTCTGATGCATTTCAGGGCTATGGCATCCTCTGCTGGCACGTTCCATGTGGAGAGCCCTGTGTGTCTGACAAGGAGACAGTTGTGGTGTGCCCCATAGGCTGTGTCATTGATGTCTGGGCTCCAGTATGTTGTGGTTTCAGCCCTGACTGTGAGTGGGTTAGCCCATCTCTGGACCGTGCTAGGGAAGTGGTGAGTGTTGTAGAGGGTAGAGATGGCTTGGTCTTGTGCTGCTTGAATGGGTTGGGGGGTGTTTTGTGTGTCGTGCCTACGGAGGAGGGCTACCATCTCGGTGGCATGATCCCTTGGGTGTGGGGTGTGTTGCAGCCACGTGGCGAGGTCTTGCTGTTTGCTTTTGGTGATCAGGCCCACTGTGCGTCCTGCCTCGTCGTGGGCTATCACATGTGTGGGGAGGCTGTATTGGGGCAGGGTGGGTCCCTGGCTCCCTTCACTCGTGGCTGGTGTGGTGATGTGGGCGTGTTGCTGGATGGTGGTTTCGCATCTCCCCGTTCCTACGATGTCCGTCTGCGGGTTGACGGGCGAGACTTGGAAGGTGGCCTTTGAGTGCAGGTCGATACAACGGGGCATCCATGTGTGGGGGTCGGGTAGGCCCTGCCGGGTGTGACCTGGGAGGCCCGCGTCGGGTGGTGGGCGTCCCATCCCTTGCCTCCTATTGTTCTCCGCGTCGTACTCCTTTTGCTTGGCGGTGTAGTCTATGTGCGCTTGGATGAGCGCCTTGGGTTCGGTTGTGGGGTGCCAGTGGACCTGCAGCAGGTCAGTTGCCGCTGATTGTTTCATGTCGCCTTTGAGGTCGTCCGAGCCGTGTGCGCAGACGGGGCAAAGCCAATGGTTATTGGCAGTCTTCCCAGCTAGGCCTGTCTGAGCTAGGCAGGCTGGGTGGTAGGCTCTCATGCAGCTGTTGCACATTGGGCTGTCCCCTATAGGTTCCCAACATAGTTCGCATGTGCAGGCGTGTTTGGCATCTGCTCTGCTGATGTCTTCTGTGTGCATGGGCGTATAGCCTTCTTCCTTGCACATCGGAAGTGCCCATTTCTCTATAATGGTGGGTCTCCAATGCACGTTGTAATAGCTTTCTTTGTTTATGCCATTCCAGTGCCATCCATCAATCTTAGTAATGGACTCCTGGTGGTCATACATGGCCCCTAACGTGATCCCTAGTTCCTTGGCGTTGCGTCCGCACGCCGCATTAACTTTCCAGCTAGAGAGGCTTTCTAGGGTCATGATGGGTATGTGTACCACTGTTTCTGGTATGGTCTGGGTGTGTCTATCATCTGCTTGTCTCTTGTTGCCGATCTTGGGCAGTGGCTTAGGTTGTGGAGTCGTGGGTGGTGGGTTGAGGGCTTTGTTCCTAAGCCTAGAGCTGCGCCGTCGGGTGTCGTCGGGTTGATGGGCACATTCCGCAGTGGGTTCCTGTGCGGGTGGCTGTGTGGGTGGCTGCTTGGCTACCGCGTAGGACCTGATGTCAGCGTAGCGGTGTTTGCTGTCCTCCTCGGCTACGATGGGTGCGAGTTCTGTCAGGCCCGCGGCCCAATGCTTGATCTTTCTTTGTGCAGCGGGCAGGTTTAAGGTAGTGTCGCGTTTGTCTGCAATGGCTTTCGCTTCTATCGCGGTCGGGCGCTTATCCCGGGACGCCATGGCCGCCAGCTTGTTGAGGGCGATGTAGTGTTTCTGCTTGACCTTGTTGCCGAAGCGATCCTTCAGCATCTTTCCCGATATGATGTATGTGTCGTCGGCAATGGCTTGTTGGAGCTCAGACGCATGCTTGATACCAAGGCTCTTGAGGCATGTGATGCTTGCGTTGACTATGTCATGTGGAAGGGGGCTGTTGTCCTGTGTGATGAGCTGCCCAAGTAGTTTGGTTTCCTTAGGGTACAGTTCTTCTCCTTGGTGTGTGGCCTTGAGCTGGGCTGTGGTCGCATGGAGGAGTTGCCTGGCACGAAGGGTGTGTTGCAGCATACTGAGCATGCGGTGTCCGTGCTTGGCAGCTTGAGCGTAGAGCCAAGTGATCTGTTTGTGGAGCATGTTCCTGGTTATGTGGGCATGTGTGTCATCCGCAAATTGGAGGCTATGTATGAGGGCTGTGGTGTTCCTTGCATGATACTCCTGGGCTGTGGAGCTGATGCCTAGACCGAGCTTGTCTATGTCCTCCCTGATGACGGCATTGGTTGTGCCTAACGGTAGCCTCAGCTTTTTCTTGACGCATTGGTTGACTGCTCTGTCGTATAGGTCTAGGTCTCCTGGTGTGCACGGGACTACGCAGAAGCTGTAGGCCAGGCTGGGAATGATGGCTGTCTTGATGATGTGGATGGCTTGTCTGGCGCTGGCAAAGGAGCGCCGTAGTCTCTCCAGCTTTTGTTTGAGTTGTGCCGCCATGGCCATGTGTTGTGGTTTCCAATTGAGTGTCATGGTGAGCAGGACTCCTAGGTAGGCGAAGGGTGCGGTTGGGGGGAGGTAGGTGACCGGCTTTCCTTGCAGCCGCACGTGTTGCAATTCTCTGCGGGCTTGCTTCTCCGCGTCCGCTAGTGTGCTGCACCTGCCGGACTGGTGTGCCTTGTGGAGTGCGGCTGTGGCGAGGGTTTTGCTGTGTGATATGATGAGGTGGCCCCAATCGGAGTAGGCGGAGAGCTTGTCTGCCTGGCAGCGTAGATTGCTGATCGAGTTGCATAGAATAGCGATGTCATCCGCGTAGTCGATGCTGCCAATTGTATATCGCCCGGCGCTGGCGGTTGTCTCTGATGTAAACTTGTACCCCCGCGCTCCTACTTGGAGCCAGCGCAGGAGGGGTTCGATGTAGATGAGGAACAGGAAGGGTGAGAGCGAGTCTCCCTGGATGGTGCCCCGGTCGACGGGTACGGGGTCGGTGTGGCCGTAGGGAGTTTTGAAGCGCGTTGTAGCGCCCGTGTATAGGTCCTTCACAGCGTCAGTAGCGTCCGTGGGGAAGCCTAGGTCGTGCATGATCCATAGTAGTTTGTCCTGGCAGGTGGTGTTGAACGCACTGGTGAAGTCGACAAGGAGCGCGTAGATATCTGTCTTAGCCAGTTTAGCATCTTCAAGAGCCATGACTAGCATCTGTAGCTGCTGGGTGGTGTCTCTGTGGGACCGGAAACCAGCTTGGCAGTTGCTGAGCATCCCGTTGGCTTCTGCATATTCGTACAGTGTCTTGGTGATAAGACTGGTCCAAAGCTTGTAGATGGTGTTTGCCAGCCCTACAGGTCTGTAGGCATTGAGATTGGTTTCCTGGCCCTTGTCCTTGTAAAGCAGGCAGGTGTCACTGGTTTTCCACGCGGATGGTGTGCATCCTGTAGCCCACATGATGATGAACAGCTGGTGTATGGTGTCTCTCATCTCCCATGGCAACATCTTGATGATCTCGTTCTCAATGCCGTCTGGTCCCGGAGCTTTGCCTCCTGCCAGCCTACTGAGGCATTCTTGAAAGCCTGCTTTGTCCATGATGGCTGTGTGCAGCCAGTGTATATTTTTGCAGGTGTGCAATGAGAAGGGGTCGTCCGCTTTGGCGCGGGCCCAGGGATAGTTTCTAGATTGTGTGTCTGTGTAGTGGCCGGTTTTGGGCGTTGGGGGTGATAGCTTCTGCCCGTAGGCGGCGGTGATGATCCGGTTAAGGTCGGCCGGGGCGGTGCAAATGTTCTTGGTATCGGGGTCGGCTAGTGCCTGCAGTCCTTTGTGATCGGTGCGGGACGGGCGTAGTATGTATTTGTTGGCTTTCTTAGGCTGGGTGCTTATAAGTTGCTGCATCCTGACCCGTGCTTGTGCGATGGCGAGTGCGGAGTCGTCGTCGTCTAGCTGGTGGATTTGGTCGCGGTAGGAATTTGTCAGTTTAGCTAGTGCGGCTTGCACGTGATTTTCGGTTGGGTCGTCATCTTGGCGTGCTAGCACCGCTTCCCTGATCGCTGTGTTGGTCGTGTCTGTTTCTGGGATGAGATCTTCAATCGTTGGGTGGGCGCCATTCTGTTTGAATAGTAGCATAGCCTGCCGGCTGAGGTTTCTGGTCGTCTTGAGCTTTTTCCCTAGTGTCAGTCTGATCCTGCACATGGTTCTGCGTTGGTAGTGTTGGCCTCCTCTGGTTAAGATCTTAGTGTTGCATGTCTGGATGGCAGTGGCCCTGCAGGTTTCCAGGAGTGTTGTGAGCATGGTAGCTGCGGTGTCGACAACTTCCCTGGCTGGGAGGCCTGTAACTTTTGATAGGCGTTGTGGCTGATGTGGGTTGGTCTTGTCTAGTGTGGTCAGGAAGCGGGTGGCTTCTGTGTACATTGGTGCCAGGTAAGCTGTTAGTTGAGCATGGAGCTGTGGGGCACCTGAGCTGGGTTGTTGCACGGCAAGGCGGTAGGCTTCCCTGTCCTTGTTGGTGATGGGGGTGGTGAGGATAGTGTGGCTGTGCTTGTGAGGTTTTTGTGGGTCTGCCAGGACTACGCCCAATCGGGCTGTACTCAGCGTGGCTGTGACTGGCCTGTGGTCACTGAGATACGCGTGTGTCTTGACGTGCGTGCGGTGCTCGGGGCCGTGTCTTGCATCCCGCGTCAGGATGGCATCGATGCGGCTGTTACAGTGCGGCTGTTGGTAGGTCCAGGCCCGGTCATCGGGATCGGCTTCAAGCAGGCGCATTTCTGTGGCGAAGTCCCTCATCATGAGGTCCTGGGTGTAGTCTGTGTGTTCGGAGCGGTCAGCTGTTCTCAGCGTGGCGTTGATGTCTCCCGCTAAGATGAGTGATCCGGGTAGGTGACTCGTGGCTGTTCGTATGTGCTGTTGCATTGTCTCTCGTAGTGAAAGCGCGTCGCCGTTATTCCCCGATGGCCAGTACGTGGCGATGATCGTGAGTTGTTCGCACTGGTGTTGGTTGAGGGTCAGGATGACGCATCGTGCGTTTACCTCTGCATCCGTGCACGGCGGGAGCATCTTGGTTTGCATTTGGATGGCTAGGTTGTGTTTGATGCCTATCAGCACTTCACTGTGGCCGCTGTGTCGGTGTGTCATGTAGTCTGGCATGACTCTCTTCAGCCATCCAGAGTCTGGATTGTTGCTCCTAGGCTGGGTCATGGTTTCGGTGAGGATCAGGATGTCCGGGCTGTGCTTGTGCACGAGGTTGAGGACGTCGTTCCTGGACCTGTGGAGGCTTCTGACGTTCAGGGTTGTAAGGGTGATGTGTTGACGGTTGTGTGTTGGGTGTGGCTGCCTGCTTGGCAGGGTTCTGTGTTGTGGTTGTGCTGCTAGGTTCTCAGATGGGGTATCTGTGGGTATGGCGTCGGGGGGTGGGGTGGAGTCTGTCTTTAGGTAACGGTACATCAGGGTCTGCGTGTGCGAGTCCTTAGGTTGTGCCCTTGATTTGTGCCGTCGTTGAGTTGTGCTACTGGTGTGGCCTGTTGATGTAGGCCGTTTGTAGTTGCGTGTCTTGGCTGAAGTAGGAAGTGTGACTGTGGGGGCGGCTTGTCGCAGTTGCGGCCGGACGTGCTGGTCCGGCGGGTGGGTGTCATCATTAGTTGTGGCGGTGCGCGTGTTACTTGTTGGTAGTTGTGCAGTGTCTGCCGTATTTGTCGGCCGGTCTCTTCCGGGGCTATGCGCGGGTTGGGTGTCCCAATCGTGACTGGTGAGGTCTATGTGGGCGGCTCGTAGATGGTGTTCCAGCTGCTCCGTTGTGGCGTGCCTTGTGGGGTCTGCTAACCAGCATAGTGGTTGGATGAGGTTTGTATTGGCTGCGTCGCCCTTTTTGATTTGAACGAGTGTGCCCTGCAGCTGGAGCCAGGCTTCCGGGGTGTCCAGTCGACATGGGTGGCCGCGTTCAGAGTCCAGCCATTGCCAGGCGCGGTCTGTGCGGCGGATGGTGGTAGCATGGTTGTTGGTGATGAGAATGGCAGCTGTGCTGGTGTAGCTGTCTATATTGCCAGTGAGCGTGGTGAGAAGCTCAGGTGTGATGTTGCCGAGTGTAAGGTCGGTGGCGATAGGGCATAGGTGGAGGTCTTTGTGGTAATGGTACAAGTAGTGGTTCATGGTGGAGACTGTAAAGTTGCCGGATTCTTCGTATATGTGTGGGAGGCTGCTACGCAGTGGTATCGGCCTGCCCTCTTGCCTTGCCTGGTTGGCTAGGTTTTGGATGTGTGTACCTAGCGTTTTACAGTGGGTGATCACATCATCGGGCCTAATCATAGGTTTCCCCATGGCCATGTTGATGGCGTGTGCAAGGCAGCACTTCTTGTACTGCTTTTCCCAGTAGGGCCTATGTGCTTCTTGTGGGTTGCCTATGATGGGCCCAAGCCTTGCCCTCTGCCTTGCCTCCTCCATCTCCGCCGTGTAGTCTGAGGCGCTAATGATTGCTTGTATCTCACAGGTGACGGGGTACGCGTAGTGTCTCGTGTTCCGTAGCCGAATAGGGGCGTCCGCTTGGGAGTCGAGGAGGTACCAGGCGCCGTTGTGCTTCCTTACCGCCATACTGTGAGCCGGGGCCTTGCATAAAAAGGCATTCGTGCCATGTGTGACGGACAGCGCGTCGAGGTTGCAGATGGACCAGTCCCTCCGTGTGCGCAGGT
The DNA here is from genome assembly GCA_030144725.1 of Haematococcus lacustris. NCBI lineage: Eukaryota > Viridiplantae > Chlorophyta > Chlorophyceae > Chlamydomonadales > Haematococcaceae > Haematococcus > Haematococcus lacustris. The sequence goes on from JASKMD010000003.1 coordinate 7,279,330, forward strand.
GCGCCACCGTGTGTGTGCTGAGGCCGTAGTGTGACATTAGGTAGAGGTTAATGACCGTGTCATTGCATGCGCCTTGCTCGTCTCTGGCTAAGGCCCACATAGTGCGTTGGTCCCCGCGTCGCGCGTGTAGTTCGGACGTGTGGAAGTTGGCCAGTTCCTGGTTAGTGAGCCACGAGTGTCCTGCCGCCATGTTCAGGGCATGTATTTGGCAGTGTGAGGCTACCTGTTGCTCGAAGTGTAAGCCATCAGGGCCTGGGTTCTCCTCAATGTCTCCCGCTGCCAGCAGGAGCCAGCTAATGTATATGCATCTTGCCATGTATTTACTGATAGCCATGTTCCATGTGGGGTTGCTAATGATGTTAGGGTTGAGGTAGTACGTCATGTATGCTTGGAGTGTAGTGTTGTACTGTATGGCCCTGATAGTCCTTCCACTATTGTGACCCTTGAAATAGGTGCAGGTAGTGTGTGTCAAGCGGGTGATGGTTGTCGCACTTTGTAAAGACCCGTCTATGCCAAGTAACCAGTTGTAGGTGGTGGTGTGTAGGGAGGCGTTGAGCTTGGCTAGGGTCTTACGTTGTTTCTTGAGACATTCTTTAGATTTGGCATGTGTGTATGTGGGTTCGTTCCGTTTCCTACTTATCATTATCCAAGTAAGAAAGCACACCAAGTAGGCTATGGTTTGCCGGTCCATGTCATTTTGCTGGGTGGGTTTCCAGTTGGGGTGTCCAAATGGGGGGTTTGGCATGGGGGTAATGATGGTGTACTGTGGGTCCATGTTGTCACTGTAGGTGAACAGGCATGGCACTTCTGCAATGTTCGTCTCAGGTACCATGCGCTGGCCAATGGTGTGAGCCCCAGGCATGTACCCATCATGTTGGGGTTGTTGGTTGGCTTTGGGCATAGCAGTCAGGGCGGGCAGGTGGTGGTACAGCAGGTCAGCATGAGCAGCATGCAAGGTTGTCCCTTGCATCGGCCTGGGCTGTCCATTGGGCTGTTCATCCTCTGATTGGTTGCTGTGGGTGTGTGGGTACTTGGTGCGGGGCAGCAGGTCAGCATGGGCAGCATGCATGGCTGCTCCTGGCAGCGTGGTGGGCTGAGCACCCCGCTGCGCACTCTCTGACTTGTTGTTGTAGGCACGAGGGTACCTGGTGCGGGGCAGCAGGTCAGCATGGGCAGCATGCGTGGCTGCTCCTGGCAGCGTGGTGGGCTGAACACACCGTCGCACACTCTCTGAATTGTTGTTGTAGGCATGAGGGTACCTGGCGCGGGGCAGCAGGCCAGCATGGGCTGCATGCGTGGCTGCTCCTGGCAGCGTGGTGGGCTGAACACACCGCTGCACCCTCTCTGACCAGTTGTAGGCATGCGGGTACCTGGTGCGGGGCATAGCACCAGCATGGGCAGCATGCATGGCTGCTCCTGGCAGCGTGGTGGGCTGAGCACACCGCTGCACACTCTCTGACTTGTTGTTGTAGGCATGAGGGTACCTGGTGCGGGGCAGCAGGTCAGCATGGACAGCACGCAAGGTTGTCCCTTGCATCGGTCTGGGCTGACCATTGGGCTGTTCATCCTCTGATTGGTTGCTGTGGGTGTGTGGGTACCTGGTGCGGGGCAGCAGGTCAGCATTGAGAGCATGCATGGCTGATCCCAGGGGTGTCATGGGCTGGTCATTGGGCTGTTCATCCTCTGATTGGTTGCTGTGGGTGTGTGGGTACCTGGTGCGGGGCAGCAGGTCAGCATGGACAGCATGCGTGGCTGCTCCTGGCAGCGTGGTGGGCTGAACACACCGTCGCACACTCTCTGAATTGTTGTTGTAGGCATGAGGGTACCTGGTGCGGGGCAGCAGGTCAGCATGGGCAGCATGCGTGGCTGCTCCTGGCAGCGTGGTGGGCTGAACACACCGTCGCACACTCTCTGAATTGTTGTTGTAGGCATGAGGGTACCTGGCGCGGGGCAGCAGGCCAGCATGGGCTGCATGCGTGGCTGCTCCTGGCAGCGTGGTGGGCTGAACACACCGCTGCACCCTCTCTGACCAGTTGTAGGCATGCGGGTACCTGGTGCGGGGCAGAGCACCAGCATGGGCAGCATGCATGGCTGCTCCTGGCAGCGTGGCGGGCTGAGCACACCGCTGCACACTCTCTGACTTGTTGTTGTAGGCATGAGGGTACCTGGTGCGGGGCAGCAGGTCAGCCTGGACAGCATGCAAGGTTGTCCCTTGCGTCGGTCTGGGCTGACCATTGGGCTGTTCATCCTCTGATTGGTTGCTGTGGGTGTGTGGGTACCTGGTGCGGGGCAGCAGGTCAGCATGGGCAGCATGCATGGCTGCTCCTGGCAGCGTGGTGGGCTGAGCACCCCACTGCACACTCTCTGACTTGTTGTTGTAGGCATGGGAGAACCTGATGCGGGGCAGCGCACCAGCATGGGCAGCATGCGTGGCTGCTCCTGGCAGCATGGTGGGCTGAACACACCGTCGCACACTCTCTGAATTGTTGTTGTAGGCATGAGGGTACCTGGTGCGGGGCAGCAGGTCAGCATGGACAGCATGCGTGGCTGCTCCTGGCAGCGTGGTGGGCTGAGCACACCGCTGCACACTCTCTGGCTTGTTGTTGTAGGCATGAGGGTACCTGGTGCGGGGCAGCAGGTCAGCATGGACAGCATGCAAGGTTGTCCCTTGCGTCGGTCTGGGCTGACCATTGGGCTGTTCATCCTCTGATTGGTTGCTGTGGGTGTGTGGGTACCTGGTGCGGGGCAGCAGGTCAGCATGGGCAGCATGCATGGCTGCTCCTGGCAGCGTGGTGGGCTGAGCACCCCGCTGCACACTCTCTGACTTGTTGTTGTAGGCATGGGAGAACCTGATGCGGGGCAGCGCACCAGCATGGGCAGCATGCGTGTCTGCTCCTGGCAGCGTGGTGGGCTGAACACACCGTCGCACACTCTCTGAATTGTTGTTGTAGGCATGAGGGTACCTGGTGCGGTACAGCAGGTCAGCATGGACAGCATGCAAGGCTGATCCCAATGGTGTCATGGGCTGGTCATTGGGCTGTTCATCCTCTGGTTGGTTGCCGTGGGTGTGTGGGTACCTGGTGCGGGGCAGCAGGCCAGCATGTAAAGCATGCACGGTAGGCTCCCGCAGCGGCCTGGGCTGGTCATAGGGCTGTTCGACCTCTGGTTGGTTGCTGTGGGTGTGTGGGTGCTTGGTGCTGGTAGCTAGCCAGTTGCTGCTCCTTGTGGTGTAGCACTGGGCACAGGTGTGGTCGTTAGGCACAGTCTCCCTCAGGCTAGTGCACGGACCTCTGTCAATGCAGCAGATACCGTTATTGGCGAGCTGGGAAATAGCGTTCCTTTGCCTTTTGTCTGGTTGTCTAATGGCGTCTTGCAGAGCTTGCGTCTCCTGGGTTTTGTTGTCGACCTGGTGGTGGCATACAGACATTGGCATTTCCGTGTCTCGGCCACTTAGGCTCGAGCGGGAGTACGTAATGGGGAACCAGGCCATTTGAGGCGTTCGAGTCATTTGAAGCCGATTGCATACTTGTAAATGTGCGAACTCAGTTGGGAATGATCCTATCATGTCACGCTCGACCCACGCAGGGCCGGTCACCGCCCCCAAGGGGTCCTGTCCTGTTGCCACTGTCGTGTCGGCCACGTTTATGAGTCGGTCCCAAAAGGTTGCAACATTTCCCGGGAGAAGCACAATCAGGCAAGCAAACACAAACACCGTAGCCGTCTTCACCATCGTCCTGTACCGCCGACCTTGGACGTTGACCAACTTCACTATGCTCTTTCGACTCGTCGCGTTGCGCCGAGCACGATGTAGCTAGTGGCTTGGGGAGACCTGTAAGCACGCAGGAGAAAAATCGCTTAGAAAGTTAGGTAGGACAGTTGTGCGTCAGTAGCAGCAACAGCAGCGGTCACCGTGGAAGTCGCCACAGCAGCCAGGGCGGTGGACGTCCTCCACGGCCCCCTCCTCCTTCTGCCCCTGTGCCTGATGCCCCTCCCAGGCCACCTCCTGGCCATGCCTGCCACCACTGCTGGAACCCTGCCCACTTCAGGGACTACTGCAACCTGAAGCATCTGTCAGCTGAGGAGGCCCGCCGGGTCTCTGGGTTCCCCCGTCCCTCCTCCCTGGGCCCTCCCTCTGGTCATGGTGCTGGGGACCGTCCCCCTAGGGGCCCAGGCAAGCGAGACCGCAGCCCCCCAGGCAAGGGTGGATGGAAGCAGCAGGGCAGCAAGGGTGACCGCCGCCGTTGATGTGTTGCCCAACCAGATGGCCAGGACTGTGTTGGTGCCTGTTGCCCAGTGCCCAGTGATCAGGTGAATATGCCTGAGGGACGTGCAGCAGACGATGGTGTCTTACACTTCTCGTTCCCTGGTAGAGTGAATGGCCATGCCTGTACCATGCTGTTTGACAGTGGTGCAGCAGCCAGCTTTATCAACTGTGCTGCTGTTGAGCAGTATCAGCTTGCCAGTTATAGACTGAAGCAGCCAAAGGAGTTCCTTGTGGCCAATGGGCAGCCCGTAGTGTGTACGCATGCATGCAGCGTCAAGTTGAATGTGCAGACCCTGAGCTGCAGGGTTAAGTTGCTGGTGATGCCAGAGATGTTCTCTGCCTTTGATGTGTTAATGGGCAGTGACTGGCTACAGTCAAATGGTGTGCTGCTAGACTACCTGGCACGTACTGTTACAGTACAGTTAGCGTCTGTTAAGACGGTGCTCAGCACTCCGGGTAATTAAGGCCGAGACGGCAATTTCCGCTGAGGTATACCGCGGATAGCCCATCGCAAGGGCGACCCATCGCCGTCAATAACTCCGTCTAACTCGAAGTGGTTGAGCTGTAATCGCGGTTTCAATAAGTTGCGTAAATATTCTCCGCAGGGTCAGTGTGACCCTCCGCAGGGTCAGTGTGACCCTCCGCAGGGTCAGGCCTGACCCTGCGGAGGGTCACCGCTAGGCTCGCTTCCTAGGCATTTCTGACCCTGCGGAGGGTTACCGCTGGCTCATTTCCTAGGCATTTCTGACCCTGCGGAGGGTCACGCTGGCTCATTTCCTAGGCATTTCTGACCCTGCGGAGGGTCACCGCTGGCTCATTTTCTAGGCATTTCTGACCCTGCGGAGGGTCACCGCTGGCTCATTTCCTAGGCATTTCTGACCCTGCGGAGGGTCACCGCTGGCTCATTTCCTAGGCATTTCTGACCCTGCGGAGGGTCACCGCTGGCTCATTTCCTAGGCATTTCTGACCCTGCGGAGGGTCACCGCTAGCTCATTTTCTAGGCATTTCTGACCCTGCGGAGGGTCACCGCTGGCTCATTTCCTAGGCATTTCTGACCCTGCGGAGGGTCACCGCTGGCTCATTTCCTAGGCATTTCTGACCCTGCGGAGGGTCACAGCCGGCTCATTTCCTAGGCATTACTTGCACATGTCTCAACGTTAACACAACTCGCAACACCTCGCTTAGGCACTACCAAACATACGTCTCCACGCTCAAACACTTCACAACAACTCGCAAAGATACCGCAAAGTACATGTCACCACGTTGAAACACCTTGTACAACCTCGACACACCTCCGCAAAACACATGTCTCGACATCCAAACACCCCGCAACACCTCACTACGCTACTCCTTAACACATGCCTCGATGCACCATCACCCCGCGGCACCTCCCTACAGAAATACTACTAGGTTGGGCAGCTATAACCATCCTCTACAATCGCTCATACTCACATTTCATGAAAAGTCACTTTGGTCACTCGGTGCCAACTCCCTTAGCCAAAATCAGGGTCACAGCCCCACACCTGGTCCAGCAACTCCCCAACGACTGAGAATTACACTTTGGCCCCAGAGAGTCTTGTACTCCCCTAGGTCACAGCAGCCTACATACCAAGTTTCAGAACTCAACTCTCAGGTTTTCCAAGCCAGCCAGGCCTTAATTTCCCGGAGTGAGGTGTGAGCCTGCAGCGCCAATAATGGCTCCCCATTGCGCCCATATCCTGGCAAAACACAAGCAAGCCACCGTGTCAGCAAAGGTAGCTTACAGGTGGTTACGGAAAGGCGGTCAATCTCTGGTTCACTCGCGCCGATTAAGGCCGGAAGTCGCCTATGTCATTTCTTCCCGGGAGGCATACTGCAGATAGCCCCAGGAAAGGCCGACTCATCGCCGTTGTAATCATCGAAAAACTCAAAGTTGCTGCGATGTTATAACTATTTGAAAAGTTACCTAACCCTGTACCGGATCCTACCGACCCTGTACAGGGTCCTGGGCCACAGGGTTCTGCCGCACGGCTACAGGGTCCTACGACCCACGTCTACAGGGTTCTGCCGCACGGCTACAGGGTCCTGCGACACACGTCCACAGGGTCCTGCCGCACGGCTACAGGGTCCTGCGATCCACGTCCACAGGGTTCTGCCGCACGGCTACAGGGTCCTGCGACACACGTCTACAGGGTCCTGCCGCACGCCTACAGGGTCCTGCGACACACGTCTACAGGGTCCTGCCGCACGGCTACAGGGTCCTGCGACACACGTCTACAGGGTCCTGCCGCACGGCTACAGGGTCCTGCGACACACGTCTACAGGGTTCTGCCGCACGCCTACAGGGTCCTGTGACACACGTCTACAGGGTTCTGCCGCACGCCTACAGGGTCCTGCGACACACGTCTACAGGGTCCTGCCGCACGGCTACAGGGTCCTACGACATTCGCCCACAGGGTCCTGCCGCACGGCTACAGGGTCCTGCGATCCACGTCTACAGGGTTCTGCCGCACGCCTACAGGGTCCTGCGACATTTGCTTACAGGGTCCTGCCGCACGGCTACAGGGTCCTGCGACATTTGCTTACAGGGTCCTGCCGCACGGCTACAGGGTCCTGCGACATTTGTTGGCAAATGGCGCCCTCAATCAGACCTGGCCCTTGTGCACTGAGCCCATCAACCTCCACAAACGCCTCCTCAAACTGGCCCACCAACGGCATGAGTGGTGCCAGGGAGGCACGGCTTCCACCCTCCTTGCATGTGAAGATTAGGACCAACAGCCCGATCTTCACCTTCTCGAAGCACCCGCTGGAGATAGCCTCCACCCCTCGAGCCACACTTGGCAAGTCCCGCGCTGGGAGGACGGCAATGAGGCGGGCTATCTGTAGCAGAGATAAGGTGGTGGGCAGGTTGCCAACCTGATGGATAGCCATCTCCCGGAGGCAGAGTACCTTGAGGTTGCTGGGGCGTTGACGTAGGGAGTGGGGCAAGGGGCCAAGGTGCGGGGCCCACAAGGACGTCAGCTTCAACGCCATGTCCTCATATGCTTGCCAGTTGTCCTCCAAGGAGACCTCCAGGACACCAGTGTAGATGTCAAGGTGCGTGATGCGCTGCGCGATGAGGCTGTGGCGCATGAGTGCCTCCAGCTGGGCTGGGCTGAAGGTGAAGCCCCGGAAACGGAGGTAGTGGCACTTGGGGAAGTTGGCCTTGAGCCTCTCCCCCAACCAAGCCCCCACTGGCAAGGGCTCGTAGTGCCTCTTCCACCATGGCGTCGACTCCACTGCTTGATTGACGAACTTGATTGCCAATTCGCGCACGGCTTCGCATCGCCCAAGAAGCCCAAGCACCCAGTCCACTCTGCACCGATGAATCGCCGCTCCCAGTGAAGTCTGGATTTGGAGCCTAAGTGTCAGGGGCTTTTGGCGCCCGCGCAATAGCTGGAGATGGTAAGGAGATAGGTGGGTGGTGATTGTTTCGCTGGTGATGTTGATGCTGAACCCGTCGCAATTCAGGTAGCACGCCTCCCAGCACTTCTTGCTGAGGCGGCTGAACACGCGACCCGCCCCGGCTCGGATGAAATGTACTGCAAGCGTAGGGATCAAGTTTTCGGGGAAGCTCTGGCGCTGCGCTGCTGGGGCCATGGTGTATTTTGGAGGTGGTATTCCAGCGCCTACACCATGCACTTGCACGCCCACCAAACATTTCAACCTCATAGTATGGCACATCACAACACAGCATCGCACACGCCAGCATCGCGCAACAATTGACGTGCCAGCTCATCAACACGAAGCGTCAACATGTCTGGCCTCCCCCAATCGCCCGATGCCCACTCGCGCTTACTCCACACAGCGACCCAGCAAGCCATAACCCTGGAGGCCAAGCGGAGATGGCAGGACAAGCCGTGGCTTATCCCGCACCCGTGCCTGCGAGAACAGGATTCGCGCTTGGTACTGGAGGAGTACGAGAGGACAAAATACACAAGGTGGAGGCCTGGAACGCCAGTTCAGACCCCAAGCCATGTGGCGCAGAGAAGGGAGTGGCGGGATGCTATGAAGGAAGTAGTGGTGGGCCAGTCATGGCAAGAGACGGAGCATGCTATGCAGCAGGCCCCGACACAGCACTAGGGCATGGGAACGAAGTAAGGACCCTTTGATGCAATGAGGTACCGTACTCGGGTGTGTTGCATGCTCCTGAATACGCCATGTAACGAGCCATGAAACGAGTCTCTTCCTGACACTGCCACACCAGCCCCTGATACCACACCAGTAAGACCTGAGGTTCTATCAACTGCTTCAGAACGATGCTCATGAATACTCTGAAGCCCAGAAACAAATGTCCATGTCATCTAGCAGTACAGGGCAAACTCTCAGTTGGGTCGAACACACACAGCGCTACAATCATGGCGCGCGTTACCCAGTTGCTTGACCTCCCAGATGAATTGTTGTCAGTGGTAGCCCGGTATGGTGGGCGACACTTCCCCCTCATCGACAAGCGGTGTCTGGCTGTTTCCGCGCACGGGGCTCCCAAACTCTCCATTGCCTTCGACGCGCCCGACATCGGCACCACATTGAAAGCGTTGCCAGCGCGAGTACAGCCTCTGACACTGACGTTGTACCAGAGGAGTCAAGCAGACATGGTGGAGGCTGCGAACTTGTTGTACAACACCATGGACCGCATTGGGGTGTGTGCCTCCGTCACAGCAGTGGAGTTCAGCGCGACATGCAGTGTGGACTCCATTTGGTCTGCCTTGGAGGTGACTCCCCAGCTGACAGAAAAGCTGATGGACAGCTTCCCATCCTGCACACGGCTAACCATTGATGGCTATTTAGTGGTGGCGGGAGAAATCAGCCGCCTGCTCAGCCACAGCAAGGTTATGGGACACATCAAACAGCTGGACATCCGGAGCCAAGGCACTGTGAACACGGTGGTTGGTGACATGTGGGCGTGTGTTGGGTCAGCGCTGCACCTGACCCACTTGGATGTTTGGGAAGTGGGTCAACCTACCCACTCACTGCGTGCGGTGGCTTCTCAGTGGGAGGTGGTCAGGGTTGCGGAGATGCAGCTGAAGCATGTGGCCAGCCTCCCCCTTCAATCTTCCACACAGCTCACGGTGGATGAGCTGCATGTGGACCTCCATGCACAAGACATGCCACAGCTATCCACTGCAGTGTCCACCCTCTTCTCAGAGGGCTCAGTGGCGCCAACCATTGGCAAGCTGGCCCTCCATTTCGTGTCGACATTTGGCGAGGGACAAGCAGCTATGGCAGCACTTCAGCCCATGGTTGGGTGCTACAAGGAGGTGGATGTGCACCTGGGGCAGGAATCCTGGGCGAATGGACCCGTCATCATGCTAGATGAAGACGTGATGAACTCATTGGTGCCATTTCTGCAGGGGTGTGCACATGTGAGATTCATTGGAGGCAGGGTGGGGCCATCGTTGGAGTGGCTACAGGTCTTGTTCAGGAGCCTGGCACCCAGGGCTGTCCGGGTAGACATTGAGCATTGTATGGGTGCATGCGAGCGTGTGGTAGCACAGGAATTGGTGTCATTGTTTGCAGCAGCTGAGTCAGTGCAGTTCACAATGACACTATCTCCTCCACAGGGTTGGGTGTACGAAGGGCCAGCCATATTGAATGCCCTGCTAGAGGCATCATGGGCTGAGCAGCACTTGTCGTTCGTGGCAGCAGCCGAGGAGTTCACCTGGGATTGATGTAACAAGACATCTTCCCCAACTCCCCCACCGATCGCAGACTAGAGTAATCCATGCACTTCCGTACTGTGCATGCAATCACCACACCGGTTCAAACACACTGCGTTTCGATACATCACGGACATCTCAATACTAGTATCAGGCCAATGTCGACATCAGAGGAGGCGATGCGGCGAAGCTTGATCCCATTTTGGCCACGTTTCGGCGTGCCGAACCAAGTAGGTATGCCAGTGCATCGAATGAGGCTATAGGTTGGTGTTGAAACCACGACATACATTCATGACATGTAGGCAGCAACGGCCTTGGCCCCCATGTCAGAGCGGGTTAAATTCACTGCAGCTGGGGTGGCTTTGAGCCATGATCCCGAGGCAACAGTAACACAGACTAAAGACAGCCTATTCAAGCTGGTCAACAAGTAAGAAGCACGACAGGCCAGATGATGAGTAAGCTTGACAGCCCCTAATCACTCACTTGTTTCACAGGTCATGGCAGGAAGCTAAGTATCCAGCGAACCCAGACAGACGGGCTGTCTGGGTGCGTCTGCAAGCATGGTTTGCGTCAAGATGGCAAGCGAAACAGCAGAAGTTTATGGACCTACAAGACATGTATTTCACAGGTATTGTAAAAGCCATGCTAACGAGCAAGCGCACACAACTGTAGTCGCCAATAGCACGTGCCTTACCATCTCCTGTACACGTACTAACCTACTGAAACACCAATGCAACATGCACTGCCTTGGTGGCAACATGCATGCAGCCACATTTCAGCAGAGGCTGCCCAATGAGTACCTACTTCTCAGATCCGAATGCAAGCAGCTGTGGCAATCGGTGGCTACACAGCAGCAATCAAGCCAACAAAGCACGTCACAGGTTGCTTCAGCCACTTCAACTCAGCATCAAGTACAGACGCAGCAGAAGCAGAGACGAGGGCAAAGCCAGGGGCTGGTGGGTGGCCAAGGGCACCAGCAGCAGCAGGAGCTGAGCCAGGAGCAACAGCATGGGCAGGGGCAGGGGCAGGGGCAGGGGCAGGGGCAGGGGCAGGGGCAGGGGCAGGGGCAGGGGCAGGGGCAGGGGCAGGGGCAGGGGCAGGGGCAGGGGCAGGGGCAGGGGCAGGGGCAGGGGCAGGGGCAGGGGCAGGGGCAGGGGCAGGGGCAGGGGCAGGGGCAGGGGCAGGGGCAGGGGCAGGGGCAGGGGCAGGGGCAGGGGCAGGGGCAGGGGCAGGGGCAGGGGCAGGGGCAGGGGCAGGGGCAGGGGCAGGGGCAGGGGCAGGGGCAGGGGCAGGGGCAGGGGCAGGGGCAGGGGCAGGGGCAGGGGCAGGGGCAGGGGCAGGGGCAGGGGCAGGGGCAGGGGCAGGGGCAGGGGCAGGGGCAGGGGCAGGGGCAGGGGCAGGGGCAGGGGCAGGGGCAGGGGCAGGGGCAGGGGCAGGGGCAGGGGCAGGGGCAGGGGCAGGGGCAGGGGCAGGGGCAGGGGCAGGGGCAGGGGCAGGGGCAGGGGCAGGGGCAATGGCAGGGGCAGGAGCAGGGGCAGGGGCAGGGGCAGGGGCAGGGGCAGGGGCAGGGGCGAGGGCAGCAGCAGCAGCTGAGGTCAGAGCCACATACCGCATGGACATCATCTGCAGGGACCTCCAGGGTGTCAACAACACCTGCGGGGTCTTCGGAGGCAGCAAGGCCAGCAGCAGCAGCACCAGATGCGGCAGGGCAGCAAGCTGAGGCAGGCTTGTCGTCAGCAGCAAAGAAACGAAAAACAGAGACAACCCCTGGGCTGCAGGTACGTTTAAATTGATATGCATACATGTCTTGTGACGATATGTCAATCTCATGAGATGCTGTATGAAGCCAAACTATAGTATACGTGTACAATCCTGCCACACGATTGTACACGTGCCAAGCTTGAAAGACTTTAACATACGTAAGGCCAGTTCATTGTGAAATGCATAAGTGTATAACATAACATGTGGGCATATGCTGTTCATGTATTGCAGGACCTGGAGCAAGAAGTCCAACGTCTCAAGGTAAGATCCACAGCAAGAAATGGGCAGAAGACAGTAGATAGTGTACCTCGTAGCTACCTGGATGGTTGATAAAGTACCTTGGAACTACCTGAATCGCAGGAGCTCGTCAACAACATGGCGGCAGGAGGAGCAGGGCCCTCAAGATCACAGGTAAATGTGTGGTGTGCAGCAGGACCCTGTGGTGTGGTGCCAGGACCCTGTGGTGTGGTGCCTGGACCCTGTAAACCAGGACCCTGTGGTGAGGTGCCAGGACCCTGTAGGTGTGCAGCAGGACCCTGTGGTGTGGTGCCAGGACCCTGTGAGCCAGGACCCTCACACAGGCAAATTAGTGCGGATATTCGTCATCCTAGGGGGGTAGTTTTTTGATGCGGTTCGCCTCGGATTGTCCTTGCGACTCCAACGCCACTTGACGCTTGTTGAAATTCTGAGTATGTGAGCAGTTGGAGTGTAGGTACCTACAGTACTGTAGATGTCTACAGTACTGTAGATGTCTACAGTACTGTAGACACCTACAGTACTGTAGACATCTACAGTACTGTAGACATCTACAGTACTGTAGGTCAGATTTGACAAGGTCTCTTGTAAATAGGGTACCATGCTGTTCTCCACATTCAAACCACCATTTGCTACCGCGATTGCACCGTCAGCTTCTGCGTGCTATAAATAGTGAGAGGCGTCGCCCGCAAGCTCAATATGGGTGTTTTTGCCGAAAGTTGTGTCCACGCAATAAGGTCGCCATAGGGAGCTACGTACATATGTGTAAGGTCTAAGGCCGGGGCCCGTCTCTATCGCAAGCTAGGTCTGTTCTGTCGGTTGTACTAGGTAGCTCGGCTTGCAAGCTCCCGCAAAGCTGTGGATGTTGATGATGCCCCGCAATCACAACAACCTCGTGCACCGCACCCTCCTCTGTAATATCGAGTGCGGCAGAGATTGCCCCAAAAGTTGTTTGCGGTTGGCCCTCAACCATCCATCATTACATCTAACCTCACATCATTACATCATGACTCTTAGCCTACATCATTACATCACCACTTGTGTTCCTAACACAAGGGCTAGGCTCAGGATCGGTAACGAATCCTAGAGGCTGAGTAGGGCTGGGCAGGGCTGGGCTGGGCTCGGCAACATAGGCACGCTTTGTTGTCAGCGCATTTGCATAGCACTGTCGGGATAGCAAACGAGCTTGGGCTACATTGAGATGTTCCTGCATGGGGGCGAAGGGGGCATGGGGGTTAAGGATGCATGGGGGGAAGGCACCTACAGTACTGTAGACATCTACAGTACTGTAGACACCTACAGTACTGTAGACATCTACAGTACTGTAGACATCTACAGTACTGTAGACCCCTACAGTACTGTAGACCCCTACAGTACTGTAGACCCTTACAGTACTGTAGACCCCTACAGTACTGTAGACCCCTACAGTACTGTAGACACCTACAGTACTGTAGACACCTACAGTACTGTAGACACCTACAGTACTGTAGACACCTACAGTACTGTAGACCCCCACAGTACTGTAGACACCTACAGTACTGTAGACACCTACAGTACTGTAGACACCTACAGTACTGTAGACACCTACAGTATTGTAGACCCCTACAGTACTGTAGACCCCTACAGTACTGTAGACACCTACAGTACTGTAGACCCCTACAGTACTGTAGACACCCACAGTACTGTAGACACCTACAGTACTGTAGACATCTACAGTACTGTAGACATCTACAGTACTGTAGACACCTACAATACTGTAGACACCTACAGTACTGTAGACATCTACAGTACTGTAGACACCTACAGTACTGTAGACATCTACAGTACTGTAGACACCTACAGTACTGTAGACACCTACAGTACTGTAGACACCTACAGTACTGTAGACCCCTACAGTACTGTAGACCCCCACAGTACTGTAGACACCTACAGTACTGTAGACATCTACAGTACTGTAGACATCTACAGTACTGTAGACACCTACAGTACTGTAGACACCTACAGTACTGTAGACATCTACAGTACTGTAGACACCTACAGTACTGTAGACACCTACAGTACTGTAGACATCTACAGTACTGTAGACACCTACAGTACTGTAGACACCTACAGTACTGTAGACATCTACAGTACTGTAGACATCTACAGTACTGTAGACACCTACAGTACTGTAGACACCTACAGTACTGTAGACACCTACAGTACTGTAGACACCTACAGTACTGTAGACACCTACAGTACTGTAGACACCTACAGTACTGTAGACATCTACAGTACTGTAGACACCTACAGTACTGTAGACACCTACAGTACTGTAGACACCTACAGTACTGTAGACACCTACAGTACTGTAGACAGCAGCAGCATGGGTGGCAGCAGCAGCAGCAGCAGGGGGGCAGCAGCAGCAGCAGTAGGGGGGTAGCAGCAGCAGCAGCAGGGGGGCAGCAGCAGCAGCAGCAGTAGGGGGGCAGCAGCAGCAGCAGTAGGGGGGTAGCAGCAGCAGCAGCAGGGGGGCAGCAGCAGCAGCAGTAGGGGGGTAGCAGCAGCAGCAGTAGGGGGGTAGCAGCAGCAGCAGCAGGGGGGCAGCAGCAGCAGCAGTAGGGGGGTAGCAGCAGCAGCAGCAGGGGGGCAGCAGCAGCAGTAGGGGGAGCAGCAGCAGCAGCAGCAGGGGGGCAGCAGCAGCAGCAGCAGTAGGGGGGTAGCAGCAGCAGCAGTAGGGGGGTAGCAGCAACAGCAGTAGGGGGGCAGCAGCAGCAGCAGTAGGGGGGTAGCAGCAGCAGCAGCAGGGGGACAGCAGCAGCAGCAGTAGGGGGGTAGCAGCAGCAGCAGCAGGGGGGCAGCAGCAGCAGCAGTAGGGGGGCAGCAGCAGCAGCAGTAGGGGGGTAGCAGCAGCAGCAGCAGGGGGACAGCAGCAGCAGCAGTAGGGGGGCAGCAGCAGCAGCAGCAGTGGCAGCAGCAGCAGATATAGTAGGGGCACTGTAGCACTTACCTACCTTTTGGCTGCTGAGTGAAGGGGGGGGGAGTGGAAGAGTGAAGGCGGGGAGGGGAGGTAGATGTGGAAGGCGGGAGGTGGGAGGCAGGGAGGCGGGAGACGGGGAGGCGGGAGGCAGGGAGGAGGGAGGTGGGGAGGCGGGAGGCTCAACCGGGTTGGGCTGGGCGGGGGTAGGTTGGGTTGGGGGCATGGGTTGGGGTGGGTGGGGGGCATGGGTTGGGGGCATGGGTTGGGGTGGGTGGGGGCATGGGTGGGGGTGGGGGCGGGGGAGGGAGCGGGGGCGGGGGCGGGGGCGGGGGCGGGGGCGGGGGCGGGGGCGGGGGCGGGGGCGGGGGCGGGGGCGGGGGCGGGGGCGGGGGCGGGGGCGGGGGCGGGGGCGGGGGAGGATGAATTGGGAGGGGGTGGTTGTGTAGGGGAAAGGGAAGTGGAAGGGAGGTGCCCACTAGACCTGCAACCAAGGGGCGTGCACGTGCGGTAGGGTGACCAGGCTGGGCACTGTGTTAGCTATCACCGTGGCCTTACCTTTGTGGTCCTCCTGGCCTCCTACCTGCTCACACCAGGCAACATATCCCATGCGCCAGTGGGGTGGGACTGCGGTGGGGAGTGTAGGGTTTAGGGAAGGGAAGGTGGAGAGAGGTGGGGGTTGCGATGCCACGTCAATCGAAGGGTGGGAGAGAGGAAGGGTAGGCTTGACAAGTATGGGAGGGGAGAGGGAGGGAGAGGGGGAAGGGAGGGGTGGGAAGAGGGTGGGTGGGGTGGGCTTTCTCCTGGCTGCTGGGATGTCAGGGGAGAGGTGACGGGGAGGGGGGAAGTGGGGGGTGGGTAGAGGTGGAAGTGTAGGGACGACAAGCTGGGCGTTGGTGGTGGGCGTGGGAAAGGGGAGGAAAAGGGGATGGGGAAGGGTGTGACGATCAACCCTGCAGCGGGACAAGGGGCATGCTAGCGGTTAAGGTGGGTACAGGGTGCCACATACCTGCACTCACCTTCTGCTGGGGTGTGGTGTATATGTGTGTGGGAGGAAGGGGAGGAAGGGGAGGGAAGGGAAGGGGAGGTCCATGGGGAGGGCGAGAGAAGTGGGGAGCGCATTGATAGTCTCAGGTGTAGGCGCACAAGACCTGCGGCAATGATGTGACGATTTGTGTAACGAAGCAAACATTGGACATGGGTACTAGATGCACTCACCATTAGAGTAGGGAGATGTAGAGCTGGCAGATGGAGGGGCAGGTGTAGCAGCCCTCCATTACAACCCACCTTCCTTTGTCCTCACCTCAGTAGGTAGTGCAGGCTGGGCTGGGCTGGGCTGGGCTGGGCTGGGCTGGGCTGGGCTGGGCTGGGCTGGGCTGGGCTGGGCTGGGCTGGGCTGGGCTGGGCTGGGCTGGGCTGGGCTGGGCTGGGCTGGGCTGGGCTGGGCTGGGCTGGGCTGGGCTGCAACACAAGGGAGGCAACAGTGGGAACGTTGTGAGAGGTGATGAGATGGTGGTGGTGGTGGTGGTGGTGGTGGTGGTGGTGGTGGTGGTGAGGGGGACTGGGAGGGGGTGGTGAACAGGGAGGTACTAGGCGTGATTGTAAGGCCTGCAGCAACCAGGTGTGCACTCGTAGAAAAGATCGCATTATAAGTGCCACCTAAGGGTACTTTTTTTTCTGATGGAAGTCTTCAGTTTCTCATTGGCAAGCCAACGCACTTGAAAAAAAAAATCAACTCCAAGTGGCTGGCGAGATTCGAGCGTTGGCCTGTCGTGCTATTCTGTGAGGCAACCAGTACTGGTTGAGGTCCAGTACTGGTTGCTAACCAGTACTGGACCTCAACCAGTACTGGTTGGCATCCAGTACTGGTTGCCATCCAGTACTGGTTGTCAGCTTTGGCAGAGTTAGGGCATGGAGATATCAAAGTTTCCGCGTATCACATTCAAGCCTTCCCAATAGTACTACTTGCATCGCTGGTCTTAGCGCTGCGCTGGAAGCTCCCCAACGGCTGTCTACGTCGATGTGCGATGTGCGATGTCCAGTCGATGTGCGCTACAATGTGCGCTTGTGATGGGTTGACAACTCTCCATACTGCCAAGTCTTTTGGATGTGCGATGTCCAGTCGATGTGCGCTATCATGTGCGCTTGTAAAGGGTTAACATCACTCTATAATGTCAAGTCCTATGGATGAAGCAAGGAATGCTTACAGTAAAGTGGATGATAGCCGAAGGGTTAGGGCTAAGGCTCGAGTACAGGGCTGGAGCCTAGGTTAGGTACAATATAGGCACAGATTACAACAAGAGGACAACACGCTATAACACATTGCATGTGCTATCACTCACTAAGCAATGTCATTGAGATTACTATGTACGTGTGTTTGTTACCACTATCACTACCACTATTTCTATACCATTAAACAGTACACAGCTTCGCACGCTATGCAACATGCAATGTAGCATTTACCAAGACACTCCATCCGTCCTCTATCTCACTCCCTTATAATGCAAGACGACCTCAATGTAATGAAGGTAGTCGTTTAAGCTCCAGCCCCTGCACTGAACCAGTACTGGTTGCACGAACCAGTACTGGTTGCACGAACCAGCACAGGTTGCAGGAACCAGTACTGGTCACTCGAACCAGTACTGGTCGTACCAACCAGTACTGGTCCACGAACCAGTACTGGTCGTACCAACTAGTACTGGTCCACGAACCAGTACTGGTCACTCGAACCAGTACTGGTCCATGAACCAGTACTGGTCACTCGAACCAGTACTGGTCCATGAACCAGTACTGGTCACTCGAACCAGAACTGGTCACTCGGACCAGTACTGGTCCACGAACCAGTACTGGTCGTACCAACCAGTACTGGTCCACGAACAAGTACTGGTCCACGAACCAGTACTGGTCACTCGAACCAGTACTGGTCACACGAACCAGTACTGGTCGCACCAACCAGTACTGGTTCATGAACCAGTACTGGTCCACGAACCAGTACTGGTCACTCGAACCAGTACTGGTCACTCGAACCAGTACTGGTCGCACCAACCAGTACTGGTCCATGAACCAGTACTGGTCCACGAACCAGTACTGGTCACTCGAACCAGTACTGGTCACTCGAACCAGTACTGGTCCACGAACCAGTACTGGTCACTCGAACCAGTACTGGTCGCACGAACCAGTACTGGTCGCACCAACCAGTACTGATCCATGAACCAGTACTGGTCCATGAACCAGTACTGGTCACACGAACCAGTACTGGTCACTCGAACCAGTACTGGTCGCACCAACCAGTACTGGTCCATGAACCAGTACTGGTCCACGAACCAGTACTGGTCACTCGAACCAGTACTGGTCACTCGAACCAGTACTGGTCGCACGAACCAGTACTGGTCCACTAACCAGTACTGGTCAACGAACCAGTACTGGTCACTCGAACCAGTACTGGTCGCACGAACCAGTACTTGTCGCACCAACCAGTACTGGTTTATGAACAAGTACTGGTCCACGAACCAGTACTGGTCACTCGAACCAGTACTGGTCACTCGAACCAGTACTGGTCATTCGAACCAATACTGGTCCACGAACCAGTACTGGTCACTCGAACCAGTACTGGTCGCACGAACCAGTACTGGTCGCAAATACCAGTACTGGTCCACGAACCAGTACTGGTCCACGAACCGTACTGGTCACTCGAACCAGTACTGGTCACACGAACCAGTACTGGTCGCACCAACCAGTACTGGTCCACGAACCAATACTGGTCAACGAACCAGTACTGGTCACTCGAACCAGTACTGGTCGCACGAACCAGTACTTGTCGCACCAACCAGTACTGGTTTATGAACAAGTACTGGTCCACGAACCAGTACTGGTCACTCGAACCAGTACTGGTCATTCGAACCAATACTGGTCCACGAACCAGTACTGGTCACTCGAACCAGTACTGGTCGCACGAACCAGTACTGGTCGCAAATACCAGTACTGGTCCACGAACCAGTACTGGTCCACGAACCGTACTGGTCACTCGAACCAGTACTGGTCACACGAACCAGTACTGGTCGCACCAACCAGTACTGGTCCACGAACCAGTACTGGTCAACGAACCAGTACTGGTCACTCGAACCAGTACTGGTCACTCGAACCAGTACTGGTCGCACCAACCAGTACTGGTCCATGAACCAGTACTGGTCTAAGAACCAGTACTGGTCACTCGAACCAGTACTGGTCACTCGAACCAGTACTGGTCGCAAATACCAGTACTGGTCCACGAACCAGTACTGGTCCACGAACCAGTACTGGTCACTCGAACCAGTACTGGTCACTCGAACCAGTACTGGTCGCACGAACCAGTACTGGTCCACGAACCAGTACTGGTCCACGAACCAGTACTGGTCACTCGAACCAGTACTGGTCACACGAACCAGTACTGGTCGCACCAACCAGTACTGGTCCACGAACCAGTACTGGTCAACGAACCAGTACTGGTCACTCGAACCAGTACTGGTCACTCGAACCAGTACTGGTCGCACCAACCAGTACTGGTCCATGAACCAGTACTGGTCCACGAACCAGTACTGGTCACTCGAACCAGTACTGGTCACTCGAACCAGTACTGGTCGCAAATACCAGTACTGGTCCACGAACCAGTACTGGTCTATGAACCAGTACTGGTCCATGAACCAGTACTGGTCACTCGAACCAGTACTGGTCGCACGAACCAGTACTGGTCCACGAACCAGTATTGGTCCAGCAGCAGCATCAGCAGCAGCAGCAGCAGGGGAGCAGGGGTGGTTGGGATGAAGTGGCACTTGCCTGGCAAGGTGTGCAGAGGGGGCACGCTATGGTACTCTTTTCGCGCTCCTACTGCATGCAAACAAGAGCAACATCACTCACCGCACAGCGACCGGCCCGCTAAGGCTACGGTGAGCTTCAACATTGTGGTGTGTGGATGGGCATGGCTGGCGGTTTGGGTGTAGATGGCATGGCTCAAGGCTGCCTGACATAGCTGTGGCTGCAGGTTGCAGGCGGCGGGGGGAGGAGCGGGTACAAGGAGTGGGTCTTAATGTGTTTGCTGGAGTACAAGGAGTTGTGCCCCAGTCGATGGGGGCAGGGGGCTGGGGGCAGGGGGGTAGGGGGGGCAGGGGGATGGGGATGGGGGAAGCGTGCCGATGAACTGGAAGGAGGTGGTTGTATATGGGAAAGGAAAGAGGAGGGGAAAGGCCCATCAGACCTGCAGCCAAGTGAGTGGAGAGAGACGTGAGCAAGGGTGGAACGGGTTGTCAGATGTAGCAGAAGCAGCAACAACAACACTCACCACACAGCGACTGACCCCTGCCTGCTAAGGCTACGGTGCAGCTACAGCTTGTGGTGTGTGGATTGGCATGGCTGGAGGTGTGATGTGTAGATGGGCATGGCTCCAGGCTGCCGTACACAGCTGTGGCTCCAGGTGACTATGACGGTGTAGTTGGAGGTGTAGCTGGGGTGTAGCTGGGCGGGGGTAGGGGTGGGGCGGGGGCGGGGGCAGGGGAGGGGGAGGGGGAAATGTGTTGATGGATGGTGTATCGGGAATAGGGAAGGGGAGGGGAGTTGCCCATCAGACCTGCAACCAAGGGGCGTGCACGTGAGGTAGGGAGATCAGGCTGGGCACTGAGTGTCAGCCACTTACCGGTAGCCACCAGCAACCACTCAATAGCAGGGAGCATAATTCGAAAGGGTGAGGACGAAGAGGGGGGTGGGGGAGCTTGTGTGTGGGGGGTGGGTGGGGAAGGTGGTGGTAGTGATGCCAAGGTGCCAAGGAAGGTTGGTGGAGGTCTTCTCTTGGCTGCTGGGAAGGGTCGGGAGGGGAGGGCAGGTGGCTGCGATGCCAGGCGGATAGAAGGGGAGGGGGAAGGGAAAGGAGAGGGGGGAAGGTGGAGTACTAGGAGTAACCATCAGACCTGCAGCAAACACGGTGCGTGCTAGTGGTTAGGCTGGATATTAATGGACATTGAAAGGCAAGGGCGACCCACTCACCGCTGACGCCGTGCTGCTCCATGTTGCGCCATGTTGGCTCCCTGTTGGCTCTTACCTTGGAGTGGTGTTGGCTCTTACCTTGGAATGGTCTTACCTTGGAGTGGTGTTATTATTGGTGGGAGTGAAAGAGCTAGGGTAGGGTGAAGCGTCAAGGGTGGGGTGTGCTCTCGTTTGGCTGCTGGGGTAAGGGAGGGAGCTGCGATTGTTAGGGGGGCAGGGGGGGTGGAGTGGGGTGGGGGAGGGGGGAAGGGAGGGCCGGGGTGGGGAAACGTGGCAGTGATGGTCAGGGATGGCAGGGATGTCAGGGGGGAGGTGACGGGGAGGGGGGAAGCGGGGGTTGGGGAGAGGTGAAAGTGGAGTTGGTGGGACAGGGTAGGGAAGGGGAAGGGAGGCTAGTGGCAGGATTGAAGGCGTCGGACCTGCAGCAAGCAAGGAGCGTGTTTACAGTGAGGCTGGCATGACATCCTGGAAAGCTGTACGTATTGCATGACTGATGCACTCACCTGGCAACCAAGGGGCGTGCACGTGAGGTAGGGTGACCAGGCTGTGCACTGTGTTAGCTATCACCGCGGCCTCACCTTTGTGGTCCTCCTAGCCTCCTACCTGCTCACCCCTGGCAACATATCCCATGCGCCAGTGGGTTGGGGCTGTGGTGGGGTGTGTAGTAGTGTGTAGGGAAGGGAAGGTGGGGTGAGGAGGGGGCTGCGATGCCACGTCAATCGAAGGGTGGGAGAGGGGAAGGTTAGGCTTGACAAGCATGGGAGAGAGGGAGAGGGAGAAGGGAGGGGGGGGTGGTGGTGGTGGTAGTGGCAAGAGGGTGGATGGGGTGGGCTTTCTCTTGGTTGCTGGGATGTCAGGGGAGAGGTGACGGGGAGGGTGGAAGTGGGGGTGGGGAGAGGTGGATGTGGAGGGACGACCAGCTTGGCGATGGTGGTGGGCGTGGGAAAGGGGAGGAAAAGGGGAAGGGTGTGATGATCAATCCTGCAACGGGACAAGGGGCATGCTAGCGGTTAGGGTATGTACAGGGTGCCACATGCCTGCACTCACCTTTTGCTGGGGTGGGGTGTATTTGTGTGTAGATGGTGAGGGTGAGGAGGCAGAAGGGGAAGAAGGTTGCTGTTGTTGCTGGAGGGGGTAATAGGACCAAGAGGGGGACGGGATGATGGAGAAGCGGGGGAGGGGAGGTAGCGGGGGAGGGAAGAAGGGAGGGAGGGCATTGATAGTCTCAGGTGTAGGCGCGCAAGACCTGCGGCAACGGTGTGACGATATGTCAACGGTGTAGTGTAGAGGGAAGGGGAGGTGCCCATTACACCTGCAATCAGCCAGGGGGAAGGGAAAGGAGAGGAAGGGAGGGAGGAAGGGAGGAGGGAGGGAGGGAGTAGGTCGGGAGGGAGGGAGGGAGGGAGGCTGCGAGGTAGGCTGCAAGGTACGGTAGGCTGCGAGGTAGGCTGCAAGGTACGGTAGGGAGTATGTCAAGGCATGTGCGACGACGGACTTGGAGGTGGTGGTGGCAAAGGGAAGAGGTAAGACCATTAATCCTACAGCAGCACAAAAGGCACGCCAGTGGTTAAGCTAAGTAGAGGGAGCCACATACCTGCAGAGGGATAGCCACTCACCTTGACAACTTCGCATGGTTTGCATGGATGACGGCTTGCTCGTAGTGTGTCGCTGCGTTGCTAGGCTGGCTACGTTGGCTTCTTGCGTGGCTGCGTGGCTGCGACTTTGCGAGGTTGTGTAGCTGTGTCGCGATGCTGGTGAAGTGGCTGGACTGCGGGGCTGAGCTAGCTACGTAAATACGTGGCTGTACGCCTAGCTTCGAGGTTGGCTGCGTTATGAAAATGGAAATGGAAATGGCTGCAACGCTAGCTGAAACTACCTTGTGTGTCTGAGCTAGCTAGCTAGCTGCGATGTGGCTGGGAGCGAGCTGAGCTTCGGGCATGACTGCGAGGCTGCGAGGCTGGTTGCAAGGCGCCTGGCTACCTAGATGCGGGACGCGAATTAGGGGCAGTGTGGCTGCAAGGCTGCGAGGCTGAGTTTCTAGGCTGCTTATCCTCAAGGCTGACCTTCTAGCTGGCACTAGCTGCGGCTACGTTCCTAGCATGACTAGGATCGTCGCTAGTTGACTACGCCGCGTACTGGGCGGATGTTAGTTTTTCATATTTCATGTCTAACATGCAAGCCGATCTGCAGTTCGTGCCGCCCTTCACGCCCTCAATTCGGTAGCCCCTGCCCTCAGTTCGGTAGTCAGGCTAGGTAGCCAGGCGGTCACTGAGCCACATCGCAGCCACGCAACATCGCCACATCGCAGCCAGGCAGCCACATTCGGCCAGGCAGCCACATCTCACGTAGCGGCCAGCCTCCTAGCCAGTGTCGCAACCTGGAGATCTCAGCCAACTCCGTAGCCACGCGTTGCGCGATAACACACGGGCATTACCTCGCCAACCTTTGCGCGTAGCCAATGCGTTGCGAGGTAATGCACCGTTTCACATGCAGCGACCCATCTTTTTGCCTTTGACATGTACCCACCATCTCCGAGCCCATCTTCCCTGCCCCTTGTGCATCAAACTCGGTGAGTGCATCTTGTACCCACCATTCATTGCTCCTCCTTTGACAACCTGTCACCTCCTTGCCGCAGGTCCACATCCCTTCCCCTTTCAGTCCCCTTCCTCCCCCCCTCCCCCGCACCTCCCTCCCTTACCCTCTCTCCCTCCCCTCCCCCGCTTTCGTCACCCCGTACCCTCTCCATTGCAGCCCGTCCCACTACAAGGGTAAGACCAAGGTAAGAGCCAACGAGGATGAAGCATGGAGGAGCATGGAGGATCAGGGAGCAAGCGGTGAGTGGCCGCGCTCCTGAACCTAGCCTCCGTCATGCACCTAGCTTCCTTAGATGTTTTGCTAGCCTCACTGTAAGTACGCTCCTTGCTTGCTGCAGGTCTGACGCCTATACTTCTGCCCCCTGCCTCCTTCACCCTTCCCTACCCTATCCCACCAATCCCACTTCTACTTCTCCCCAACCCCCGCTTCCCCTCTCCCCGTCACCTCTCCCCCACCCGCCCTCTTCCCACCACCACCACCACCCCCTCCCTTCCCCCTCTCCCTCCCACTCCCTTCCATGCTTCTCAACCCCCTTTCCCTCTCGCACCCTTCACTTGACGTGGCATCGCAGCCCCCACCTCAACCACCCCTATCCCTCCACCCCTCCCCCACACCACCACCTCTAATAACACCACGCAACCTCCCGCATCACAAAGGTAAGACCAAGGTAAGAGCCAACAGGGAGCCAACATGGTGCGGCATGGAGCAACATGGCGTTAACGGTGAGTGGTTCGGCCTTGCCTCTCAGTGTCCATTATCACCCAGCCTAACCACTACCACACACTGTGTTCGCTGCAGGGCTGATGGTAAATCGTAATACCCAACCCTTCCCTTTCTCTTCCCCCCATCCCCCACCCCACCCCACCCCACCCTCCTACTCCACCCTCCTTTCCTACTTCCCCCCTCCCCCTCGCCTTCTACCCCCTGACATCGCAGCCATCTACCATCCCTTCCCTACCATTCCCATCAGCCAAGAGCACACCTTCACCAACATACCTTGGCACCGTGGCATCACTACCACCCCCTTCCCACCCCCCTCCACACACAAGCTCCCTCTTCCCCCTTCTTCCCTACCCTTTCGCTCCCTGGTTGCTGGTGGCTACCGGTAAGTGGCCAACACGCAGCGCCCAACCTGATCTCCCTACCTCACGTGCATGCCCCCTGGCTGCAGGTCTGATGGGCAACTCCCTTCCCCTTCCCTTTCCCCGATACACAATCCATCAACACATTCCCCCCTCCCCCGCCCCTGCCCCCGACCCCGTCCCCCCCCTACCCCCGCCCCCGCTCCCTCCCCTGCCCCTACCCCCGCCCAGCCTTCCTTTCCCTTACACAACCACCCCCTCCCAGTTCATCGACACGCTTCCCCCATCCCCGCCCCCGCCCCCGCCCCCGCTCCCGCTCCTCCCCCCGCCCACACACAAGCTCCCCCTTTCGCTCCTTGCTCCCTGCCCCTCCCCTTCTCTATCCCCCGTATACAGATCATCAACACTATTGCCCTCCCTTGTCCCTACCCCCGTCCCCGCCTAGCCCAGCCCCCCGACCACCACCTCCAACTACACCATCACACTCACCTGGAGATACAGCTGTGTACCCCACCACTGCTCCCCTCCCCACCCCCTACCCTCCCCATTGCAACCCTCGCTCCCTCCCACCCTCCTCCCACGCTGCACTGCCCCCTCTCACATGAGGGGTGGCAAGGAGCAGCAACCCTCCCCAACCAGGCAGCAAGTGCGAAAGGCGAGAGGCAAGTAATGAGCAGCATGCAGGCAGTAGGTCTCTCCACTCTGCTGCCGGCGCCACTCAATAGCGTGCTCTTGCTGCTGCTAATGTGCTTGCTGATCCAAACCTAGCTCTTGCCTGCTTTCAGTGAGAGCATGAAACGTGTACCGTGGCCCCTCTGCCCGCATTGCTAGGTGAGTGCCACTCCACCCCAACCAACCCTGCCCACACCAACCCGCCCCTGCTGCTGCTCCTACTGCTGCCCCCCTGCCCCCCTGCTGCTGATGCTGCCCCCCTGCCCCTCAGCTGCTGCTGCTGCCCCCCCGCCCCCAGCTGCTGCTGCTGCGCCCCTGCTGCTGCTGCTGCTGCAGCCCCCCTGACCCCCTGCTGCTGCAGCCCCCCTGACCCCCTGCTGCTGCTGCTGCTGCTGCCCCCTTACTGCTGTTGCTGCCCCCCTACTGCTGTTGCTGCCCCCCTACTGCTGCTGCTACTGCTGCTGCCCCCCTACCACCTTGCCCCCCGGCTGCTGCTGCTGCTGCTGCTGTAACCCTGCTGCTGAATGGGGGGGCACCAGCGCTGGTTGCGCCCACTATTTGCTGCCTACTGTCTGCTGCTGCAGCCCCCCTGCCCCCCTGCTGTTACTGACCCAGCCAGTACTGGTCACAGCCAGCCAGCCAGTACTGGTCAGCCAGCCAGTACTGGTCACAGCCAGCCAGCCAGTACTGGTCAGCCAGCCAGTACTGGTCACAGCCAGCCAGCCAGTACTGGTCAGCCAGCCAGTACTGGTCACAGCCAGCCAGCCAGTACTGGTCAGCCAGCCAGTACTGGTCACAGCCAGCCAGCCAGTACTGGTCACAGCCAGCCAGCCAGTACTGGTCACAGCCAGCCAGCCAGTACTGGTCAGCCAGCCAGTACTGGTCACAGCCAGCCAGCCAGTACTGGTCACAGCCAGCCAGCCAGTACTGGTCAGCCAGCCAATACCGGTCAGCCAGCCAGTACTGGTCACAGCCAGCCAGCCAGTACTGGTCAGCCAGCCAGTACTGGTCACAGCCAGCCAGCCAGTACTGGTCAGCCAGCCAGTACTGGTCACAGCCAGCCAGCCAGTACCGGTCAGCCAGCCAGTACTGGTCAGCCAACCAGTACTGGTCACAGCCAGCCAACCAGTACTGGTCACAGTCAGCCAGCTCGTACTGGTCACAGCCAGCCAGCTAGTACTGGTGAGCCAGCCAGTACGGGTCACAGCCAGCCAGCCAGTACTGGTCACAGCCAGCCAGCCAGTACTCGTCACAGCCAGCCAGCCAGTACTGGTCACAGCCAGCCAGTACTGGTCACAGCCAGCCAGCCAGTACTGGTCACAGCCAGCCAGCCAGTACTGGTCAGCCAGCCAGTACTGGTCACAGCCAGCCAGCCAGTACTGGTCAGCCTGGTTGTTAGTCAGTGTTGGTTGCCAGCCAGTGCTGGTTGCCAGCCAGTGTTGGTTGCCAGCCATTGCTGTGTGTTATGCCAGCCAGTAATGTGTGTCATGCATTGTAGTCATTGAGTACAGTAGAGCATTGCATGTAAGATGACTCTGTGTCACTTTGCAGGGGCTGGAGCATGGACGAGTACCTTCATTACATCAAGGTCGTTGGTCCCTATTTATAAGAGGACATTGACTTAGGACAACCAGCCCATGAGGTTGTGGAGGGGGTTGGTTGTACGGCGCTGTATACTATGTAACATTGTGATAATCAGGAGTGGGTCATAGCATGTGCATGTGGCTATAGAGTGTTGTCCTCATGGTGATATGTACTCTGTATACCTTGCAACATCAGTAGCTCAGTGTCACGTGTAAGTACATCCAATGGCTCTAGCCTAACGTATAATAATCTCCAACTTGGTAAATGTTTCTAAGCAAGCCCCCTCCTTCAGCCCTTCACCCAGCCCTTCAGCACTTGAGGGGTCACACAGTAATGGATGAGGGTCACACTGTACTAGATAGTGTGTGTTGTCGCTGCCCTCCTAGTTGGGTGTCAGCCAGTACAAGTTGGGGGTCAGCCAATACTGGTTGGGTGTCAGCCAATACTGGTTGGAGGTTAGCCAGTACTGGCTGGGGTGAACCAGTACTGGTTAAATTTTTGCAATTTTTTTATTTTGGGGGGGGGGGTGAACCAGTACTGGTTTGGTGTGAACCAGTACTGGCTGATCACCAACCAGTACTGGTTGGGAATACACCAGTACTGGTTGGGGGTAAATCAGTACTGGCTGATCACCAACCAGTACTGGTTGGGAATAAACCAGTACTGGTTGGGAATATACCAGTACTGGTTGGGGGTAAACCACTACTGGTTGGGAATAAACCAGTACTGGTTGGGAATAAACCGTTACTGGTTGGGGGTAAACCAGTACTGGTTGGGGGTAAACCAGTACTGGTTGGGAATAAACCAGTACTGGTTGGGAATAAACCAGTACTGGTTGGGAATAAACCAGTACTGGTTAGGAATAAACCAGTACTGGTTGGGAATAAACCAGTACTGGTTGGGAATAAACCAGTACTGGTTGGGAATAAACCAGTACTGGTTGGGGGTAAACCAGTACTGGTTGGGAATAAACCAGTACTGGTTGGGAATAAACCAGTACTGGTTGGGGGTAAACCAGTACTGGTTGGGAATAAACCAGTACTGGTTGGGAATAAACCATTACTGGTTGGGAATAAACCAGTACTAGTTGGGGGTAAACCAGTACTGGTTGGGAATAAACCAGTACTGGTTGGGGGTAAACCAGTACTGGTTGGGAATAAACCAGTACTGGTTGGGAATAAACCAGTACTGGTTGGGAATAAACCAGTACTGGTTAGGAATAAACCAGTACTGGTTGGGAATAAACCAGTACTGGTTGGGAATAAACCAGTACTGGTTGGGAATAAACCAGTACTGGTTGGGGGTAAACCAGTACTGGTTGGGAATAAACCAGTACTGGTTGGGAATAAACCAGTACTGGTTGGGAGGCAACCAGTACTGGTTGGGGGTAAACCAGTACTGGTTGGGAATAAACCAGTACTGGTTGGGGGTAAACCAGTACTGGTTGGGAATAAACCAGTACTGGTTGGGGGTAAACCAGTACTGGTTGAGAATAAACCAGTACTGGTTGGGGGTAAACCAGTACTGGTTGGGAATAAACCAGTACTGGTTGGGAATAAACCAGTACTGGTTAGGAATAAACCAGTACTGGTTGGGAATAAACCAGTACTGGTTGGGAATAAACCAGTACTGGTTAGGAATAAACCAGTACTGGTTGGGAATAAACCAGTACTGGTTGGGAATAAACCAGTACTGGTTGGGAATAAACCAGTACTGGTTGGGAATAAACCAGTACTGGTTGGGGGTAAACCAGTACTGGTTGGGAATAAACCAGTACTGGTTGGGGGTAAACCAGTACTGGTTGGGAATAAACCAGTACTGGTTGGGAATAAACCAGTACTGGTTGGGGGTAAACCAGTACTGGTTGAGAATAAACCAGTACTGGTTGGGGGTAAACCAGTACTGGTTGGGAATAAACCAGTACTGGTTGGGGGTAAACCAGTACTGGTTGGGAATAAACCAGTACTGGTTGGGAATAAACCAGTACTGGTTGGGAATAAACCAGTACTGGTTGGGAATAAACCAGTACTGGTTGGGAATAAACCAGTACTGGTTGGGGGTAAACCAGTACTGGTTGGGGGTAAACCAGCAACGGTTGGGAGGCAACCAGTACTGGTTGAGGTTGACCAGTACTGGTTTTCTCGTATCTCCTCAGCCCGATTTTTCCTCGATTTTAGGTTTACACCCCCATTCTTAGAACCGCTAAAAAATACAATCTATCAAGCCACTTTGTCAAAAAAATCAACTTTTCTCATGAACTTTTCTGCGAGTGTGGTAGCGGTTAGGGCTACGTTGCGCAATGCTAGCTCCTTTTAAGCTCTTACCTTGATCCTAAGCTCTTACCATGGTCCTTCTGGCCTCTTGGCTGCGACAACACGTTGCACCTGCCTTGCGTTGGTGCATCAATGCTTGCGATTCATTGCGGAGAATCGTTGCGAGGAAACTGGCCGCGAGGCTAGCTGCGATGCTGGCTGCGAGGCTGGCTGCGAGGCTGGCTGCGAAACTGGCTGCGAGGCTGGCTGCGAGGAAAATGGCTGCGAGGCTGGCTGCGAGGTGAGATCCTCGCACCGAGCTGCCTCGCAGGTATGCTTCTGCGCTGCTGGACCAGCTGTGTGGCCGCGAGGTATGGGCTAGATGTGGCTGCCGAGTATGTGGCTGCGAGAATGTGGCTGCGAGTATGGGCTAGATGTGGCTGCGAGTATGGGTAACCTCGTGCGATGCCATCTGTGGACCAGCTGTTTGGCCGCGAGGTTGATTGCCGAGTATGTGGCTGCGAGTATGGGCTAGATGCGGCTGCGAGTATGGGTAACCTCGTGCGATGCCATCGCAGCAATACCGGCTACACGATTCTGCGACTAAGTGTTGGACGGATGCCTTGAATGCAAGTGAGATGTTCAGAATATTTCTAAGTGCTTAAAGGCTACAGTACTGTAAGTGGTCTCTCGAGGTACCTCGAGGTACCTCGAGGTACTGTAGATGTCTACAGTACTGTAGATGTCTACAGTACTGTAGCTGTCTACAGTACTGTAGATGTCTACAGTACTGTAGATGTCTACAGTACTGTAGGTGTCTACAGTACTGTAGGTGGTCTCTCGAGGTACCTCGAGGTACCTACAGTACTGTAAGTGGTCTCTCGAGGTACCTCGAGGTACCTCGAGGTACTGTAGATGTCTACAGTACTGTAGATGTCTACAGTACTGTAGATGTCTACAGTACTGTAGATGTCTACAGTACTGTAGATGTCTACAGTACTGTAAGTGGTCTCTCGAGGTACCTCGAGGTACCTCGAGGTACTGTAGATGTCTACAGCACTGTAGATGTCTACAGTACTGTAGATGTCTACAGTACTGTAGGTACCTACAGTACTGTAAATGGTCTCTCGAGGTACCTCGAGGTACCTACAGTACTGTAGATGTCTACAGTACTGTAGATGTCTACAGTACTGTAGATGTCTACAGTACTGTTAGTGGTCTCTCGAGGTACCTCGAGGTACCTCGAGGTACCGTAGATGTCTACAGTACTGTAGATGTCTACAGTATTGTAGATGTCTACAGTACTGTAGATGTCTACAGTACTGTAGATGTCTACAGTACTGTAGGTACCTACAGTACTGTAAATGGTCTCTCGAGGTACCTCGAGGTACCTACAGTACTGTAGATGTCTACAGTACTGTAGATGTCTACAGTACTGTAGATGTCTACAGTACTGTTAGTGGTCTCTCGAGGTACCTCGACAGTACTGTAGACACCTACAGTACTGTAGGTACTTACAGTACCGTAGATGTCTACAGTACTGTTCGTGTACTCGCGAGGTACCCGAACAGTACTGTAGATACACTCGCAGAAAAGATCGCATTATAGGTGCCACCTAAGGGTACTTTTTTTTTTTATGGAAGGCTGCAGTTGCTCATAAGCAAGCCAACGCTGTTGAAAAAAAAAATCAACTCCAAGTGGCTGGCGAGATTCGAGCGTTGGCCTGTCGTGCCGTTTTGAGAGGCAACCAGTACTGGTTGAGGTCCAGTACTGGTTGCTAACCAGTACTGGACCTCAACCAGTACTAGTTGGCATCCAGTACTGGTTGCCATCCAGTACTGGTTGTCAGCTTTGGCAGAGTTAGGGCATGGAGATATCAAAGTTTCCGCGCATCACATTCAAGCCTTCCCAATAGTACTACTTGCATCGCTGGTCTTAGCGCTTCGCATGGCATGGGCCCAGAACCAGAACCAGCAGTGGCAGCAGCAGCAGCCGCAGCACGCACACGCGGGCGCAAGAGACCAGCCCCACAGGACACAGCTGCCAAACGGAGGGCAACAGGTCCCAAGCCAGCAGCAGCAACAGCAGCGGCTGCATCGAAAGCAGCCGCAGGAGAAGCAGCAGCAGAAGCAGCAGCAAAAGGAACAGATGCAACAGCAGCAGAAGCAGCAGCACCACCACCAGACGGTGCTGGCCCCGCCGTTCCGCCCCCCCACAATGGTGGGGCCAGCAACCGACAACGCCGCTCAACCCGTGTGGCCAAGGGGCCAGCCGCCGTCCCACAGGAGCAGCCAACCCAGGCAAGCCCACCCTACCATCGGCGAGACAAGTTCAGGACAAAGGAGGCAGGTGCTGGTCCTGCAGAGTGGTTTGCAGTGAATGGGGAGCAGCTGCACACTCTGTTTGTGTCATTCTTTCCCACAGGCGAGGGCCATGGGGACATGTACTTTGTTCCATACAACAGCCTCAGCAAGCAGCACTAGACAGTAAACCTGTCGATGAGGTCACAACATACTGATTAGGAAGTGCTGATTGTAACCAGGTTGCGTCCAGGTTGCCATCAACCATACAATCATCTTAACATTGCATTCGTCCCTGCACTCCTCCCTGCACTTATCCCTGCACTCGTCCCTGCGCAAGTCATCCCTGCACTCGTCCCTGCACTCGTCCTGCGATCATCCCTGCATTCGTCCCTGCGCCCGTCCCTGCATTCGTCCCTGCGCTCGACCCTGCGCTCGTCCCTGCACTCGTCCCTGCAGTCGACCCTGCACTCGTCCCTGCAGTCGACCTTGCACTCGTCCTTGCACTTATCCCTGCACTCGTCCCTGCAATCGACCCTGCACTCGTCCCTGCATCCATCCCTGCATCCGTCCCTGCATCCATCCCTGCATCCGTCCCTGCATTCGTCCCTGCGCCCGTCGTCCCTGCATTCGTCCCTGCGCCCTTTATCCCTGCACTCGTCCCTGCACTAATCCCTGCGCCCGTCCCTGCGTCCGTCATCCCTGCACTCGTCCCTGCGCTCATCCCTGCACTCGTCCCTGCGCTCATCCCTGCACTCGTCCCTGCGCCAGTTATCCTTGCACTCGTCCCTGCGCACATCCCTGCACTCGTCCCTGCGCTCGTCCCTGCGCCCGTCCCTGCGCCCACAATCCCTGCACTCGTCCCTGCGCTCATCCCTGCATTCGTCCCTGCGCCCGTCATCCCTGCACTCGTCCCTGCGCTCATCCCTGCACTCGTCCCTGCACTCGTCCCTGCACTCGTCCCTGCGCCCGCAATCCCTGTTGTCGTCCCTGCGCTTGTCCCTGCACTCGTCCCTGCGCCCGTCATCCCTGCACTCATCCCTGCACCCGTCCCTGCATCCGTCCCTGCACCCCCCCCTCCATCCCTGCACTCGTCCCTGCGTCCCCCCTTCCATCCCTGCATTCGTCCCTGCGCCCTCAAGTCATCCCTGCGTCCATCCCTGCGTCCCCCCTTCCATCCCTGCATTCGTCCCTGCGCCCCCCCCTCCATCCCTGCGTCCATCCCTGCGCCCCCCCCTCCATCCCTGCACTCATCCCTGCGCCCCCCCCTCAATCCCTGCATCCGTCCCTGCGTGAACGCCACGGGCCGCCCAGCCTCAGCCTTTGACTTTTTTGACCTGATTTCTTTTGGGATGGATTCTTGACATCACAAGCTACCAACTGGCCGAATTTCAGCCCATTTGGACAAGGTTGACAAAAGCGCAGGGAAGAACGCAGGGACTAATTTGAAGGAGTGTACTGGTTCACCCTCAACCAGTACTGGTCCACCCTCAACCAGTACTGTTTCACCCACAACCAGTACTGGTTCACCCACAACTAGTACTGGTCCACATCCAACCAGTACTGGTCCTCTCCCAACCAGTACTGGTCCTCTCCCAACCAGTACTGGTCCACCCACAACCAGTACTGGTCCTTCCCAAACCAGTACTGGTCCACCCCCAACCAGTACTGGTCCTTTCCCAACCAGTACTGGTCCACCCCCAACCACTACTGGTCCACCCCCAACCAGTACTGGTCCACCCACAACCAGTACTGGTCCTTCCCAAACCAGTACTGGTCCACCCCCAACCAGTACAGGTCCACACCTAGCCAGTACTGGTCACCCCCAACCAGTACTGGTTCACCCACAACCAGTACTGGTTCACCCACAACCAGTACTGGTCCAACCTCAACCAGTACTGGTTTACCCACAACCAGTACTTGTCCACCCACAACCAGTACTGGTCCACCCACAACCAGTACTGGTCCACCCCCAACCAGTACTGGTCCACCCACAACCAGTACTGGTCCACACTCAACCAGTACTGGTTCACACCCAGCCAGTACTGGTTTACCCCTCAGCCAGTACTGGTCCACCCCCAACCAGTACTGGTCCACCCACAACCAGTACTGGTCCACCCCCAACCAGTACTGGTCCACATCCAACCAGTACTGGTCCCTCCCCAACCAGTACTGGTCAACCCCCAACCAGTACTGGTCTACACCCAGCCAGTACTGGTCCTTCCCCAACCAGTACTGGTCACCCTCAACCAGTACTGATTCACCCCCAACCAGTTATGGCTTGTTCACCATCCAGTGCTGGTTCATTGACAAGCGCTGATTGTTCAACCAGCGCTTGTTCACCAACCAGCGCTGGTTTGTCTACTGTGCTTGTTTTCGACCAGCGCTGGTCAATGAACTTGGTGACTACCAACCAGTACTGTATCTGGGTTGTGTATCAATGCCGTGGCGTGATTGGGTTCTGCTTTCTTATTGTTGGTTGGTGAAATATTGGAGGTTACACCAACGTTTGTAGCTGATTACATGTGCAAGGCATTCACGCCACAGGAAGCATGGCATTCGCGTCCATGTGTGCAGAGTCCGTCAAGGCTATATACGATGATGCATTCAATGTTCAGGCGTCACACCGATGTCTGGTCCCCTGAAATCTATCATGCACGCTTGGCCCTCTTAGCTGGCTGTTCCTTCGCCTTTTCCTGAGCCTTCTCTGCAGCATAAGCTGCTGCCTTATGGCTCAAGATATAGCTCAACAGCTTCTGCACCTGTGCATCAGGCAACAGACTATCCGCCTCAAACAGCTCGTCCACAGGCTCCAATGCAGGAGGCGCATATGGCACAGGCGGGCCAAACACGCCAGCTTGGTGCTCTCCCAAACCCAGTGGCCAATACTGCTCCTGCTCAATGAGACGCTGCGGTGGGCTGGTGGGTTGGCACTTGTACAGCAGCTGCTTGTGTATCGCTGACACGAAGCATGTCTCGTCATTGACATACCCTTGGCTGCCATAGAAATGCACCCTGGTGGAGGCGCTGCCCTCCAGCCCACAATCCCCCGCATGGATCGTGTAGCCACGCATGCCCAGCACCTCCCCTGGCTGCAAGGTCACCCGGTACACCTGCATCTTGTCCACAGCTGCCATCTGCTCCTTGAACTGTTTGGCATCAATGTCGCCCTTGTTCTTGGACTCCACCAGCAGCACCTTGATGTGGCTGTCTGGGATGACCAGGACGCGTGTCAGCTCAAGTGCTATGATCAGCACAAGGCCATCACGCTCCCAGCTGAACGGTGCAGGCCGTGCCGCTGAGGGTGCACCAGGCGTAGAGGTGAGAGGGGCCTGAGGTGGGTGGGGGCTACTGCTGGTGCTTGCTGCTGCTGCTGCTGCTGCTCGCCTTGGCTTGGCTGCCTTGCGTGATCGGCCCTTGCGTCCTTTGAGCGGCTGAATAGGCTCCACGTCAACATGCAGCGCCTGTGCTGGCACCAACCTTGTGGCCGGCACCCGGGGCAGGTCCACCCCTTCCACGTCGCGCCCATACTTGGCATCATTCACCAGCACGGTGCCCCCACGCAGCGTGATCTGGGACAGGCTGACAGCATACTGCTGCAAGCTGTTCAGGTAGTCCTCAGCAACTTGGAATGCTGTCGCCCACTGCTTCAGCTTGAGCTGGGCTGCTTCTCCTGCCTCTCCTCCCTGGGCTGCTATGCCCTGCTGCCTCTCGATGCTGCAAATAGCCCGAGCTGTCGTGCAGGCTGACATGGATACGGAGTCAGGGAGGCTGCCATCTGTATTGGGGGTGGTGAAGGGCATTTGGAGGCGCTGGCCTGTGCTGTAGTTCACGCCCTTCACTGCAGCCTGTAAGACTTTCTTGCAAAGGTGGATGTCATGGAAGATGGCACTGCCGAACTCCAATGCCAGCAACTGGCATGCCCACACACGGAGTTTGTTAGCCCTGAGGTGAGCTGGGAGGCGGGTCCTTGCAACACCGCGCTGCTGCACTGCCTCACGCCATCGCTGTGGGTCCTCCTCCTCTGGCACATGGGGGTTGCCGTCAGGGTAGGCTGCCAATAGCCACTGAAGGCATGACACACAGAGCAAGCACATGTAATTGATTGTTTAGGGCTAGGGCTAGGGCTAGGGCTAGGGCTAGGGCTATGGATAGGGTTAGGGGTAGGGCTAGGGTTAGGCATGGACGTTCTGATTGGGTTGGGTTAGGGTTGGGGTTAGGGCTAGGGCTAGGGCCAGGGCTAGGGCTAGGGCTGGGGCTAGTGCTAGGGCTAGTGCTAGGGCTAGTGCTAGGGCTAGTGCTAGGGCTAGGGCTAGGGCTAGGGCTAGGGCTAGGGCTAGGGCTAGGGCTAGGGATAGGGCTAGGGCTAGGGATAGGGTTAGGGCTAGGGCTAGGGATAGGGCTAGGGCCAGGGCTAGGGCTAGGGCTAGGGCTAGGGATAGGGCTAGGGATAGGGCTAGGGTTAGGGCTAGGGCTAGAGCTAGGGATAGGGCTAGGGTTAGGGCTAGGGTTAGGGTTAGGGCTAGGGCTAGGGCTAGGGCTAGGGATAGGGCTAGGGATAGGGATAGGGCTAGGGCTATGTCATGCTAATGTTACCTGCTCATTGCTGCCAGCTGCTCTGGGTACTGTCGAGTGGCTGTCTGATGTCGCCTGTGAATGTGATGTAACTGACGCTGGTGGTGTGTCTGGCGTGCGGCCTCGCTTTCTGGCTGGTGATTTCGCCGCTACCTGCAGAACAAACAAGGGCCACAACATGCCCTCTATGCTTGTCTGTAGGCAGGGTGGGCTGTTGAGGTTCGGCTATGACCATTTGAAATGAGCATGTCCCAGTCAGCTTACCTTAGGCTTCTTGTTTGCAGGCTTGGGTGGTGCAGCCCGCTTTTTGGCTTGCTGCGCTGCAGGTCCTCGTGGTGCGGAGCTGGGGGCTGCTGGACATGATGCCTTGCGGGGCTTAGGTGCCCCGCGTGCTACAGACATCAACGCCTCTGCTACCTCCTGCAACATAAACACAACATGTGTTATTGTGCGGTTTGGTTTTTGTGATATTGAGTTCCATTGACCTGAATGCCTCACCTTCTCAGTTGCAGGACCTTGTTGTCGTAGGAGAGGGGCATGGGCCGGGGGCTGTGCTTGCTGCTGCTGCTCTGAAACCTGTGGGGCAAAAGGTGCCATGCAAGTTTAAAGATCATGTGCACCTGCGGGGAGTACTGTGTGCATTTAGGACGATTGATGTGTGTGGCCCAATTTAGGGGTTCTACTGCATGCTATGAATCTTCAACTATGACCTGGATTCCATAGGCTGACATGTACTCACTAACTTGTGGGGCATTCACCTTGGAGGTACCATCGTCTCTCAACAGCTTCGCTTGCTGGCTTTGCAATAGCTGAGTCATCAACTCCACTATCCGGGCTTCCTTCATCTCATCCTGGGACTCCAACTGTGCGATGCGTTCCCTCAAGGCTGCCACGACTGCTTCTGCAAGCAATATCACAGTACGTTCCAAGATAGACTCCAAATGCACAACCCTGCATAGTATGGTCTAATCAAGCTTCTTGTCAAGGTTCACAACAGAGAATGGTTGATTGCACACCTGGCGGTGGGCGGGGGTCCGTGATGGTCCTTGAGTCTGATGTTGCCACCGAACACCGTCCTGTAGCACGGTTGCATGACTCACAATGAATGTTCTTTCAAGCTTGTTGCAGCATATGACTTACACCTGCTGCACTACCGGATATTCTTGTCAATTGGAACCTACTGTTGCTCACTGCAATTTGATCCGCATACACTATAGCTGTGATCATACCTTGGGAGGGGGCATCGCGGGCAGGTGAGCTGCGTCCATGCGCTGGTGAATGTGCCCTGGAAGAGGGGGGGGAGGATGAAGTGGAAGAGGCGGAGGATGAGGAGGAGGCCAAGGAGGTGGAGGATGTGGTTGAGGAGGTGGAGCAGGAGGAGGAAGAGGAGGACACTCCTACAATTTAGTCCCTGCGTTTGTCCCTGCGTTCTACCGACCTTGTCCAATCGGGCTGAACTTTTGATAGATAGTAGTTTGCAGAAAATAAAACATATTTTTCAGAAAAAATATTTTGAAAAAATCAAAGGCGGCTGCGCTGCGGCCCTGGGGCGTAGGTGCAGGGATAAGTGCAGGGATAGGTTGCATGCCACAGCGCAGCAGCTTTTGGGTTTTTTCAAATATTTTTCTTGCAAAATATGTTTTATTTTCTGAAAACTGCCATCTATCAAATTTTCAGCCCGATCGGACAAGGTCGGTAGAACGCAGGGACAAACGCAGGGACTAAATTGTAGGAGTGGAGGAGGACAAGGGCACGGGCGGTGGCGGTGACCGCCCAAACATTCCCTGCATGCATGAACAAGAGTGTTGTGATGATGCTTACCGTAGTTTATTACTTTAAGCCAATTGAAGGTACATGCATAGGTCACACACCGCTGTTGGGTTGCTCATGTCCTGTGGTGCACTGTTGGGCCACTCTTTGGCGATGTCAATCTGCACACACACATGCATACATATCTTAGTTGGTGCTGCCGTGACATTGTTTGGCAGGCTGGGTGGTCATGCTGCTATTCATCAACGTACCATGGAGCTCCACACCCTGTCCGTGTCCAGGGTGTGGTGTAGCCAGCGCTGTCTTGCCAGCATGCGTTTGGCGTTGTAGCGGATCTTGTCTTCCACTGCATGGCCCCTACAAGCTCAGGGCAATACATGATGACTCAATGTCTTGCTGTGGAGTCTATCATGCAGAGTATCAAGCACTTGCTTTAGGCCCCTGCGCGCCAAGTACTCCATGTGCACCAGCACCCGGGTCCCGCTGCTCCATGCATCCTTCTGTTGCCGGCATTTGCCTGTCTGCCACTCCCACTCCACCTCTCCATAGGCATGCTTTAAGAACTTGGTGAGGTACAGCACGGTCTTCGCTGGCAGTCCCTGCAGGCAAAAGTACAGCACACTGTGACTGATATCACAAGCGCACATGCTTTCTTTATTAGCAATGGATTAGGTTTTTCCACACGCACCTCATGTACTGGGTGGGTGGAGTCGAAAGTCATCACCACCTTTGCCCTGGGGTAAATGGCTACCAATGCTGGGCACATGGGGATCAACACAACAGTGGCTTCGCTCCAACGCCGCCTGTCAGCTGCAGAAAAGGAAACAAGGAATGAATCCAAGCAGCTGATGGCCCACCCCTGAGAGGCCGAGCAGCACAACACTGAACAGCGGCTGTTGTTGCGCCCGTTCACTTCAGCCTGCAGTGCACACAATAATGCTGGAGGTAAACCAGACAAGTCTTACACGACTACCCTGTTCACGAGCGTTGATGTCCTGATTTGCTTTGGGTTACCCTACCGCCATGCGCCGAATGGCAATGTCCATGACCTCCAGCACCGTCCTTGTCAACCCCCCAGAGCTGCTCGGCCAAGCGGTCTATCCAGCCAACCTGCATATGGAGCGAACTGTCATCGACCTGGGTCCGTATATGATGTTGTTGTAGTATTATGGCCCTTGGTATGTTGTTGGCTTCCCTCACCTCTGTATCGTCCAGTTTGAGGTACACCTGCTGTCGTCCACCCTCTTGGACACCATCCTCCAAGGCTTGAACCTCTGCAAGGCAGCGGAATTACACACACTCTAGCATACATCTGACATTATTTGTATATGTTAAACAGTCCGATCTCCGTGTCCTCCATCAGTGCTGGTTGACTCATTCAGTACTGGTTGATCCCAATCAGTTCTGGGCCGCCTACCATTCAATTCTATTATGTCACCAACCTGTTTTGGATGGCCTCCCTATATGTATAATGTAATGGATTGCTGTCCTATGTATCTGGGTGCCGTCTTACCTGCTGCTACTGCTGCCGCCCACAGTCTTTGCGTTTTGTCATCTGGCCACTGGGTTGGCAACGCCAGTGCTGGTGGTGCTGCTGTTCCGGTTATTGCTGCAGCTGCTGGTGCTGCTGGTGGTGCTGCTGCTGCTGTTTGTGATGCTTGTGCTGTTGGTACTCCTGTTGCTGTTACTCCTGCTGCTGATTCTGTTGCTGCTGCTGGCTTGCACGTGAATCTGATCCTTGGCACTGATATCTGTGACGGCGGCGAGGGAAGCGCCGGTGTTGCGGCCAGTGTTGCCGCTGGATTTGCTCGTGCTGGTGCTGCTTTTGTTTCTGGTGCTGCTGCTGCTGGTGCTGCTGGTGCTGGTGCTGGTGCTGCTTGTGCTGCTGGTGCTGGTGCTGGCGCTGCAGCCACAACCAAGCTCGCTGATGGTCACGACAGCGAGCTTGGTTGTGGCTGTATAGGCCTGCCAGAAGAGGAGGTCATGGTCACGCTCCATGACATCAGCTGCAAAAGCTTTGTGGTCGTCCCCCGTCCATGGCTGGGATTCCATAGTAACTTTAAAAAAGTTTGCGGTGTCGGGTAGGGCCTCAGCCATTTGCGCGGCGGATGAGAACTCGTGAGCAGGGCAAATGGGACCGGTAGGTGCGTCGCCGTTCATCATCACGAGTTGCATTTGGGGCGCAAAAGGCATTGCAACAACGCTGTGCTGGTGGGTATAACAGGCTTCGTGTGCGACGTCAACACAGGCACAGTGATGGAACAGACAATGACAATCAGAATAAATGGCATTCGTGTGTTCCCTGATGGCTTCAGCTACGTACCGGCGCGAAAGGACCAGCTCAACCACGCCAGCAAATGCAATCAGCATCAGCGATCACTCGTGCAAATTAAGGGCTGGCTGGCTTGAAAAACTTGAGAGTTCAGGTCTGAAACTTGGCATGTAGGTTGTTGAGACCTAGGGGAGGTCAAGACTCTCTTGGGCCAAAGTGTAATTCTCACTCGGTGTCGAGTTGTTGGACCAGGTGTGGGGTTGTGACCCTGATTTTGGCTAAGGGAGTTGGCACCGAGTGATCAAAGTGTCTTTTCATGAAATGTGAGTATGAGAGGTTGTAGAGGGTGGTTACAGCTGCCCAACCTAGTAGGTAGCATGCAAAAAGTCCAAGCCAGTGATGAGCTATGGCCCGTGTCCTAGGACCCTGCGCAGGGTCCTAGCGTCACCATGGTCGTAGGACCCTGCGCAGGGTCCTGGCGACCCTGCGCAGGGTCCTACTGACCCTATGAGTCAGGAGTTTTCCAGGTTTTGTTCTAACCCTGTGTGCCAGGACCTTGTCAGGCTTCCCGCAGACCCTTTGCTAGGTCCTGTCGTTTCTGTTTGGTATCCTCCCGACTCTGTGTGCCAGGACCCTGCGCAGGGTCCTACGACCATGGTGACGCTAGGACCCTGCGCAGGGTCCTGGAAACCCTGCGCAGGGTCCTGCTGACCCTGTGTGCCAGGAACCTGCGCAGGGTCCTACGACCATGGTTAGAATTAAAATTAAATATTAGAACAACTATTTTGTAGATTATTTTTAATATTACATATATTTAATATTTAAAAGGCGCTAGGACCCTGCGCAGGGTCCTGCTGACCCTGTGTGCCAGGACCCTGCGCAGGGTCCTACGACCATGGTTAGAATTAAAATTAAATATTAGAACAACTATTTTGTAGATTATTTTTAATATTACATATATTTAATATTTAAAAGGCGCTAGGACCCTGCGCAGGGTCCTGCTGACCCTGTGTGCCAGGACCCTGCGCAGGGTCCTACGACCATGGTGACGCT
Organism: Haematococcus lacustris; assembly: GCA_030144725.1. Taxonomy (NCBI): domain Eukaryota; kingdom Viridiplantae; phylum Chlorophyta; class Chlorophyceae; order Chlamydomonadales; family Haematococcaceae; genus Haematococcus; species Haematococcus lacustris. The sequence continues at coordinate 7,320,408 of JASKMD010000003.1, forward strand.
AGGACCCTGCGCAGGGTCCTACAGACCCTGCGCAGGGTCCTGAAAACCCTGCGCAGGGTCTTGAAAACCCTGTGTGCCAGGACCCTGCGCAGGGTCCTACGACCATGATTAGAATTAAAATTAAATATTAGAACAACTATTTTGTAGCTTATCTTTAACATTACATGTATTTAATATTTAAAAGGCGCTAGGACCCTGCGCAGGGTCCTGCCGACCCTGTGCAGGGTCCTAGTGACCCTGTGCAGGGTCCTGGCGCTCTGGCCTTCTGCAGGGTCCTACTGACCCTTTGTAGGGTCCTACTGACCCTGTGAAGGGTCTTGCTGACTGGCACAGGTCGGTGGCATCTGGATGAAAGCCATAATGAAAATTCCAAAAAAAATCCCTATCATCATGTTCTTTAGGATTCTTAGTGCTGATGAACATGACTAAGTGCTTCAGACCCTGTGCAGGGTCCTACTGACCCTGTGCCGGGTCCTAGTGACCCTGCACAGGGTTACAGTGACCCTGCGCAGGGTCCTAGTGCACAGGCCTTTTGCAGGGTCCTGTTGCCCATTCGCAGGGTCCTGGTGACCCTGTGCAGGGTCCTAGTGACCCTGCGCAGGGTCCTGGTGCACAGGCCTTTTGCAGGGTCCTAGTGACCCTTTGTAGGGTCCTACAGACCCTCTGCAGGGTCCTGCTGACTGGCAGAGGTCGGTGGCATCTGGATGAAAGCCATAATGAAAATATCAAAAAAATCTCTATCATCATGTTCTTTAGGATTCTTAGTGCTGATGAACATGACTAAGTGCTTCAGACCCTGTGCAGGGTCCTACTGACCCTGTGCCGGGTCCTAGTGACCCTGCACAGGGTTACAGTGACCCTGCGCAGGGTCCTAGTGCACAGGCCTTTTGCAGGGTCCTGTTGCCCATTCGCAGGGTCCTGGTGACCCTGTGCAGGGTCCTAGTGACCCTGCGCAGGGTCCTGGTGCACAGGCCTTTTGCAGGGTCCTAGTGACCCTTTGTAGGGTCCTACAGACCCTCTGCAGGGTCCTGCTGACTGGCAGAGGTCGGTGGCATCTGGATGAAAGCCATAATGAAAATATCAAAAAAATCTCTATCATCATGTTCTTTAGGATTCTTAGTGCTGATGAACATGACTAAGTGCTTCAGACCCTGTGCAGGGTCCTACTGACCCTGTGCCGGGTCCTAGTGACCCTGCACAGGGTTACAGTGACCCTGCGCAGGGTCCTGGTGACCCTGCGCAGGGTCCTAGTGCACAGGCCTTTTGCAGGGTCCTGTTGCCCATTCGCAGGGTGCTGGTGACCCTGTGCAGGGTCCTAGTGACCCTGCGCAGGGTCCTGGTGCACAGGCCTTTTGCAGGGTCCTAGTGACCCTTTGTAGGGTCCTACAGACCCTCTGCAGGGTCCTGCTGACTGGCAGAGGTCGGTGGCATCTGGATGAAAGCCATAATGAAAATATCAAAAAAATCCCTATCATCATGTTCTTTAGGATTCTTAGTGCTGATGAACATGACTAAGTGCTTCAGACCCTGTGCAGGGTCCTACTGACCCTGTGCCGGGTCCTAGTGACCCTGCACAGGGTTACAGTGACCCTGCGCAGGGTCCTAGTGCACAGGCCTTTTGCAGGGTCCTGTTGCCCATTCGCAGGGTCCTGGTGACCCTGTGCAGGGTCCTAGTGACCCTGCGCAGGGTCCTGGTGCACAGGCCTTTTGCAGGGTCCTAGTGACCCTTTGTAGGGTCCTACAGACCCTCTGCAGGGTCCTGCTGACTGGCAGAGGTCGGTGGCATCTGGATGAAAGCCATAATGAAAATATCAAAAAAATCTCTATCATCATGTTCTTTAGGATTCTTAGTGCTGATGAACATGACTAAGTGCTTCAGACCCTGTGCAGGGTCCTACTGACCCTGTGCCGGGTCCTAGTGACCCTGCACAGGGTTACAGTGACCCTGCGCAGGGTCCTAGTGCACAGGCCTTTTGCAGGGTCCTGTTGCCCATTCGCAGGGTCCTGGTGACCCTGTGCAGGGTCCTAGTGACCCTGCGCAGGGTCCTGGTGCACAGGCCTTTTGCAGGGTCCTAGTGACCCTTTGTAGGGTCCTACAGACCCTCTGCAGGGTCCTGCTGACTGGCAGAGGTCGGTGGCATCTGGATGAAAGCCATAATGAAAATATCAAAAAAATCTCTATCATCATGTTCTTTAGGATTCTTAGTGCTGATGAACATGACTAAGTGCTTCAGACCCTGTGCAGGGTCCTACTGACCCTGTGCCGGGTCCTAGTGACCCTGCACAGGGTTACAGTGACCCTGCGCAGGGTCCTGGTGACCCTGCGCAGGGTCCTAGTGCACAGGCCTTTTGCAGGGTCCTGTTGCCCATTCGCAGGGTGCTGGTGACCCTGTGCAGGGTCCTAGTGACCCTGCGCAGGGTCCTGGTGCACAGGCCTTTTGCAGGGTCCTAGTGACCCTTTGTAGGGTCCTACAGACCCTCTGCAGGGTCCTGCTGACTGGCAGAGGTCGGTGGCATCTGGATGAAAGCCATAATGAAAATATCAAAAAAATCCTCGCAACATGGCATGCAACCTCGCAGCCTTCTTGTCACCCAGCCAACTTGCAACGTCCCTGCTCTACAACACGCCTAGCACAAACGCGATGTACGTGCTCTACATTGCGACATCTCGTACTGCCGTAAGTCGATGAACAACGCCTAAGGTGCGTCTCTAGCTAGTAGCGACTTCCAATTGCAATGAGTCAGCTCCACGCATTCAGAGCCTCGTAACTCAGCTCGCAGCCAGGCCCGAAACTATGCTCGCTTCCAGTCACATCGCACCTAGCTAGCTAGCTCGACACGCAACTTAGCCGCAACTTAGCCTAGCCAGCAGTGCAGCCCCAGCCACTTCCCCTACCATGAGGCAGCCAACCCGGATGCTAGGCGTACAACCATCTACGTCGCTAGCTCAGCCACGCAGTCCAGCTACTTCACCAGCATCGCAGCCATCCACACAACCTCGCAATCTCGATATGTTACAGCCACGCAGCAACGCAAAAAGCCAACGTAGCAAGCCTAGCCACGCATCGACACACAACGACCGAGCCTCGCCGTCAGCCATGCAAACATCCATGCGAAGTTGTCAAGGTGAGTGGCTATCCCTCTGCAAGTATGTGGCACCGCTTAACATCTGGCATGCCTTTTGTGCTGCTGCAGGATTAATGGTTTGACCCTTCCCCTTTGCCACCACCACCTCCCAGGCCGTCGTCGCACCTTGCCCCACTCCCTATCCTACCTTGCAGCCTGGAGCAACCTCCTCCTTCCCTCCCTCCTTCCCTCCCTCCTTCCCTCCCTCCCACACGCCCTTTCTCACGCCCTCCCTCACGCCCTCCCCCCCTCTACATGTCTCTACAGGTGGCTACAGGTCCCCTTACCTTCCTGACCTACCATTCCCCTTCCCTTCCCACTCGCCCTTGACCTCACCCTCACCCTCACCCTCACCTTGGCAGGTGAGTAAGCATGCATGTTGTGGTTCGTATTGCCTTGCATTTGGGAGCCTATGCTGGGTTGCATCAGAGAAGCCACCAGCAAGGATACGACAAGGTTTGAGCGCTTGTACACCTCTTCGCAACACACAACGAGCTTGGAGCGGTAGCCAGGACTTCCGGTGGGTGCACATGCTCTGGTGGTGTCAGCCTACCCAGCCCAGTTCTGGTCATGCATGTCCTTATTCATCTGCTTGCTGGCTTATGTTTGCTTGCAGTTGTTGACAGCTTGAGTATGACAAGTGTAGCAAGGCTTGGTGATTGCAAGCAAGGTGGTAGCGGTTTGACATGGAGGGGGGCATTGAGCATAGCTGTAAGTGGCCAGTCCCTGCACATGAGTTGTCACCAATGCCAAGCCTAAGTGCAAGGATGCCTCTTGCTGCCGCAGGTCTGATGGTCACACTGCTGCCCCTTGCCCCCTTCTCCCTTCCCCCTTCCCTGCCCAATCCCACCACCACCACATCCGAGTCTGCCACCTACCTCCCCTCCTCCCCACCTCCCCTCCTCCCCTCCTCCCCTCCCCTCTCCTCTCCCCCACCCCATGGCACCCAGCAGCCCTTGGCGTAGCAGCATGGAGTGGGCAGTTTGGAGCGGGCAGCCTGGAGCGGGCAGCCTAGAGCGGGCAGCCTGGAGCGGGCAGCCTGGAGCGGGCAGCCTGGAGCCAAGCCTAGCCCAGCCTAGCCTAGCCTAGCCCAGCCTAGCCTAGATCAGCCTGATTTGGTGCCATGGGGCATAGGCAGCAAGGCAAAGTGCTTAGCAGTCCCGTGATGAGGTGTTAGCCCATAGCAAGTGCATCCAATCCTTGTGGTTGTGCACATGGCATAGGTTGTGAGTAAGGCATGAGTCGTTGTGTTGTTGTTGTTGTTGCAGTGTATTGTATTGTGGTGTTGTGTGGTGTTACCATCTTGCATCAATGCATGTGCTCAGCATCAGCAATGCAAGCCGTTTGTAGTGGTGTTGCATACGTTGTAAGGTTGTACCATAAGACATGACATGGCAGGTTTGCGCGTGCAAGGTGAATGTCATAATGGCTTAGATGACATGCACGTGAGCAACAAGAGGGAGAGTGCATGAGGGGTCATGTTGTAGTAGCAAGTACAAGAATCATGCCTTGTAGACCTTGTAGACTGGTCAGCAAGACCCTGTAAAATGATCAGCAGGACCCTGTAAAAACTGCCATCAGAACCCTGCACAGGGTCGCCAGGACCCTGCGACGGGTCACCAGGACCCTGCGCAGGGTCACCAGAACCCTGCAAATGGTCAGCAGGACCCTGTAAAAACTGCCATCAGAACCCTGCACAGGGTCGCCAGGACCCTGCGCCGGGTCACCAGGACCCTGCGCAGGGTCACTAGGACCCTGCAAATGGTCAGCAGGACCCTGTAAAAACTGCCATCAGAATCCTGCACAGGGTCGCCAGGACCCTGCGCCGGGTCACCAGGACCCTGCGCAGGGTCACCAGGACCCTGCAAATGGTCAGCAGGACCCTGTAAAAACTGCCATCAGAACCCTGCACAGGGCCGGAAGTCACCAGGACCCTGCAAATGAGGTCAGTAGGACCCTGCGCAGGGTCGCTAGGACCCTGCAAATGGTCGTCAGGACCCTGCAAATGGCCGATGCGCTAGGACCCTGCGCAGGGTCGGCAGGACCCTGCGCAGGGTTTTTTCGGATTTCAAATGGTTATAACATCGCACAAACTTTGAGTTTTTCAATGACAACAACGGCGTTGAGTCGGCCTTTCCTGGGGCTATCTGCGGTATGCCTCCCGGGAGAAATGGTCCTGGTGACTTCCGGCCTTAATCGGCGCGAGTGATGTTGCAAGCAATCACAAGTGGCTGCCCATCAGCAATCGCGTGCATCCCCTAGTGCCTACAGCCATTACAGGAACCGTAGCACAGTGACACAAGCGACATCGGACAATAACATGGCGGCAACCTCATCGGTCCGGCGCTAACCATGGGCAATGTCTGGTCGTGTGATTACGGCCAGCGTCAAACACAAGTACGCCGTTCGACATAGCGCATAGTACAGGGACAGTGTGTTGCCGGGCTGCAAGCGATGCGCGTGAACAAACGACAAGGGACATCGCGGTGACATTCCGCAGAAGTACTGATCGCCCTGTTGCGACGTTGCTTCCCACGCAGGACATTTCCTACAGCCCATCATTACCTGACTTCCCCCCTTCAAGCGCTCCCAACACCGCGCAGGCCCAGATACTCGTAAGTGCGGGAATAATTTTGCACGTGCATTTCAACATACTGACCATGTGGTATATGTGTTGTATGGCTTCCCACAGTCAACTCAACAGTCCGCATCAGACATCTTCCGGCAACAGCGTCTGTTACTTTGGTCACGGTTACGCATTTCGCCTCAGACAACACAACCTCCATCACCTCCCAGTCCCAACCCCGGATGTTATCGCCGACCGCTGAGTCATCTCTCACCCATTACCCTCACCCCCTTGCAAATCGCTACAATCACGCAGCTCTCACAATCCATTCCTCTACCAGCCACAGGGGGCCGCCCACCCTCCCCCTCCCCCTCCCCCTCCCCCTCCCCCTCCCCCTTCCCCCCTCCCCCTCCCCCTCCTCCCCTCCCCCTCCCCCTCCCCCTCCCCCCTCCCCCTCCCCCCTCCCCCTCCCCCTCCCCCTCCCCCTCCCCCTCCCCCTCCCCCCTCCCCCTCCCCCTCCCCTCCCCCTCCCCCTCCCCCTCCCCTCCCCCTCCCCCTCCCCCTCCCCCCCTCCCCCCTCCCCCTCCCCCTCCCCCTCCCCCTCCCCCTCCCCCTCCCCCTCCCCCTCCCCCTCCCCCCTCCCCCTCCCCCTCCCCCTCCCCCTCCCCCTCCCCCTCCCCCTCCCCCTCCCCCTCCCCCCTCCCCCCTCCCCCTCCCCCCTCCCCCTCCCCCTCCCCCCTCCCCCTCCCCCTCCCCCCCTCCCCCTCCCCCTCCCCCTCCCCCTCCCCCTCCCCCTCCCCCCTCCCCCTCCCCCTCCCCCTCCCCCCCCTCCCCCTCCCCCTCCCCCTCCCCCTCCCCCCCCCCCCTCCCCCCCCCCCCTCCCCCTTCCCCCGACCCAGCTCTCCCACCCGCCTCCCCTCCTCCCCCAACACTGGGAGCCTCACCGCAACCTATCAGAGGTGGAAGCCCAATACTTAACCTGTGGAATCAACTGACATCAACAGCTCGCCAGCCGGACAGCAGCACAAATGATGACAGTGGTGGAGGCCCACTGGGCAACATGTGGAGACAGAGGGCTGCAGCAGCTCGCCAGCCAGACAGCAGCACAGATGATGACAGTGGTGGTGGCCCCGCTGAGAAACATGTGGAGACAGAGAGCAGCAGCAACTCGCCAGCCGGACAGCAGCACAGATGATGACAGTGGTGGTGGCCCGCTGAGAAACATGTGGAGACAGAGAGCAGCAGCAACTCGCCAGCCGGACAGCAGCACGGACGAGGACAGTGGTGGTGGACCACTAAGGAACATGTGGAGTCAGCGAGCATCGGCAGCAAGGAAAGCAGGGACATCCACTGTGTCGCTAATCAGTCCTTTCTCCCCCCCACACCCTCCTCCAGCTATGCCCCCTCCCCCGCCCCTTGGGTCGGGTTCATGGAGTGAGCCAGGCGACATGAATCTCACAGATGTTGCCTCCTCCTCCATGTCCATGTCTTCAGCCTCGCCGCATGGGGTTCATGACAGTGAAAGGGGTGGAGAAGGGGATGGGGTCAGTTTAGATGGCAGTAGCAGAGGCGATGGCAGTGGCTATGGCAGTGCGAGTAGCAATGGCTTTGACAGTGGCAATGACAGCAGCAGCAGCGGCAGTATTAGTGATAGAGGTGGTGACAGTGACAGTGGCAGTGGCATCGGCATTGAAAGAGGCAGTGACAGTGGCAGCGGCAGAGGCAGGCGAAAGAGGAGACGGGGCAAAAACCGGGGCAGAGATAGGGGAAGAGGGAGGGGTAGAGGTAGAGGGAGGGGTAGAGGGCGAGGTAGAAGGGGTAGGTGGGGTGGTGGTGGACGGCACCAGCAGCGGCGGCCTAGGGGTCGTCCTGCTGGGCGGGTGGAGGGGGATGATGAGCAGGTGCCCTGGGGTGCACTTAACCCTGGACAGCGCCGGTGTCGTGTCAATGAGATCCTGGCCAACCTGACGAACCCAGTGGGTCCCCGCCATAAGCACATGACCACCTTTGCCAACCTTGAGCGCATCTACAAGGGCATGGAAGAGAACAACCCGTCCAAGACCGCCATGGAAGCTCAGCTGAAGGGCGACGGTCAGCTGTTCGGCGATGACCAGGGGGTCAAGCACTACCACCCAAGCTCTGTGCACGTGCTGAAGGGTGTCATGGGAGCAGCGGATGATGAGCGGTGCATTCTTCATGTCTGCAATGGCACGCTGGAGAAACCCTGTGGCTACACGTACGACCACTTGCCAAAGTGGGTGGGGCATGTTGGGCAGAAGCAGAGGGTGACACGAACGTGATATACACTGATGCGGATGGTGTGTTTGTGTCTACACAGGGCGCAATGGGAGCAGAACAAGCACCAAAAATGCAAAGAGTGCCACATCAATCGCTTCCAGAGCGACAAAGGTATGTCAGTGCGATTCAACAAAGCAGCCGACACATAGTGTGGATCATGTCATGGTTGGTTGTTGTACGCAGATGACAAAAAATTGAAGCCACAATTCAGCATGTACTACCTGGGCCTGGAGGACACGCTGAACTCCATCTTGGCCAAAGCCAACGTGTGGGACTGGTTCACCCGGCCACGCGACACAGGGCCAGGCACCTTTTACAGCAGTGAGTATGTCGTGGATACACATGAGACAGCATGGTCAGTTCATGCCGTCGTGCTCATTCCATATTGCAGGTGAAGCTGGTCAGTTCATGAAGGAGAAGGTGGGCGAGAGCGTGTTCAACGACAAATATGCTGTGCGTGTGCACATCGGCATTGACTGGGTGCAGCTGTGCAAGAACAGGTTTGTGGGCATCATCGTGCTGAAGGTGAGGGGACATTCACACATCCAATCGGATACAGGGTCAGCCTCAGGCACATCACACGGTCCACATGTTGCAGGTCATGGATGTGCCTGATGAGTTCAAGGGCAGTGACGACACCTGGGCCATTCTTGGCGTCATCCTGGACAAGGACAAGACCAAGTTTGCCGAGGGCTACATGCACCAGGTGGTACATAGTGTAGGCTGTATTGATTGAGTTAATGTGCAACAAATGCAACATGACAATGCATGACCCATGCACTGTAGATCCTCGTGGACCTGCGTGACTCCCTGGAGCCAGAGAAGCGTGAATCTTGGGTGTACTTGAACAGGCCCAGTGGCGCTGGTGATGCCCGTGAGCCTGAGAAGATCCGGATGTACCCCATGCTGGCCAGCTGTGTGGCCGACACCCCAGCCAGGCAAGCCTTCCACCCATGAGAGGCTCCACTGCATAATAAACGAGAGGATGAAACGAAAGCAGTTTGTTTCATTGCATGGTGCTTGCAGGCTGTGCCTGATGAAGTGCCTGTCCCACTGTGCTGGCATGGGCTGCTCATGGTGCTGGCTCCGCACAAAGGGCCAGCATGAGAGCCACCCCCTTGGGTACGACGAGCCCGTCCGTGTGCTCATCCCTGACCTCAGCCGTTATCCACCTCCACCTGAAGGCCCAGGCAGAGGGAGGTGGCCGAGGGGTTGGGAGGGGAGGCTGTCTGGGTGGGCGCCCCAACCGCGATGCTGGCACGGGCGGTGGTGGTGATGCTGGTGGTGGTGTGGGGGCAGCAGCAGCCGGTGGTGAGGGCGCTGGAGGTGGTGGTGCTGCAGCCGGTGGTGGGGGAGGTGGTGGCAGTGGTGAGGGTGCAGCAGCGGCAGGTGGAGGGGGTGGCGGAGGTGGGACAGCAGCAGCAGCTGGTGGTCTGGGTGGCTGGTGGTGTGGGAGCGCCAGCAGCCGGTGGTCAGGGTGGCGGTGGAGTGGATGGTGGTCCAGCCAGCCGCGGCAGAGGTCGGGGGCGGGGTCGAGGGCGAGGCCAGAGGGTTGGCCATCAGCGGCCCTTGCCTAAGCAGCCTGTGGTTGGCACTGAGCACACCCTGTATGTCGGGGATCCCTTGATGATGCTGCGTGAGGAGGACATGCAGGCTCGTGGCCAGGCTGTTGAGGATGGGCTGGTTGCGGGGCTTGACATCGGCTGTTGGGGCCGCCCTATCATCACCAAGTACCTGGACTATGTGCAGGCCAAGTGGCTGCACGTGGTTCCAACAGCCCACGCGATGCTGTTTGGCATGGTGAAGCACCACATGATGTGGGTGTTCTCAGCGGCCGGCCCTTTCCAGAATCACGAGCGGGAGCTGATGAGGGAGCGGCTGAAACACATGCACGTGCCGGTGGACTTTGGGCGTCGACTGGAGGTGACGGACCAGTTCAAGTGAGTGAGAGTTCATCAGCCAAACAGTACTGGTCAGCAACCAGCCAGCCAGTACTGGTCACAGCCATGGTGCCAACCAGTACTGGTCAGCTAAACCAGTACTGGTCAGCGAGCCAGTACTGGTCACAGCCAGCCAGCCAGTACTGGTCCAGTCAACCAGCCAGTACTGGTCGAGCCAGCCAGTACTGGTCAGCCAGCCAGTACTGGTCAGCCAGCCAGTACTGGTCTCAGCCATCCAACCAGTACTGGTCAGCTCAACCAGTACTGGTCAGCCAGCCAGTACTGGTCGAGCCAGCCAGTACTGGTCGACAGTACAGCCAGCCAGTACTGGTCACAGCCAGCCAGCCAGTACTGGTCAGCCAGCCAGTACTGGTCACAGCCAGCCAGCCAGTACTGGTCAGCCAGCCAGTACTGGTCCGCAGCCAACCAGTACTGGTCAGCCAACCAGTACTGGTCCCAGCCAGCCAACCAGTACTGGTCAGCTAACCAGTACTGGTCACAGACAGCCAGCCAGTACTGGTCAGCCAACCAGTACTGGTCACAGCCAGCCAGCCAGTACTGGTCAGCCAGCCAGTACTGGTCACAGTCGGCCAGCCAGTACTGGTCAGCCAGCCAGTACTGGTCAGCTAGCCAGTACTGGTCACAGCCAGCCAGCCAGTACTGGTCAGCCAGCCAGTACTAGTCACAGACTGCTACCAGTACTGGTCAGCCAGCCAGTACTGGTCAGCTCAACCAGTACTGGTCAGCGTCAACCAGTACTGGTCCGTCAGCCAGCCAGTACTGGTCAGCCAGCCAGTACTGGTCACAGACTGCTTACCAGTACTGGTCAGCCAGCCAGTACTGGTCAGCCAGCCAGTACTGGTCACAGCCAGCCAGCCAGTACTGGTCAGCCAGCCAGTACTGGTCCCAGCCAGCCACCGCTGGTCGCTAACCAGTACTGGTCACAGACAGCCAGCCAGTACTGGTCAGCCAACCAGTACTGGTCAGCCAGCCAGTACTGGTCACAGCCAGCCAACCAGTACTGGTCAGTCTAACCAGTACTGGTCAGCCAGCCAGTACTGGTCAGCCAGCCGCTGGTCCGTCAGCCAGCCAGTACTGGTCAGCCAGCCAGACTGGTCCAGCTGCTACCAGTACTGGTCAGCCAGCCAGTACTGGTCAGCCAGCCAGTACTGGTCACAGCCAGCCAGCCAGTACTGGTCAGCCTGCCAGTACTGGTCCCAGCCAGCCAACCAGTACTGGTCAGCTAACCAGTACTGGTCACAGACTGCTTACCAGTACTGGTCAGCCAGCCAGTACTGGTCAGCCAGCCAGTACTGGTCACAGCCAGCCAACCAGTACTGGTCAGCTAACCAGTACTGGTCAGCCAGCCGGTACTGGTCAGACAGCCAGACTGGTCACAGTCAGCCAGCCAGTACTGGTCAGCCTGCCAGTACTGGTCACAGACTGCTTACCAGTACTGGTCAGCCAGCCAGTACTGGTCAGCCAGCCAGTACTGGTCACAGCCAGCCAGCCAGTACTGGTCATCCAGCCAGTACTGGTCCCAGCCAGCCAACCAGTACTGGTCAGCTAACCAGTACTGGTCACAGTCAGCCAGCCAGTACTGGTCAGCCAGCCAGTACTGGTTCAGCCAGCCAGTACTGGTCACAGCCAGCCAACCAGTACTGGTCAGCTAGCCAGTACTGGTCAGCCAGCCAGTACTGGTCCAGACAGCCAGTACTGGTCACAGTCAGCCAGCCAGTACTGGTCAGCCAGCCAATACTGGTCACAGACTGCTGACCAGTACTGGTCAGCCAGCCAGTACTGGTACAGCCAGCCAGTACTGGTCACAGCCAGCCAGCCAGTACTGGTCAGCCAGCCAGTACATGGTCACAGCTGCTAAGCCAGTACTGGTCAGCCAGCCAGTACTGGTCACAGCCAGCCAGCCAGTATTGGTCAGCCAGCCTGTACTGGTCTCAGTCAGCCAGCCAGTACTGGTCACAGCCAGCCAGCCAGTACTGGTCAGCCAGCCAGCCAGTACTGGTCACAGCCAGCCAGCCAGTACTGGTCAGCCAGCCAGTACTGGTCAGCTAGCCAGTACTGGTCATCAAGCCAGTACTGGCAAGCCAGCCACGTACTGGTCAGCCAACCAGTACTGGTCACAGCCAGCCGGTGCGTCCCACGATATACAGCGATGCATGGTCAGCATGGGTGCTGCTCCATGCTATACGGATAGACTCACACCATGCGCATGTATTGCTGCAGGTTACCTCAGCAGGAGAAGGAGCGTGGGCGCAGCTGCTGGGACAATGAGTTCTGGGTTGAGCGTGGTATGCAGCGGGGCAAGAAGTTCAGCACAGCTCATGCTGCTGGCTACCAGCGTGGCTTGACCATGGGCATACGGGAGCGGCTGAGCCGACGCTCGCAGCTGTTTCTGTCCACCCATACCCGCTGGGATGACAGTGATGAAGGAGAGCTGGACAGTGGTGACAGTGAGCATGATGGCGATGAGGCTGAACAGCGGGGGCATGAGCGTGGGCAGCAGGCTGGCAAACGCAAGAGGGGGGACAGCAAGCAGCATGCTCCCAAGCACAGGAAGGCGGGAACCTTCAGAGACGAGTTGCAGTCAGGCCTCCAGGCATGCCACCTCCTGGGGCTGGGGAAAGCGCAGTGCTACAAGAGCAGCTGGGATGAGTGGGTGTGCGAGGCATGCTGCCAGCATGTGAGAGACATGAAACCAGTGTGCTGGAGTGAGGCTGACATCCTGGCGGTGTTCCCTCCTGCTGGCCTTCCCGGGCAAGTGCAGTACTACAGCCGCGCACAGTGCCGGGGGCAGATGATCCACAGCATCCAGTATAATCGTGCTAAAGTGCGCAACAACTGCTGGGCCCAAGCAGTGTTCCTTGAGGGAACAGATGACGAGCCAGTGCTGGTTCAATATGCATGCCACGTCCAGTTCTGGGTGCGTGTGGAGCATCCAGCCAACCCAGAGCGAGTACTGCGGCTAGCCATCACTCGCTCGTTCGTTTTAGACCCCATCCCAGAAATGCCAGATCACTACACTGTGGGTCGAGGGATCCCACTACCAGACCGGCCTAAGCAACCAGCCCAACAGCAGCTGCCGGCACAGCAACAGGAGCAAGCACAGCAGCAGGAGCCAGCACAGCAGCAGCCTTCGGCATCGGTTGCAATTGAGGCCACAGTCCCATCTGCGGCTGCAGAACAGCAGGTTGGCACATCTCAAGCAAGACGCTCAGGCCGCAAAGTCAGCCAGCGTGCACTCCCGGCCACCCAAGAGGCAAGGGCTCCCCGCCATAGCCGTGTGGGACGTAAGCAGAGCACCTTGCTCAAGGGGGCGGGGCGCATGTCGTGGTATGCTGTGAATGGAGAGCAGTTCCACAGCTTGTTTGTGGCATTCTTCCCACACAAGGAGGGTCAGGGTGATATGTATTTTGTGCCATACAGCAGCCATAGCTGACGGTTCTAAACAGGCCAAATAGAATCATGAAAATCGTAATGCACTCATGGCATCGAACATGCGTTGAACATGTGCTGCACTCCATACGTGTGATGCTTGGCTATGAACAACAATGGAACACCGGTGATGTTGCCCCCAACAGCCAATACATGTCTTTCAGTAGATGTATGGACTAGCTTCAGCCCTAGTATTAGCCCTAGCCCTAGCCCTAACCCTAACCCTAGCCCTAGCCCAAGCCCTAGCCCTAGCCCTAACCCTAACCCAACCTCATCCCCACGTCCATGCCTAGCCCTAGCCCTAACCCTAGCCCTAGCCCTAGCCCTAGCCCTAGCCCTAGCCCTATCCCTATCACTAGCCCTATCCCTATCCCTATCCCTAACCCTAACCCTAGCCCTAGCCCTACCCCTAGGCCTAGCCCTATCCCTATCACTAGCCCTAGCCCTAGCCCTAGCCCTAGCCCTAGCCCTAGCCCTTGCCCTAGCCCTAGACCTAGCCCTAGACCTAGACCTAGACCTAGACCTAGACCTAGACCTAGACCTAGCCCTAGCCCTAGCCCTAGACCTAGACCTAGACCTAGACCTAGACCTAGCCCTAACCCTAGCCCTAGCCCTAGCCCTAGCCCTAGCCCTAGCCCTAGCACTAACCCTAGCCCCAGCCCTAGCCATACACCTAGCCCTCACTTGTACCTACGTTAACATTACAGCTGTTGATATGATGTAGGTAAATCTCCCATGATATTGCAGCTCCAAACGTCACATGACACACAAACGACATCGGGCATCGCGAAAATAAGAAGACGGATAATGAACACTATACGCACAACCCAGCGATGCACAAACCAACGCGAAAGTTGCAAATAGACAAACGCAACTACAACCACGGTTGCAAACCAGTACTGGCTATAAACCAGTACTGGCTCAAAACCAGTACTGGGTGACAACCAGTACTGATGCTCGACCAGTACTGGTTATCAACCAGTACTGGCCCCCAACCAGTACTGGTTGCCTCGCAGAACAGCACGACAGGCCAACGCTGGCATCTCGCCAACCGCTTGGAGTTCATATTTTTTTTCAACAGCGTTGGCTTGCATATGAGCAACTGAAGACTTCCATCAAAAAAAAAAGTACCCTTAGGTGGCACTTATAATGCGATCTTTTCTGCGAGTGCGAGGACAACACGCTGTAACACATTGCATGTGCTATCACTCACTAAGCAATGTCATTGAGATTACTATGTACGTGTGTTTGTTATCACTGTCACTAACATTACATAGTACACTGCTTCGCATGCTATGCAGTATGCTATGTAGCATCAACCATCATTCAACACTCCATCCGTCCTCTATCTCATTCCCTTATAATGCAAGGCGACCTCAATGTGATATTCCAGCGACCAGTGGCTGTGACCAGTACTGGCTGGCTGTGACCAGTACCGGTCGGCTGACCAGTACTGGCTGGCTGGCTGTGACCAGTACTGGTTGGCTGACCAGTACTGGCTGGCTGGCTGTGACCAGTACTGGTCGGCTGACCAGTACTGGCTGGCTGGCTGTGACCAGTACTGGTCGGCTGACCAGTACTGGCTGGCTGGCTGTGACCAGTACTGGTTGGCTGACCAGTACTGGCTGGCTGGCTGTGACCAGTACTGGTCGGCTGACCAGTACTGGCTGGCTGGCTGTGACCAGTACTGGTTGGCTGACCAGTACTGGCTGGCTGGCTGTGACCAGTACTGGTTGGCTGACCAGTACTGGCTGGCTGGCTGTGACCAGTACTGGCTCGGCTGGACCAGTACTGGCTGGCTGACCAGTACTGGCTGGCTGACCAGTACTGGCTGGCTGGCTGTGACCAGTACTGGTTGGCTGACCAGTACTGGCTGGCTGGCTGTGACCAGTACTGGTTGGCTGACCAGTACTGGCTGGCTGGCTGTGACCAGTACTGGTCGGCTGACCAGTACTGGCTGGCTGGCTGTGACCAGTACTGGTCTGGCTGACCAGTACTGGCTGGCTGGCTGTGACCAGTACTGGTTGGCTGACCAGTACTGGCTGGCTGGCTGTGACCAGTACTGGTTGGCTGACCAGTACTGGCTGGCTGGCTGTGACCAGTACTGGCTGGCTGACCAGTACTGGCTGGCTGGCTGTGACCAGTACTGGTCGGCTGACCAGTACTGGCTGGCTGACCAGTACTGGCTGGTTGACCAGTACTGGCTGGCTGGCTGTGACCAGTACTGGCTGGCTGACCAGTACTGGCTGGCTGGCTGTGACCAGTACTGGTTGGCTGACCAGTACTGGCTGGCTGGCTGTGACCAGTACTGGTCGGCTGACCAGTACTGGGCTGGCTGGACCAGTACTGGCTGGCTGACCAGTACTGGCTGGCTGGCTGTGACCAGTACTGGTTGGCTGACCAGTACTGGCTGGCTGGCTGTGACCAGTACTGGTTGGCTGACCAGTACTGGCTGGCTGGCTGTGACCAGTACTGGCTCGGCTGACCAGTACTGGCTGGCTGGCTGTGACCAGTACTGGCTGGCTGGCTGTGACCAGTACTGGCTGGCTGACCAGTACTGGCTGGCTGGCTGTGACCAGTACTGGTTGGCTGACCAGTACTGGCTGGCTGGCTGTGACCAGTACTGGTTGGCTGACCAGTACTGGCTGGCTGGCTGTGACCAGTACTGGTCTGGCTGACCAGTACTGGGTGGCTGACCAGTACTGGCTGGCTGACCAGTACTGGCTGGCTGGCTGTGACCAGTACTGGTTGGCTGACCAGTACTGGCTGGCTGGCTGTGACCAGTACTGGCTGGCTGACCAGTACTGGCTGGCTGGCTGTGACCAGTACTGGTCGGCTGACCAGTACTGGCTGGCTGGCTGTGACCAGTACTGGCTGGCTGGCTGTGACCAGTACTGGCTGGCTGACCAGTACTGGCTGGCTGGCTGTGACCAGTACTGGCTGGCTGACCAGTACTGGCTGGCTGGCTGTGACCAGTACTGGTGGCTGACCAGTACTGGCTGGCTGGCTGTGACCAGTACTGGCTGGCTGGCTGTGACCAGTACTGGCTGGCTGACCAGTACTGGCTGGCTGGCTGTGACCAGTACTGGCTGGCTGACCAGTACTGGCTGGCTGGCTGTGACCAGTACTGGTCGGCTGACCAGTACTGGCTGGCTGGCTGTGACCAGTACTGGTTGGCTGACCAGTACTGGCTGGCTGGCTGTGACCAGTACTGGCTGGGGCAGAAACAGCGGGGGGGCAGGGGGGCAGGGGGGCTGCAGCAGCAGACAGTAGGCAGCAGATAGTAGGCGCAACCAGCGCTGGTGCCCCCCCATTCAGCAGCAGGGTTACAGCAGCAGCAGCAGCAGCGGGGCAGTAACAGCAGTAGGGGGGCATCATCAGCAGCAGGGGGGCAGGGGGGCAGCAGCAGCAGTGGGGGGGCAGCAGCAGCAGCAGCAGCAGCAGCAGCAGCAGCAGCAGTAGGGGGGCAGGGGGGCTGCAGCAGCAGGGGGTCAGGGGGGCTGCAGCAGCAGGGGGGGCAGGGGGGCTGCAGCAGCCGATAGCACCTACCTACCTTTTGGCTGCTTGATGATTGCTGCTGGAAAGGGGGTGGTTGTGTAGGGAAAGTGGAGGAGAGGTGTTCATCAGACCTGCAATCATCAGACCTGCAATCAAGGTAGGGGGGCAGCAGCAGCAGCAGCAGCTGCAGGGGGGCTGCAACAGTAGCAGCAGCAGCAGTAGGGGGCATGGGGGCAGCGGCAGCAGCAGTAGGGGGGCAGCAGCAGCAGCATGGGGGCAGCAGCAGCAGTAGGGGGGCAGCAACAGCAAGGGGGGGCAGCAGCAGCAGATAGTAGGGGCACTATAGCACCTACCTACCTTTTGGCTGCTTGCTATGACTGCTGCTGGGAAGGGGGTGGGAGTGGAGGTTTGAAGGCGGGGAGGGAGGGTAGATGTGGAAGGCGGGAGGCAGGGAGGCGGGAGGCGGGGAGGCGGGAGGCAGGGAGGCGGGAGGCGGGGAGGCGGAAGGCTCAGTTGGGTTTAAATGGGCGGGGTGGCTTGAAGGCGGGGTGGGTTGGGTTAGGGGCATGGGTTGGGTTGGGTAGGGGCCTGGGTTGGGTTGTGTAGGGCATGGGTTGGGGGCATGGGCGGGGGTCGGGGCGGGAGAGGGAGCGGGGGCCGGGGAGGATAAATTGGGAGGGGGTGGTTGTGTAGGGAAAGTGGAGGGGAGGTGCCCATCAGACCTGCAACCAAGGGGCGTGCACGTGAGGTAGGGTGACCAGGCTGGGCACTGTGTTAGCTATCACCGCGGCCTCACCTTTGTGGTCCTCCTAGCCTCCTACCTGCTCACCCCTGGCAACATATCCCATGCGCCAGTGGGTTGGGGCTGTGGTGGGGTGTGTAGTAGTGTGTAGGGAAGGGAAGGTGGGGTGAGGAGGGGGCTGCGATGCCACGTCAATCGAAGGGTGGGAGAGGGGAAGGTTAGGCTTGACAAGCATGGGAGAGAGGGAGAGGGAGAAGGGAGGGGGGGGGGGTGGTGGTGGTAGTGGCAAGAGGGTGGATGGGGTGGGCTTTCTCTTGGTTGCTGGGATGTCAGGGGAGAGGTGACGGGGAGGGTGGAAGTGGGGGTGGGGAGAGGTGGATGTGGAGGGACGACCAGCTTGGCGATGGTGGTGGGCGTGGGAAAGGGGAGGAAAAGGGGAAGGGTGTGATGATCAATCCTGCAACGGGACAAGGGGCATGCTAGCGGTTAGGGTATGTACAGGGTGCCACATACCTGCACTCACCTTTTGCTGGGGTGGGGTGTATTTGTGTGTAGATGGTGAGGGTGAGGAGGCAGAAGGGGAAGAAGGTTGCTGTTGTTGCTGGAGGGGGTAATAGGACCAAGAGGGGGACGGGATGATGGAGAAGCGGGGGAGGGGAGGTAGAGGAGGGAATGGGAGGGAAGGGAAGGGGAGGTCCATGGGGAGGGCGAGAGAAGTGGGGAAGAAGGGAGGGAGGGCATTGATAGTCTCAGGTGTAGGCGCGCAAGACCTGCGGCAACGGTGTGACGATATGTCAACGGTGTAGTGTAGAGGGAAGGGGAGGTGCCCATTACACCTGCAATCAGCCAGGGGGAAGGGAAAGGAGAGGAAGGGAGGGAGGAAGGGAGGAGGGAGGGAGGGAGTAGGTCGGGAGGGAGGGAGGGAGGCTGCGAGGTAGGCTGCAAGGTACGGTAGGCTGCGAGGTAGGCTGCAAGGTACGGTAGGGAGTATGTCAAGGCATGTGCGACGACGGACTTGGAGGTGGTGGTGGCAAAGGGAAGAGGTAAGACCATTAATCCTACAGCAGCACAAAAGGCACGCCAGTGGTTAAGCTAAGTAGAGGGAGCCACATACCTGCAGAGGGATAGCCACTCACCTTGACAACTTCGCATGGTTTGCATGGATGACGGCTTGCTCGTAGTGTGTCGCTGCGTTGCTAGGCTGGCTACGTTGGCTTCTTGCGTGGCTGCGTGGCTGCGACTTTGCGAGGTTGTGTAGCTGTGTCGCGATGCTGGTGAAGTGGCTGGACTGCGGGGCTGAGCTAGCTACGTAAATACGTGGCTGTACGCCTAGCTTCGAGGTTGGCTGCGTTATGGAAATGGAAATGGAAATGGCTGCAACGCTAGCTGAAACTACCTTGTGTGTCTGAGCTAGCTAGCTAGCTGCGATGTGGCTGGGAGCGAGCTGAGCTTCGGGCATGACTGCGAGGCTGCGAGGCTGGTTGCAAGGCGCCTGGCTACCTAGATGCGGGACGCGAATTAGGGGCAGTGTGGCTGCAAGGCTGCGAGGCTGAGTTTCTAGGCTGCTTATCCTCAAGGCTGACCTTCTAGCTGGCACTAGCTGCGGCTACGTTCCTAGCATGACTAGGATCGTCGCTAGTTGACTACGCCGCGTACTGGGCGGATGTTAGTTTTTCATATTTCATGTCTAACATGCAAGCCGATCTGCAGTTCGTGCCGCCCTTCACGCCCTCAATTCGGTAGCCCCTGCCCTCAGTTCGGTAGCCAGGCTAGGTAGCCAGGCGGCCACTGAGCCACATCGCAGCCACGCAACATCGCCACATCGCAGCCAGGCAGCCACATTCGGCCAGGCAGCCACATCTCACGTAGCGGCCAGCCTCCTAGCCAGTGTCGCAACCTGGAGATCTCAGCCAACTCCGTAGCCACGCGTTGCGCGATAACACACGGGCATTACCTCGCCACGCTTTGCGCGTAGCCAATGCGGTGCGAGGTAATGCACCGTTTCACATGCAGCGACCCATCTTTTTGCCTTTGACATGTACCCACCATCTCCGAGCCCATCTTCCCTGCCCCTTGTGCATCAAACTCGGTGAGTGCATCTTGTACCCACCATTCATTGCTCCTCCTTTGACAACCTGTCACCTCCTTGCCGCAGGTCCACATCCCTTCCCCTTTCAGTCCCCTTCCTCCCCCCCTCCCCCGCACCTCCCTCCCTTACCCTCTCTCCCTCCCCTCCCCCGCTTTCGTCACCCCGTACCCTCTCCATTGCAGCCCGTCCCACTACAAGGGTAAGACCAAGGTAAGAGCCAACGAGGATGAAGCATGGAGGAGCATGGAGGATCAGGGAGCAAGCGGTGAGTGGCCCCGCTCCTGAACCTAGCCTCCGTCATGCACCTAGCTTCCTTAGATGTTTTGCTAGCCTCACTGTAAGTACGCTCCTTGCTTGCTGCAGGTCTGACGCCTATACTCCTGCCCCCTGCCTCCTTCACCCTTCCCTACCCTATCCCACCAATCCCACTTCTACTTCTCCCCAACCCCCGCTTCCCCTCTCCCCGTCACCTCTCCCCCACCCGCCCTCTTCCCACCACCACCACCACCCCCTCCCTTCCCCCTCTCCCTCCCACTCCCTTCCATGCTTCTCAACCCCCTTTCCCTCTCGCACCCTTCACTTGACGTGGCATCGCAGCCCCCACCTCAACCACCCCTATCCCTCCACCCCTCCCCCACACCACCACCTCTAATAACACCACGCAACCTCCCGCATCACAAAGGTAAGACCAAGGTAAGAGCCAACAGGGAGCCAACATGGTGCGGCATGGAGCAACATGGCGTTAACGGTGAGTGGTTCGGCCTTGCCTCTCAGTGTCCATTATCACCCAGCCTAACCACTACCACACACTGTGTTCGCTGCAGGGCTGATGGTAAATCGTAATACCCAACCCTTCCCTTTCTCTTCCCCCCATCCCCCACCCCACCCCACCCCACCCTCCTACTCCACCCTCCTTTCCTACTTCCCCCCTCCCCCTCGCCTTCTACCCCCTGACATCGCAGCCATCTGCCATCCCTTCCCTACCCTTCCCATCAGCCAAGAGCATACCTTCACCAACATACCTTGGCACCGTGGCATCACTACCACCCCCTTCCCACCCCCCTCCACACACAAGCTCCCTCTTCCCCCTTCTTCCCTACCCTTTCGCTCCCTGGTTGCTGGTGGCTACCGGTAAGTGGCCAACACGCAGCGCCCAACCTGATCTCCCTACCTCACGTGCATGCCCCCTGGCTGCAGGTCTGATGGGCAACTCCCTTCCCCTTCCCTTTCCCCGATACACAATCCATCAACACATTCCCCCCTCCCCCGCCCCTGCCCCCGACCCCGTCCCCCCCCTACCCCCGCCCCCGCTCCCTCCCCTGCCCCTACCCCCGCCCAGCCTTCCTTTCCCTTACACAACCACCCCCTCCCAGTTCATCGACACGCTTCCCCCATCCCCGCCCCCGCCCCCGCTCCCGCTCCTCCCCCCGCCCACACACAAGCTCCCCCTTTCGCTCCTTGCTCCCTGCCCCTCCCCTTCTCTATCCCCCGTATACAGATCATCAACACTATTGCCCTCCCTTGTCCCTACCCCCGTCCCCGCCTAGCCCAGCCCCCCGACCACCACCTCCAACTACACCATCACACTCACCTGGAGATACAGCTGTGTACCCCACCACTGCTCCCCTCCCCACCCCCTACCCTCCCCATTGCAACCCTCGCTCCCTCCCACCCTCCTCCCACGCTGCACTGCCCCCTCTCACATGAGGGGTGGCAAGGAGCAGCAACCCTCCCCAACCAGGCAGCAAGTGCGAAAGGCGAGAGGCAAGTAATGAGCAGCATGCAGGCAGTAGGTCTCTCCACTCTGCTGCCGGCGCCACTCAATAGCGTGCTCTTGCTGCTGCTAATGTGCTTGCTGATCCAAACCTAGCTCTTGCCTGCTTTCAGTGAGAGCATGAAACGTGTACCGTGGCCCCTCTGCCCGCATTGCTAGGTGAGTGCCACTCCACCCCAACCAACCCTGCCCACACCAACCCGCCCCTGCTGCTGCTCCTACTGCTGCCCCCCTGCCCCCCTGCTGCTGATGCTGCCCCCCTGCCCCCCAGCTGCTGCTGCTGCCCCCCCGCCCCCAGCTGCTGCTGCTGCGCCCCTGCTGCTGCTGCTGCTGCAGCCCCCCTGACCCCCTGCTGCTGCAGCCCCCCTGACCCCCTGCTGATGCAGCCCCCCTGACCCCCTACTCCTGCTGCTGCTGTGCTGCTGCTGCTGCTGCCCCCCCACTGCTGCTGCTGCCCCCCTGCTGCTGCTGCTGCTGCTGCTGCTGCTGCTGCTGCTGCTGCTGCTGCTGCTGCTGCTGCCCCCGTACTGCTGTTGCTGCCCCCCTACTGCTGTTGCTGCCCCCCTACTGCTGCTGCTGCTGCTGCTGCTGCTGCCCCCCTACCACCTTGCCCCCCGGCTGCTGCTGCTGCTGCTGCTGTAACCCTGCTGCTGAATGGGGGGGCACCAGCGCTGGTTGCGCCCACTATTTGCTGCCTACTGTCTGCTGCTGCAGCCCCCCTGCCCCCCTGCTGTTACTGACCCAGCCAGTACTGGTCACAGCCAGCCAGCCAGTACTGGTCAGCCAGCCAGTACTGGTCACAGCCAGCCAGCCAGTACTGGTCAGCCAGCCAGTACTGGTCACAGCCAGCCAGCCAGTACTGGTCAGCCAGCCAGTACTGGTCACAGCCAGCCAGCCAGTACTGGTCACAGCCAGCCAGCCAGTACTGGTCAGCCAGCCAGTACTGGTCAGCCAGCCAGTACTGGTCAGCCAACCAGTACTGGTCACAGCCTGCCAGCCAGTACTGGTAAGCCAGCCAGTACTGGTCACAGCCAGCCAGCCAGTACTGGTCAGCCAACCAGTACTGGTCAGCCAACCAGTACTGGTCACAGCCTGCCAGCCAGTACTGGTAGGCCAGCCAGTACTGGTCACAGCCAGCCAGCCAGTACTGGTCAGCCAGCCAGTACTGGTCACAGCCAGCCAGCCAGTACTGGTCAGCCAGCCAGTACTGGTCAGCCAGCCAGTACTGGTCAGCCAGCCAGTACTGGTCACAGCCAGCCAGCCAGTACTGGTCAGCCAGCCAGTACTGGTCACAGCCAGCCAGCCAGTACTGGTCACAGCCAGCCAGCCAGTACTGGTCAGCCAGCCAGTACTGGTCACAGCCAGCCAGCCAGTACTGGTCAGCCAGCCAGTACTGGTCACAGCCAGCCAGCCAGTACTGGTCAGCCAGCCAGTACTGGTCACAGCCAGCCAGCCAGTACTGGTCAGCCAGCCAGTACTGGTCACAGCCAGCCAGCCAGTACTGGTCAGCCAGCCAGTACTGGTCACAGCCAGCCAGCCAGTACTGGTCACAGCCAGCCAGCCAGTACTGGTCAGCCAGCCAGTACTGGTCAGCCAGCCACCAGTACTGGTCAGCCAACCAGTACTGGTCACAGCCTGCCAGCCAGTACTGGTAGGCCAGCCAGTACTGGTCACAGCCAGCCAGCCAGTACTGGTCAGCCAGCCAGTACTGGTCAGCCAACCAGTACTGGTCACAGCCTGCCAGCCAGTACTGGTAGGCCAGCCAGTACTGGTCACAGCCAGCCAGCCAGTACTGGTCAGCCAGCCAGTACTGGTCACAGCCAGCCAGCCAGTACTGGTCAGCCAGCCAGTACTGGTCAGCCAGCCAGTACTGGTCAGCCAACCAGTACTGGTCACAGCCAGCCAGCCAGTACTGGTCAGCCAGCCAGTACTGGTCACAGCCAGCCAGCCAGTACTGGTCACAGCCAGCCAGCCAGTACTGGTCAGCCAGCCAGTACTGGTCACAGCCAGCCAGCCAGTACTGGTCAGCCAGCCAGTACTGGTCACAGCCAGCCAGCCAGTACTGGTCAGCCAGCCAGTACTGGTCACAGCCAGCCAGCCAGTACTGGTCAGCCAGCCAGTACTGGTCACAGCCAGCCAGCCAGTACTGGTCACAGCCAGCCAGCCAGTACTGGTCAGCCAGCCAGTACTGGTCAGCCAGCCAGTACTGGTCAGCCAACCAGTACTGGTCACAGCCTGCCAGCCAGTACTGGTAGGCCAGCCAGTACTGGTCACAGCCAGCCAGCCAGTACTGGTCAGCCAGCCAGTACTGGTCAGCCAACCAGTACTGGTCACAGCCTGCCAGCCAGTACTGGTAGGCCAGCCAGTACTGGTCACAGCCAGCCAGCCAGTACTGGTCAGCCAGCCAGTGCTGGTCACAGCCAGCCAGCCAGTACCGGTCAGCCAGCCAGTACTGGTCACAGCCAGCCAGCCTGTACTGGTCAGCCAGCCAGTACTGGTCACAGCCAGCCAGCCAGTACTGGTCAGCCAGCCAGTACTGGTCACAGCAAGCCAGCCAGTACTGGTCACAGCCAGCCAGCCAGTACTGGTCAGCCAGCCAGTACTGGTCACAGCCAGCCAGCCAGTACTGGTCAGCCAGCCAGTACTGGTCAGCCAGCCAGTACTGGTCAGCCAGCCAGTACTGGTCAGCCAGCCAGTACTGGTCACAGCCAGCCAGCCAGCACTGGGGTCAGCCTGGTTGTTAGTCAGTGTTGGTTGCCAGCCAGTGCTGGTTGCCAGCCAGTGTTGGTTGCCATCCATTGCTGTGTGTTATGCCAGCCAGTAATGTGTGTCATGCATTGTAGTCATTGAGTACAGTAGAGCATTGCATGTAAGATGACTCTGTGTCACTTTGCAGGGGCTGGAGCATGGACGAGTACCTTCATTACATCAAGGTCGTTGGTCCCTATTTATAAGAGGACATTGACTTAGGACAACCAGCACATGAGATTGTGGAGGGTGTTGGTTGACGCTACATAGCTTGATGGTTGTGTGGCGCTGTGTGCTATGTAACATTGTGATAACCAGGAGTGGGTCATAGCATGTGCATGTGGCTATAGAGTGTTGTCCTCATGGTGATATGTACTCAGTATACCTTGCAACATCTGCAGCTCAGTATCACGTGTAAGTACATCCAACGGCTCTAGCCTAACGTGTAATAACCTCCAACTTGGCAATCGTTACCGAGCAAGCCCCTTCCTTCATCCCTTCACCCAGCCCTTCAGCACTTGAGGGGGTCACATAGTAATGGATGGGTGTCACTCAGCAATGGATGATGGTCACAAAGTGTGCTGTCGCTGCCCCCCTAGTGTTGCTGCCCCACATGGTGCAATTGTTGATGTTGCTGTTGCTGCTGTCGCTGCCCCCTCGTTGCCGCTGCCCCGCTGCCCCCCTGCCCTCCTGCTGCTGCCGTTGCTGCCCCCCTGCCCCCTTGCTCCTGATGCTGCCCCCCTGCCCCCCCTGCTGCTGCTGCTGCTGGCCCCCAGCCCCCAAGCTCCTGCAGTTCCATGCCCCCCTGCTGCTGCTGCAGCCCCCAGCCCCCCTGCCGCTGCTGCCCCCCAGCCACCCTGCTGCTGCTACTGCTGCCCCCCTGCCTCCCTGCTGCTGCTGCTGCTGCTGCTGCTGCCCCCCTGCCCCTCTGCTGTTGCTGCTGCTGCCCCCCTTCCCCCTGCTGCTACTGGCGGCCCCCTACCCCAAGCTCGTGCAGTCAGCCAGTACTGGTTGGGAGTCAGCGAGTATTGGTTGGAGGTGGACCAGTACTGGTTGTGGGTGAAACAGTACTGGTTGAGGGTGGACCAGTACTGGTTGAGGGTGAACCAGTACTGGTTGAGGGTGGACCAGTACTGGTTGTGGGTGAACCAGTACTGGTTGTGGGTGAACCAGTACTGGTTTGGGGTGGACCAGTACTGGTTTGGGGTGGACCAGTACTGGTTTGGGGTGGACCAGTACTGGTTGGGGGTGGACTAGTACTGGTTGGGGGGTGGACCAGTACTGGTTGGGAGAGGACCAGTACTGGTTGGATGTGGACCAGTACTGGTTGAGGGTGGACCAGTACTGGTTGTGGGTGAACCAGTACTGGTTGGAGGTGAACCAGTACTGGTTTGGGGTGGACCAGTACTGGTTTGGGGTGGACCAGTACTGGTTGGGGGTGGACCAGTACTGGTTGGGGGTGGACCAGTACTGGTTGGGGGGTGGACCAGTACTGGTTGGGGGGTGGACCAGTACTGGTTGGATGTGGACCAGTACTGGGGGGGGGGTAAACCAGTACTGGTTGGGGGTGAACCAGTACTGGTTGGGGGTGAACTAGTACTGGGGGGGGGTGGACCAGTACTGGTTTTCTCGTATCTCCTCAGCCCGATTTTTCCTCGATTTTAGGTTTACACCCCCATTCTTAGAACCGCTAAAAAATACAATCTATCAAGCTTCTTTGTCAAAAAATTCAACTTTTCTCATGAACTTTTCTGCGAGTGTACCTACAGTACTGTAGCATGGCCGTATCTCACCAACCGCGCAAAATCACGAATTTTAGTTTCAACCCCCAATCTTACAATGCCTTCATTTGACTATGTACCAAGTCCGAGGCTCCGAATCTTTAATATGCTGTTACTAATTTGCCTGAGTGCTGTGGGTGTGCAGCAGGACCCTGTGGCGTGGTGCCAGGACCCTGTGGGTGTGCAGCAGGACCCTGTGGGTGTGCAGCGGGACCCTGTGGTACCAGGACCCTGTGGTGAGGTGCCAGGACCCTGTAGGTGTGCAGCAGGACCCTGTGGTGTGGTGCCAGGACCCTGTGGGCCAGGACCCTGTGGTGTGGTGCCAGGACCCTGTGGTGTGGTGCCTGTACCCTGTAAGCCAGGACCCTGTGGTGAGTGACAGGACCCTGTGGTGTGTGCCAGGACCCTGTGGTGTGGTGCCAGGACCCTGTGGCGTGGTGAAGGATCCCTGTGGGTGTACAACAGGACCCTGCAGGGATCCACTGTTGATCCAACAGAGCAAATAATTATCCTTCTGACATTTACATATCCAGACGCTGGGTACACGCAGGCTGGCACAGAAGTCTTCACCAAGCCGATACACGCTTGGAACTTCCCCATAAACATGAAGGTGCGTGAAAGGCAACGCATCTGAAGCTGCAGCAACCCAAATTCATACAATCACTTTTGATGCACGTGCAGGGCAAGGTGTTCAAGCAGCCAACGTACAAAGAGTACACGCGCAATGTCTTCAAGCCAGGCCAGGAGGCTCAATGCAGGAACGCAGCTCAGGCCGATGGGTTGGCTGTGTATCAGTTGCCCCAGGACGTCCTTCCAGAGTTGAAAGTGATTGCAGCCATCATCTACATCACCCGGGTGTACTGCAGCATGATCTTCCACTCTGTGAAGCAGCACAAGACACCGAAGAAGGAAACACTATACACCACGCAGTATGCCACTGGTCAGAGGCTGCAGGTGCTGTTAGCCAAGACAGTCAAGGGGACGCTAGACCTCAGCCTCAAAACCCTCAGTACCTACACAGCTGTCAACTCTCAGCTGAAGGATGAGGACAAAGCCAAGGTAAGACGTGACATGATTTCAGTACTTGGCACCAGCACTGAGAACGATGCAGCACACACCAACAATGTATGCTCACACCAACAACCCACAACTACAGACCATACTAACCTGAATGATACATGCAGGTGGATGAGCATAAGGCAGTCCTGACTAAGTACTTCACCCGCTTGCTACCAGTCCTGCGGAACCTCATGGACAGGCCGCTCAATGCCTTGGCATCCATCATCAACGACCCAGTCAACCAGAGGGAGATGATTGGAGAAGGGGAGGAGCAACAAATGCTCATTGAGCCAGCGCAGCAGGCAGCCCCGCCCCAGGCCCCCCACACGGACTTCAAACCGGTGGCTGCGGACCAGGACGACGGCTTGGTCTTCCTGTTGGCCTGCGAGGACTTTGACCTGGTGGCCTACATGTACAGCCATTTGCTCATGGAGCAGGCAGCGCCTTACTATAAGAACGGCAAGCCGGACCTGCACAGCCTGGGAGCCGTGGCCGCCCACGCAGTGCTGCGGGAGGGCACCCTGGTAAAGGTAAAGGCAGGCCAGCTGGTGCTGTTCCGAGGCAACACCGTGCATGCAGGGACAGCGGGCAGGCCAGACTCGTGCGGCGCCAGGCTGTATGGCTTTGCCAAGACAGGTCAGCCGGCTGACAACACTACCGTCAATGTGTCCCAGCTTGGCCCCGTGTTCGAAGGGGTGTTCCAGCCAACTCAAGGGGGAACGATCACATCCATGACAGCGGAGTGGAACAGGAGGGGCCAGGCTGGACAGATGGTGCCAGACACGGAGCCTTATGAGCCTTCTGATGGGAACTGAACTGACATCAAACACTGTTGCATTTGACACTGCATAAAATAACACAAGGGTGGTACCGCCACTCGTGTAAAAGATGCCACTATTGGTGCCACCTAAGGGTACTTTTTTTTTGGCTAGCTGGCTTCCTTTGTCCATTTGCAAGCCAACGCACTTGAAAAAAAAATTCAACTCCCAATGGTTGATGAGATACCGTGTGCCTGCCATTCAGTGCTGAATGCCTAGGCTTAATGCCTATCAGTACTTACTGCTTGTCACTACTGACTACTTTTCAGTACTGAATCCTTGTCAGTACTGACTGCTTGTCAGTACTGAATACTTGTCAGTACTGACTGCTTGTCAGTACTGAATACTTGTCAGTACTGAATATTTGTCAGTACTGAAAGACCATAATCTATGACAACTGGCCTGTCAGTACTGACTGCCTGTCAGCACTGAATACCGTTCAGTGCTGAATGACCGTCACTTCCGACAGATGGACTGTCAGTACTGAAAATTATGCAGTACTGACAGTTGGTAACTCATCAATAAATGCCTGTCAGTACTGCATAACTGTCACAAGTATGTCTGTGGGTGGGGCTAGGGTTAGGGTTAGGGCTAGGCATGTGGGTTGACCCTCTGCTCGACCCAGGTACGCGGTACTATGGTGAAGCCCTGTCAGCAAGCCATAGAGTAAACAATGGGGGATACTACATGAATGGTACATGGTCACATATGAGTTGTTTGATGCATTTATTGCCCATCATCGACGGGGATCTGCGTGCATTGTCTTGCATGCAGGAAACTGCATGTGGAACGCCTTCCATGCTGTGCCCATCCTTGAGTACAGATTAGAGCAGCTCCATGCGGCAATGTTGTGGCAGCACACAATGATACAGCACCACATGCGGAATGAGCAGCTACAGGAGAAGGCTATGCAAGAGATGCGGAAGAAGCAGACTCAGCTGGAGGCCACAGTAGCTCAGCTGCAGGCTAATTTGAGAGCAGCGGAGGCGGCACGTCAGCAGCTGAGGGAGCAACTGGAGAGCACCGTGACAGCAAGATTGAATTCCATGAGCCAGGTGAGACATTCACAACATATACACCATAGCTTGTCAATAGTGCAACCACGACAAGATGACATGCAGGTCAGTGACGAGACCCTCAAGTGGGGTTGCATCATGTCATGCCATACCATCATGTCATACAATGCGGGATACGCAAGAGGGGACGTTGCAGATGTGTGATATAGATGTGAGATGTAGATGAGATGTACGTCACTTCATAAAGCCTTGATTAGGCACACTCTATATGTTATGCAGAACCAAGGACCAAAGCGGGCCCGAGCACCACGGCGGCGTGCTATCACCAGAGAGCAGGTAAGACAGTGCAGAATAAGACAGAATAAGACAGAGCAGGATAACACATATCCCACAGACGTGGAACATGACATATGATCTTTGCACTGATTGGGATGCAGGCGGCGGCACAGACATTGGTTGAGGTCTCAGGGGGGGCAGCATCAGCTCCAGCCCAAGCAGTGCACACTGGCAAGAGACGAGGTCGGTCTCAGAATTTGCCAGCTACGTCAGCAGCGAAATCTTCACAGACACCCCATCAGCCTACTCGTCGCGGCAAGACTAAAAAGGCTAAGCAGGAGGAGGACAACGAGCAGGTAAGATTACCATAATGAGCAGCCCTAGCCCTAGCCCTAGCCCTAGCCCTAGCCCTAGCCCTAGCCCTAGCCCTAGCCCTAGCCCTAACCCTAGCCCTAGCCCTAGCCCTAACCCTAACCCTAAACCTAACCCTAACCCAACCTCATCCCCACGTCCATGCCTCACCCTAGCCCTAGCCCTAGCCCTAGCCCTAGCCCTAGCCCTAGCCCTAGCCCTAGCCCTAGCCCTAGCCCTAGCCCTAGCCCTAGCCCTAGCCCTAGCCCTAGCCCTGGCCCTAGCCCACGGGTTGTATGTGCATGCTCTATTTGTGATGCCTACAGTGGTTTTCACCAGTCTATGCCAACGGCAATGACCTGGTGCCTCTGGTGAAGGACCCACAGGAGTGGCGTGAGACTGTGGAGGCACACGGCGTTGCCAGGACACAGCTCCCTGCAGATCTCCTCCCTACCCTGAAAATGGTGTGGGCCTTACAACTGTTAGCTCTGGAGTTTGGCAGGGCAATCTTCAAAGACCTCCAGCTATGTGACACCCTGTACCAAACTGCGATCAAGAAGGGAGAGCCCCATGTGAAGTACGGCAGTGGCCAGCGCCTTCAGATGCCGTTCACTACGGCCAATGAGGATGGCAGCCTACCTGACATTGTATCCATGTCAGGCTGCAAGTCCGCCCGGGCTATACGCAGTATCCAGGCACAGCAGCGCATGGCAGCCCAGGGGGGGGGGAAAGGAGCAGCAGCCCGGCGGAAGCTGAAACAGTGGGCGACAGCATTTGACATTGCCGGCCCTTACCTCACCCGTTTGCAGCAGTTTGCTTCAGACTTATCACAGATCACGCTGCGGGGTGGCACAGTGCTGGTAAATGACACCAAGTATGGCCGGAACGTGGAGGGTACTGACTTGCCCCGAGTGGAAGCCACGGGGTTGGTAGCCGCACAGGCTCTGCATGTGGACGTGGACCCAGACCCTAGCAAGGACAACACGCGCCCTGCTACTCTGCCCCCCACACCCACCGCGGCTGCCACTCCTCAGCTCCCTCCCCCTGGCCCGTCCACCTCATCACCAGCATGTCCCCCTCCACCGCCCAACCCCCCCACACCAGCAGCAGCAGCAGGTGCAGCAGGAGCGGTACAAAGCAGCAGCCTTCCTCCCCCCACAGCCCCCCCCGCCTCAGCTGCTGTAGCACCAACAGCAGCAGCACCTGGTGTGCCCCCCGTCTTCAGGTGGGGGCGTGATGGCTTGGTGCTGATCATAGCACTAGAGTTGACACGAGTGCTGGTCATCCCTGACAGCCACCATGAGGTGTTACTTGTGGAAGCAGTGCGCATGGGGAGAATCTCTGAGGATGAGTTCCAGATAAAGATGGCACAGCTGAGGAGGATGAAGGTATACAGGGTGACCCTGGAACCAGGTCAGGTGTTAGGTATGCGTGGATACACCATTCATGCAGGGGATGGTGGGCTGAAGGGCGAAGCCTCCACCAGGGTACACTTTTACGGCAGTGAGGGTTATGTCAGCGATGTCACCTGCTTCGTGTCGTCTTTAGACCAGGCATTCTTGCACCAGTGCCAACCCACCAGCCGTCCCCAGCGTCACCATCAGCAGCACCTCATTTGGCCAATTGGTCAGGGTGAGGAAGATGGTGGCATCTATGCCACGCCTGAGCCATACTTGCCTCCAGCTTGTGAGCCGGTGGATGATCTGTGGGAGGAGGATTGGGCATTGGATGATGGGAAGGTGGATGGTATACTGTTGAACCTGTTGAGCCATGAGGAGGAGGCTGATGCTGCAGAGAAGGCTGAGCAAGAGGCGCAGAAGCCAGCTAAGCCAAAGCGCAAGCGTCGGGGTTGAGTTGCAGGTGGCATACTGCATGTAACTACGGACGTGTGATCAGTGTGCAATAACATTCAAGGTTGTCATGGGTTAGGTAGTAGCAGGCGCAGGTGTAAGCATTGACGAAGGCTTGTGCTATGTGAGGGCAGGGGTGCCGTGAGACTGCACCACTTCATTCCATAAGGATTGCAGGGTCAGCACTGAATGTCAGTCGGTCAGCACTGAAATTTAGGTGGTAAGCACTGAAATTGAATCAGGCAGCAATGACAGGTAGTGGGGTCAGTAAGATAGTCAGTCAGCACTGACAGTTAGGTAGTCAGCACTGAAAGTTAGGTAGTCAGCACTGACAGTTAGGTAGTCAGCACTGAAAGTAAGGTAGTCAGCACTGAAAGTAAGGTAGTCAGCACTGAAAGTAAGGTAGTCAGCACTGACAGTAAGGTAGTCAGCACTGACAGTTAGGTAGTCAGCACTGTTAATTAGGTAGGTAGTCAGCACTGTTAATTAGGTAGGTAGTCAGCACTGTTAACTAGGTAGGTAGTCAGCACTGTTAATCATATAGGTAGTCAGCACTGTTAATCAATTAGGTAGTCAGCACTGAATATAAGTCAGTCAGCACTGATAATTAGGTAGTCAGCACTGACTGTTAGGTTGTCAGCACTGTTAATTAGGTAGTCAGCACTGATGATTAGGTAGTCAGCACTGACAATGGGTCAGTCAGCACTGACAGTTAGGTAGTCAGCACTGATAATTAGGTAGTCAGCACTGAATATAAGTCAGTCAGCACTGATAATTTGATAGTCAGCACTGACTGTTAGGTAGTCAGCACTGATAATTAGGTAGTCAGCACTGATAATGGGTCAGTCAGCACTGACAGTTAGGTAGTCAGCACTGACAGTTAGGTAGTCAGCACTGTTAATTAGGTAGTCAGCACTGAATATAAGTCAGTCAGCACTGACAGTTAGGTAGTCAGCACTGACAGTTAGGTAGTCAGCACTGTTAATTAGGTAGTCAGCACTGAATATAAGTCAGTCAGCACTGACAGTTAGGTAGTCAGCACTGACAGTTAGGTAGTCAGCACTGTTAATTAGGTAGTCAGCACTGAATATAAGTCAGTCAGCACTGATAATTAGGTAGTCAGCACTGACATGGGTCGGTCAGCACTGACAGTTAGGTAGTCAGCACTGACAGTTAGGTAGTCAGCACTGACAGTTAGGTAGTCAGCACTGATAATTAGGTAGTCAGCACTGACTGTTAGGTAGTTAGCACTGATAAATAGGTAGTCAGCACTGATAATGGGTCAGTCAGCACTGATAATGGGTCAGTCAGCACTGACAGTTAGGTAGTCAGCACTGAAAGTTAGGTAGTCAGCACTGACAGTTAGGTAGTCAGCACTGAAAGTAAGGTAGTCAGCACTGAAAGTAAGGTAGTCAGCACTGAAAGTAAGGTAGTCAGCACTGACAGTAAGGTAGTCAGCACTGACAGTTAGGTAGTCAGCACTGTTAATTAGGTAGGTAGTCAGCACTGTTAATTAGGTAGGTAGTCAGCACTGTTAACTAGGTAGGTAGTCAGCACTGTTAATCATATAGGTAGTCAGCACTGTTAATCAATTAGGTAGTCAGCACTGAATATAAGTCAGTCAGCACTGATAATTAGGTAGTCAGCACTGACAGTTAGGTAGTCAGCACTGATAATTAGGTAGTCAGCACTGATAATTAGGTAGTCAGCACTGACATGGGTCGGTCAGCACTGACAGTTAGGTAGTCAGCACTGACAGTTAGGTAGTCAGCACTGTTAATTAGGTAGTCAGCACTGAATATAAGTCAGTCAGCACTGACAGTTAGGTAGTCAGCACTGACAGTTAGGTAGTCAGCACTGTTAATTAGGTAGTCAGCACTGAATATAAGTCAGTCAGCACTGATAATTAGGTAGTCAGCACTGACATGGGTCGGTCAGCACTGACAGTTAGGTAGTCAGCACTGACAGTTAGGTAGTCAGCACTGACAGTTAGGTAGTCAGCACTGATAATTAGGTAGTCAGCACTGACTGTTAGGTAGTCAGCACTGATAAATAGGTAGTCAGCACTGATAATGGGTCAGTCAGCACTGACAGTTAGGTAGTCAGCACTGACAGTTAAGTAGTCAGCACTGACAGTTAGGTAGTCAGCACTGACAGTTAGGCAGTCAGCACTGATAATTAGGTAGTCAGCACTGATAATGGGTCAGTCAGCACTGACAGTTAGGTAGTCAGCACTGACAGTTAGGTAGTCAGCACTGATAATTAGGTAGTCAGCACTGAATATAAGTCAGTCAGCACTGATAATTAGGTAGTCAGCACTGATAATTAGGTAGTCAGCACTGACATGGGTCGGTCAGCACTGACAGTTAGGTAGTCAGCACTGACAGTTAGGTAGTCAGCACTGATAATTAGGTAGTCAGCACTGATAATTAGGTAGTCAGCACTGACAGTTAGGTTGTCAGCACTGACAGTTAGGTAGTCAGCACTGATAATTAGGTTGTCAGCACTGTTAATTAGGTAGTCAGCACTGAAAGTGGGTCAGTCAGTACTGAAAGTTAGGTTGTAAGCACTGACTGTGGGTCAGTCAGCACTGACGTGGGGGGCTGTCAGTACTGACAACTCTGTATCTCCTCAGCCCGATTTTTCCTCGATTTTAGGTTTTCACCATAACTCTTACAATGTTCTAAAAATGCTATGTACCAAGTTTCATGTCAAAATATTGAACTTTACATGTGCTAGTTTCTACGATGCGCACTGAGACGTATAGGTACCTCTTTAAGTCAGCAGGACCCTGTGGTGAGGTACCAGGACCCTGTGGTGAGGTGCCAGGACCCTGTAGGTGTGCAGCAGGACCCTGTGGTGAGGTGCCAGGACTCTGTGAGCCAGGACCCTGTGGGTGTGCAGCAGGACCCTGTGGCGTGGTGCCAGGACCCTGTGGGTGTGCAGCAGGACCCTGTGGGTGTGCAGCAGGACCCTGTGGGTAAGCAGCAGGACCCTGTGGGCCAGGACCCTGAGGCAAGGTGCCAGGACCCTGTGGGCCAGGACCCTGTGGTGTGTTGACAGGACCCGGTAGGCCCGGACCCTGTGGTGTGGTGCCAGAACCCTGTGGTGTGGTGCCAGGACCCTGTGGTGTGGTGCCAGGACCCTGTAGGACAAGAACCTGTGGTGTGGTGCCCGGACCCTGTGGTGTGGTGCCAGGACCCTGTAGGACAAGAACCTGTGGTGTGGTGCCAGGACCCTGTGGTGTGGTGCCAGGACCCGGTGGGCCAGAACCCTGTGGTGAGGTGCCAGGACCCTGTGGTGCCAGGACCCTGTGGTGAGGTACCAGGACCCTGTGGTGTGGTGCCAGGACCCTGTGGTGTGGTGCCAGGACCCTGTGGTGTGGTGCCAGGACCCTGTGGGCCACAACCCTGTGGTGAGGTGCCAGGACCCTGTGGTGCCAGGACCCTGTGGTGAGGTACCAGGACCCTGTGGTATGGTGACAGGACCCTGTGGGGCAGGACCCTGTGGTGTGGTGCCAGGAACCTGCTGTGCCAGGACCCTGTGGTGTAGTACCAGGACCCTGTAGGCCCGGACCCTGTGGTGAGGTGCCAGGACCCTGTAGGCCAAGACCCTGTGGTGTGGTGCCAGGACCCTGTGGTGTGATGCCAGGACCCTGTGGGCCAGAACCCTGTGTTGAGGAACCAGGACCCTGTGGTGTGGTGCCAGGACCCTGTGGTGAGGTACCAGGACCCTGTGGTGCCAGGACCCTGTGGTGAGGTGCCAGGACCCTGTGAGCCAGAACCCTGTGGTGTGGTGCCAGGACCCTGTGTGGGAAGGCACTCATCGTAGGACCCTGTACAGGGTCCTGGCACACATAGACAAAAGCATCCAAACGGGGTCAACAGAACCAACACAAGCTATGAAGGAATCCTAGCAGGGTTCTATCACATAGGGATGCAAGGAATGATTAAAACATCTACACTCATCAGGTACACAGGACCCTGCACCGGGTCCTACGACCATGGTGACGCTAGGAACCGGTACAGGGTCCTAGGACACGGGCCATAGCTCATCACTGGCTGAGACTTTTTGCATGCCACCTACTAGGTTGGGCAGCTGTAACCACCCTTTACAATCGCTCATACTCACATTTCATGAAAAGTCACTTTGGTTACTCGGTGCCAACTCCCTTAGCCAAAATCAGGGTCTCAGCCCCACACCTGGCCCAACAACTCGACACCGAGTGAGAATTACACTTTGGCCCAAGAGAGTCTTGTCACCCTCTAGGTCACAGCAACCCACATACCAAGTCTTAGACCTCAACTCTCAAGTTTTTCAAGCCAGCCAGGCCTTAATTTGCACGAGTGTTGCTTTGAAGAAGAAGAAGAAGACTACTCCGGTATTCACCGGCGTGCATTAAGGGAGGAGCTACCGCCTGGGGCGCGGCCTGCTCCCACCATCCAACCAAAGAAGAGGCGTCCCCCCTACCCTCCCCCCCCCTTGGTTAGCCCTGAGTCTGTAGCTTGTCTTTGCAATGGAGTGGGCTGCCTCCACAGCGTGTCTTGTTAACTTGTTGAGCAGCTTGGTAGTGTTGGCCTGTGTCATCCCTAGGGCCAAGAGGTGTTGCCGTGTGTGCGCTTCGTAGGTTATGCCACCTATGCCTCGTAGGATAGGTATGATAGCGACCATATGGTCTTCCTTGCGTATGGTCTCGGCTAAGTGGGTGTGTTGAGTGAGTGCCTTGTGTAATTGGTCCGTCCACCGTGAGTCCGAGCAGTATTTGATTTCTATGATATTGACCAGCTTGGTGTCCTTGCCTTCCTTGCTTGCCTTCTTATGAGGGAGCACCATGAGGATATCCGGCCTGGTGGTGTGTTTAGTATCGTCTGGTTTCAGTCCGAGTGTTCGGAGTGTTGTGTGTAGCGTGTCGCTCGGGAGGTCCAGGCTTTCCTTTGCGCCCTTCTCCCAGCTGCCGGTGTCCGCGAAGCTGATGTATCCGCCTACACTCACACAAATTAGCAGCGTCACCTGCGCAGTATCCATGGTCATCTGCTCAGTAGCTAGTGTTACCTGCTCAGTATCCAAAATGATACTGCTCTGTAGGCATGTTGATACTGCTCTGTAGTTATGTGGATACTGCTCTGTAGCCCTTAAATACTGCGCAGTAGGCATGTAGATGTTGGGCAGTAGGCATAAGGATACTGCTCTGTAGTTTATGGATACTGCTCTGTATGTATGTGCATACTGCTCTGTAGTCATTGCATACTGCTCTGTAGTCATGTGGATACTGCTCTGTAGCCATTGCATACTGCGCAGTAGGCATGTGAATACCGCTCTGTAATTATGTGGATACTGCTCTGTATTAATATAGATACTGCTCTGTAGCTATTGAATACTGCTCTGTAATCATGTGAATACTGCTCTGTAGTCATTAGATACTGCTCTGTAGTCATGTGGATACTGCTCTGTAGCCATGTGGATACTGTGCAGTAGTCATGTGGATACTGCTCTGTGGTCATTGTATACTGCTCTGTGGTCATGTGGATACTGCGCAGTATGAATTGGATACTGCTCTGTAGTCACTCGGATACTGCTCTGTAGTCATGTGGATACTGCTCTGTAGTCATTAAATACTGCTCTGTAGTCATGGGGATACTGCGCAGTATGAATTGGATACTGCTCTGTAGTCATTCGGATACTGCTCTGTAGTCATTCGGATACTGCTCTGTAGTCATTCGGATACTGCTCTGTAGTCATGTGGATACTGCTCTGTAGTCATGGGGATACTGCGCAGTAAGCATGTAAATACTGCTCTATAGTCATGTGGATAATGCTTTGTAGTCATGTGGATACTGCTCTGTAGTCATGCACTCCTACAAATTAATCCCTGCGTCCGTCCCTGCGTGTTCACCAACCTTGTCCGATCGGGCTGAACTTTTGATAGATGGTAGTTTGCAAAAAATAAAACATATTTTGCAAGAAAAATATTCTAAAAAAATCAACAGCTGTTGCGCTGTGGCTTGCAACCTATCCCTGCTCTCATCCCTGCACTCTAGCCACAGGGCCACAGCGCAGCCGCCTTTGTTTTCTTTAAAATATTTTTACTGAAAAATATGTTTTATATTCTGCAAACTACCATCTATCAAAATTTCAGCCCGATCGGACAAGGTCGGTCAACACGCAGGGACGGACGCAGGGATTAATTTGTAGGAGTGTGTGGATACTGCTCTGTAGTCATTAAATACTGCTCTGTAGTCATGGGGATACTGCGCAGTATGAATTGGATACTGCTCTGTAGTCATTCGGATACTGCTCTGTAGTCATTCGGATACTGCTCTGTAGTCATGTGGATACTGCTCTGTAGTCATGTGGATACTGCTCTGTAGTCATGGGGATACTGCGCAGTAAGCATGTAAATACTGCTCTGTATTCATTCGGATACTGCGCAGTATGAATTGGATACTGCTCTGTAGTCATTCGGATACTGCTCTGTAGTCATTGGATACTGCTCTGTAGTCATTCGGATACTGCTCTGTAGTCATGTGGATACTGCTCTGTAGTCATGAGAATACTGCGCAGTAAGCATGTAAATACTGCTCTGTAGTCATGTGGATACTGCTCTGTAGTCATGTGTATACTGCTCTGTAGTCATGTGAATACTGCTCTGTAGTCATTGGATACTGCTCTGTAGTCATGGGGATACTCCTCTGTAGTCATGTGGATACTGCTCTGTAGTCATGGGGATACTCCTCTGTAGTCATGTGGATACTGCTCTGTAGTCATGGGGATACTGCTCTGTAGCCATCTCTGTGGCCACGTGGCTACAACGCAGGTACCATGTGGCACCTGCTCTCTTACAATTACAACGTTTGTACTACTGTTTATCTTAAGCTGACAACATCATGCTTTACAAAATATAGCTGACAACTTAGTACTTTCAATTTCGTGCTATTCAAACCATCTTGGACTTTGGCTTGACTTGTGCTGCGGCAATGCTCAATTCATGTGTGGTGATAATGCCACTGCCATTATCCATTGGCATGTGGCAGCTAGGTGTGCAAAGGGTGACTCCTGCGCTTCCTTCCAAGGCAGAGGGGTGGGGTGGGGTGGGGTAGGTGGGGAGGCAAGGCGAGGGGAGGAGGGGGTATTGGGGGTGGTGGTGGTGGCAGGTGGTGGTGGCAGGATGGCGGGCGGGGCATGGCGCGAGGAAGGATGTGGAGAAAGGAGGGGAGGGTGATAGACTGGATGCTGGTAGTAGATGGTGGT
Source organism: Haematococcus lacustris (assembly GCA_030144725.1). Lineage (NCBI taxonomy): Eukaryota > Viridiplantae > Chlorophyta > Chlorophyceae > Chlamydomonadales > Haematococcaceae > Haematococcus > Haematococcus lacustris. The sequence continues at coordinate 7,359,038 of JASKMD010000003.1, forward strand.
AGCGACCGGTGGGTATGGGAAGGTAGAAGGGGGGTGGGGGGGAGGGAGAAGGGAGGTAGGTGTGACTGTAAAACCTGCAGCAAACACACGGTATGCCAACGGTGAGGGGAGGCGATAAGGCGATAAGGCTGGGTGATTAGGGCCACTCACCGCTCACTCCATGCTGCTCCATGATGACTTCTTAATGGCTCTTACCATGCTCTTACTAACCTCCAAACGCCACTGCATGTGATGATGATGCCCACTGCCATTGTCCATTGGCTCATGCGCTTGATATAAACATATGTAATGGTTAGTGTGCATGTCGTGGTGGTGGCGGGAGGGTGGGCGGGGCATGGCGCGAGGAGAGGTGTGGAGAGGGGAGGGGAGGGTGATAGACTGGATGGTGGTAGTAGATGGTGGTGGTGGGTATAGGAAAGAAAAAGGAGGATGGTGATGGTGGGTGGGGGGAAGGAGCACTAAGTGCGACCGTCAGACCTGCAGCAAACACATGGCAAACCAGAGGTGAGGCTAGGTGATCAGTGATCACTATTCAGCAAGGGGTCAGCACTCACCGCTCACTCCATGTTGCTCCTTGCTGCTCCTGTTTCTAGGGCCCTAGCACTAGCTAATCCCTAGCTACCGCTCATGGCTGTTGCTGGGAGACAGGCAGAGAGGCGGGGTTATTGATAAGGAGGAGGCGGGAAGGAAAGGTGGAACCATTAGACCTGCGGCAAGCAAGGGGCGTGGTGACATTTTAGTCGGGACTATTAGCTGCAACACACTAGCAGGGAGCTCGCTACTCACCGGCTAGGAACAGGCAAGGTACTCACCGTGATGGGGCAGCAGGCAGGCAGTATATAGACCCGACCTAACTTGATGCGCAGCTGGGAGGGGAGGGGCTGGGGAGGGGAAGGGCTGGGAGGGGAGGGGCTGGGCAATATCTGCGGCAAGGGTGGGACAATGAAGGAGAGTCAATGAAGGGGTGTCAATGAAGGAGGGCTAAATAATGAGACAACTAGTACAGCGGGCCCGTCCGACAGCGGACGGGGCACACGGACCAAGCTGCGGCCTCCGGCCACAGCGCTCTTGCACCAGTCCTTGCACCAGCTCTTGCACCAGGCCACAGTGCTGAGTGCTGAGTCGAAGTTCTGGATGTGTGAGTTTGAGTGCTGAGTCTGAGTAAGTAAACAACAACCCTACCAACCCTACCTACCAACCCCTATACCAGTCTGCCCTACCAACCCCTACCAGTCTGCCCTACCAACCCCTTATTGGTGTCAGGGCCAGCAGGCTATGCAACATACACCTCATTGTATACAACATTATCTGTAGGGTTGGCCTGAAGCGTATGCGGCGACGAAAATGACGGTATATACGTATGTTTATACTGTATGCAAAGGTCTATAGGGCGAACCTTAGGTGCAAGGTCATCATTTTGCGAAAGTGAGTATGTAGTTTGGTGCACAACAACCATAAAAACTCCCGCCCTGCTGCCCTGTTGCTGCCCTACCCTGACCGGCTGCCCTGCTGCTGCCCTACCCTGATGGCTGCCCTGATGCCTTGCTGCTGCCCTACCCTGACCGGCTGCCCTGATGCCCTGCTGCGCTGCTGCTGCCTTACCCTGATGGCTTCCCGGCTGCCCTGCTGCTGCCCTACCCTGACCGGCTGCCCTGCTGCTGCCCTACCCTGATGGCTGCCCGGCTGCTGCCCTACCCTGACCGGCTGCCCGGCTGCCCGGCTTCTGCCCTACCCTGACCGGCTGCCCTGATGCCCTGCTGCGCTGCTGCTGCCCTACCCTGATGGCTGCCCGGCTGCGCTGCTGCTGCCCTACCCTGATGGCTGCCCGGCTGCCCTGCTGCTGCCCTACCTTGACCGGCTGCCCGGCTGCCATGTCCGGGTCTCGTCGCCACATTCCTCGTATGCATCATCAGGTGGTTCCCGTGCAATGACTGTCATGGCTGGCTGGCTGCATGTCGCAGCGACTTGCATTTGACCCGCGATTACGGACACACCGCAGATGTGCGCTCTGCATCCTTTGCACTATCACGGTCGAACCTTTGGTATTCGGGGTACGCTACGTATACCTGTGTACAAAGCCCCATCGTTACAGCGTGGCATGGCACGGCTTGAAGGCCAACTGCAATCATCCAGCCTACTTGTCGCAATGCCCTGTTAAAGCGGCACGGAGGAGGGTCGCATGAGGAAGCTATTAGAGCTGGCTACGCTGTAGCTCGTCAGCAGCCGCAGCCAAATGTGGCCGCAGCCATCGTTGGACCTGACTCGTTTGACTTTTTGGCTGTGAACCGTTTGACTTTTTGACCGTCCGCGGACTTTGAACTATCTCTGCGCTGGATGCATCGCCATCGTTTGCTGAGCCAGGCTCGCTGGTAGCTACTATTTGTGGGGCGTTAGAACCGCAGATCGGAAGTCGATCTCACGGCACAGTGCTTCTTTCGCGAATCTGTGCGGAGGGAGTTCTTACATTATTATTGCGAGGCTGTGCGCGCAATCGCAGGCCGTTCCGCCGACCCCCCCCCCTAGCAGTTTTAATAGTATAGATGGAGCAGATAATGGAGTGGGACAACGCCAATGATCAGCAAGAGGCAGCTGCGTGGCGCTGTGTGCACGCGGCTTGCACGCACGCGACTACACCTCGCAAGATTGCCAGGCCGCGTTGGCGGAGTATTGTTGTGGCTAGGTTGCTTGGCTACGTGGCTAGGTTGCGAGGCAGCTACGGGGCTGCCGGCTAGGAGCTTTAGGCCAGACTGCAGGGCTGCATTGTTGCGAAGCAGGCTGGCGGAGTTTTGCTGAGTGTCGAGTTGGTGTGTGGCTGGGTAGCGAGGCAGCTACGGGGTTACCTGGCTCGGAGCTTCAGGCTAGATTGCGGCTGCGTTGTTGGCCGGCTGAGAGGCTAGCTGCGAGGCTGGCTGCGAGGCTGGCTGGGGACGCTGGTACCTAGCACACCTTTCTTTGCGCGCTTCAAAAACGGCATCATGGAGTTATGAATAACTTTCCTGAGAATCGCGGCCTGCAACCATTTAGAATCGCGGCATGCCTGCAACACAGCTAGCTCGCCGCAGTCTTGCCTGGGGCCACGGCCCATAGACCACACAGCCTCGACTAGCCATCGAGCGCCTCGCGGCAAGGCATCCCCGCAGCTGCCCAGCCTTGCATCCCCGCAGCTGCCCAACCTTGCAGGCACCACAGGATGATCTTGACTTGCAACCAATGTCACAGCCAACCTCGCAGCCACACATATAGCTTCATAGCCAGCGCAGCCCCGCAGCGCTACGGAGCCACCCTCGCCGCCAGCGTCACCAATGCAGCCATGCAACTTACTCTGCTTGTGCAGGTGCGGCAGTGCAATGATGACGACCACCACCTCGTTACCTTCCCCTGCAGGTGGGTTGTGTTGCCTTGTACTAACAAGGTGGTTGCATAGGCATAGAGCAGTAACATGTAAGGACACAGCAAGGAGCAAGGAGGGGGAGGAAGAGCAAGGGTCAAATGGTGAGTGGATAGCCCCCTGCCAAGTGCCCTGAGTACAACTCTATCGATAGCATGGCTCTTTCTGCAGGTCTGGTGATCACACCAGGTCTGGTGGTCTACTTCTTCCCTCCCCTCTCAGGAGCAGCGGTTAGGAGGAGCAGCCAGGAGCGGCAGCCAGTGAACAAAGTCAAGAGTTGCCTCCCCTCCCCTATTGCCTCCCCACCCCTCCCCTCCCTTGTTGCCCCCCCTCCCCCTCCCCCTCCCCTCCCCTCCTGCCTCTCCGTGAGCAGCGAGGAGGCAGCTAGCCCAAGGTGTGAGCAGGTAGGAGACCAGCTTCGGAGGTTAGTACGAGCACGGTAAGAGCAAGGCAAGAGCCACCAATAAGTGATCATGGAGCAGCATGGAGTGAGCGGTGAGTGCTGACCCCCTTGCTGATTAGTGGCCCTGATTACCTAGTCTCACCTCTGCTTTGCCATGTGTTTGCTGCAGGTCTGACGGTCGCACTTAGTGCTCCTTCCCCCCACCCACCATCACCATCCTCCTTTTCCTTTCCTATACCCCCTACCTCCCTCCCTCTCACCCTCCTCTCCATCCCGGACCACCACCTCCACTACCGCCATGACTCCTTGACCGTCCCTTGTGCGCTGCTGATGTGCACAGCTACTGGCATGGTGCCAGGAGCTAGCAGCCAGGCGCGGTTAGGAGGCGCAGCCAGGAGGCGCAGCCAGGAGGCGCAGCCAGGAGGCGCAGCCAGGAGGCGCAACAAAGGGGAGCAGCCAGGAGCAGCCAAAGGGAACACCCACCCCACCCCACCCCACCCCACCAGGACCCCACCCCACCCCATGCCCCTCGCCTCATGATGATGTTGGTGGTAATCCTCTGTGTTGGTTGCAGCCCAATCAGCGAAGGGGGGAACCCCCCTGCAGAGACGCCTCATGCTGGGGCAGCCCTAGCGGCCAGCTCAAGTGCCTCTCCGCCAAAGGGAGCTGCCGAGGTGGCAGGCACAGCGGGACAGGCAAAGGCGTCTTCAGGTGAGTTGGTGCCTTGGGTACAGGCAGGTCAAGAAGCTGTAGGGGCGCTAGTACAATGAGCAACATTGTGCAGGCTGGCTCCATAGGGCTCACGGGATGTGGTGGGTGTTGCGGGGCCAACCAATCAAGCGCATCACAGGTAAGCACGGCAGCATATGAATCAATCCAAGGTGCAAACACGTCGGCCGGTGATGTCGCTGATGATCCCTTGCTCGGTGCCCTTGTGTATACAGAGCCAGATGTTGCAGTGACGGCGAAACATGCCTCACCGTCACGCGCTGGTGGCAGAAGTGACAAGGCTGCAGAGCAGGTGCTGCCAAGCCAGATCACCATATCATATCACCATAAACATAAGCATGGCTACAGAGCAGTGTCCTTATAACTACTGAGTAGTATCTACTTGCATACTGCGCAGTAACTAATGGATACAGAGCAGTATCCACATAACTACAGAGCAGTATCCATATGCCTACAGAGTAGTATCCACATGACTACAGAGCAGTATCCACATGGCTACTGCGCAGTATCCACATGACTACAGAGCAGTATCCATATGCCTACAGAGTAGTATCCACATGACTACAGAGCAGTATCCACATGCCTACTGCGCAGTATCCACATGACTACAGAGCAGTATCCATATGCCTACAGAGCAGTATCCACATGCCTACTGCGCAGTATCCACATGACTACAGAGCAGTATCCATATGCCTACTGAGCAGTATCCACATGCATACATAGCAGTATCCACATGCCTACTGAGCAGTATCCACATGCCTACAGAGCAGTATCCACATGCCTACTGAGCAGTATCCACATGACTACAGAGCAGTATCCACATGCCTACTGAGCAGTATCCTTATAACTACTGAGCAGAACCCACATGCCTACTGAGCAGTATCCGCATGACTACAGAGCAGTATCCACATGCCTACTGAGCAGTATCCACATGACTACAGAGCAGTATCCTTATAACTACTGAGCAGAACCCACATGCCTACTGCGCAGTATCCATATGCCTACTGAGCAGTATCCACATGACTACAGAGCAGTATCCACATGCCTACTGAGCAGTATCCTTATAACTACTGAGCAGAACCCACATGCCTACTGAGCAGTATCCGCATGACTACAGAGCAGTATCCACATGCCTATTGAGCAGTATCCTCATGCCTACAGAGCAGTATTCACATGCCTGCAAAGCAGTATATACATGACTACTGAGCAGTATCCATATAGCTTCTTAGCAGTATCCATATGACTTCAGAGCAGAACTCACTTGCCTACTACGCAGTATTTAGTGACTATTGAGCAGTATCCATATGACTACAGAGCAGTACCATGTGGCTACAGAGATCACAGGACGTTGACATAGCTACAAAGCTACAAAGCAGTAGTCATGTGTAACTTGGTGGTCCCTGCAATCCCTGCAATCCCTGCCATGTGTAATTTCTGCAGGGTGACCAACGTGGGACCAAGCGTCAGCTGGACACTGCAGCCCCGCCTGCTAAGGCCACAGCCCCACCAACCAAGGCGCGCCCCTCCTTGTTTAGCTCAGCCCAACCCAAGAGCACGATGTCCCGCAGGGCCAAAGCAAAGGTGAAATGGGCAGTTATCGAATGGCAAGTTATATACCCTGCTGAAATCGTTGCATGGCAAGCACATGTAATGTGGTGTTGTTGTGCAGAGCCAAGGTGTCGAAGGTGCCGGAGCAGCTGCTGGTGGCCTTCTCGGTGACACAGCAGGTGAGGCAGGAGGCCAGGTATAGCAGTGGTGAATAGAGGTGCCACCAATACCAGCCCAATATAGCTAAGACATGACTGTAAAGACTGTGATGCAATGTGTGAGCAGATATCCCGGAAGTCCTGATTCTCGGTCTTTGAGGCCAGGGCTGCTAAGGCAGCCAAAGCTGTAGCAAAGGTGGCCCAAGGGGGGGGCTGCCACGGCGGTACCAGCAGCAGCGGTCTAGGGTGGTCCAGCTGCGGGAGAGGAGTCGGTTGGGGCCAAGAAGGTGGTCAAGCCAGCTGCAAGAGGGGGCGGAAGCCAGGGCAGGCAGGGGGGCAGAGGCAGGGGCAGGGGCAATGGCAGCGGCAGTGGCGGTGGCAGGGGCAGAGGCGGGGCCAGGGGCGGAGGCAGGGGCAACAGGCAGAAGGGTGCTGGGGAAGGGGGTGGGGGGGAGGCTCCACTGGCTAAGCGCCACAAGCGACAGTAGTAGGGGGTTGTGTATGGCGTCGGCAGATCAATAGCCATTACACATCATCACACCTTGCACCACAAGGTACACATGGGGCTAATGCACGTGTGCGTCATGTTGTTGTTGCTGCTCATGTTGCCTTCATGTTGGTGATGTTGGTGTGGTGGTGAAAGGGCAGCTGGTCATGATGTCGTTGCCTCTCATATGTTGTCATTGTTCATGTTATTGATGCTAGTAATTGAGCCTGATGACGTGTGTAAGAGCCACACAGTGAAAGAGCCCAGCCAACAGTAATAGTAAGTATCCCATCATCTGGACCCAGGCAACATGGGTTAAGGTTTACCAAACTTCATTAAGGGCAGGAATAGGCTTGCGGCATCAACAGGAGGTTAACCATCATCATCAGCAATAACCGCTGTCACACCAACCCACACAACACACAGTAGAGAAAAGAAGGAAGAAGAAGAAGAAGAGGACTACTCCGGTATTCACCGGCGTGCATTAAGTGAGAGCTACCGCCTGGGGCGCGGCCTGCTCCCACCATCAAGCCAAAGAAGTGGCGTCCCCCCTACCCTCCCCCCCCTTTGGTAGCCCTGAGTCTGTAGCTTGTCTTAGAAAAGAAGGAAGTTGTGCAACAGAGTTGCGCCAGAGCATGGTACACACGCGCATAACCATAATGGCGTTGCAGGGACACAATAGCAAATGATGTCGCCACCTGAGCAGTAGATAGGGCGCGGCTCCCCCCGCCTAATATTAGGGATTAGATTATATTAGATCTAATCCGGCCGGTATTAGATCTAATATGCGTATTAGATGACGATGTTTGATCCTGGGCGTTGTGAGTGCAGCCGTGCGACCCTAGCGCACTGGTCGCAATTGCAAGCGCGTCACATTGTCACTTCCAGCCGGCAGGCAGGCCGGCAGCTGCATTGGCAGCCAAGCGGCGATGACCGCAATCAGATAACAAAAGTACAGCGGCAAGAATACTGACACGTCTGTGGTGGTGTTGAAACTCCAGGCTCGCAAGTTCACCGCAACTTGGGACTTTGAGTTCGTGGAGGGCATCGCCAAAGCATTCTGCAAGCGATGCCCGCGTGCAGAGAACAATGAGGGCGCCAGCGTATAAAATTTGACTCAAATTGAGAGGCAGCATCCTCTGCGATGCACACTACATACGGCACTCGTTGGCAAGTGGCGCATTGATGAGGACAACTATAACTACTTTAACAACTTTATGAAGACTGTCACAGCGGACATCAGCGTACGCCGCGATCTCTGGGACTTCACAGCCCGATAGTAACAATACGACAGCTGCGGCAGAGCGCAACTGGTCAGCATTGGGCCTGACCTACGAAAATTATCAAGTGCTGCCACCCATCCATCGCCCAGCATGGCCTTCAGATGCACGTGCAATGTCAACAACCGTTGTTTAGGGGTTGAGCAAGCCTCACAGGCGAAACACACAGCTTGGCGCAAATGAACAACCTACTGAGATCCCCGCGATTTGAACCCCGGTGGGAACCTGCTCTTGCCGTCTAATATTAGGTGCGTATTAGACCCGTATTATATTAGGTCGTCTAATATAGATCTAATATAGATTGACGCACCATAGCAGTAGAGTCCTTAGTCGACAACGAGGTATCCATAGACGACAGCGCAGTATCCATGGTTGACTGAGCAGTATCCATGGTTGACTGAGCAGTATCCATGGTTGACTGAGCAGTATCTATGGTTGACTGAGCAGTATCCATGGTTGACACCGCAGTATCCATGGTTGACTGAGCAGTATCCATGGTTGACTGAGCAGTATTTATGGTTGACTGAGCAGTATCCATGGTTGACTGAGCAGTATCTATAGTTGACTGAGCAGTATCCATGGTTGACTGAGCAGTATCCATGGTTGACTGAGCAGTATCTATGGTTGACTGAGCAGTATCCATGGTTGACTGAGCAGTATCCATGGTTGACTGCGCAGTATCCATGTATGACTGAGCAGTATCTATGGTTGACAGCGCAGTATCCATGGTTGACTGAGCAGTATCCATGGTTGACTGAGCAGTATCCATGGTTGACTGCGCAGTATCCATGGTTGACTGAGCAGTATCTATAGTTGACTGAGCAGTATCCATGGTTGACTGAGCAGTATCCATGGTTGACTGAGCAGTATCCATGGTTGACTGAGCAGTATCCATGGTTGACTGCGCAGTATCCATGGTTGACTGAGCAGTATCCATGGTTGACTGAGCAGTATCCATGGTTGACTGCGCAGTATCCATGGTTGACTGAGCAGTATCCATGGTTGACTGAGCAGTATCCATGGTAAACTGAGCAGTATCCATGGTAAACTGAGCAGTATCTATGGTTGACTGAGCAGTATCCATGGTTGACTGAGCAGTATCCATGGATTACAGCGCAGTATCCATGATAAGCAGCGCAGTATCCATGATAAGCAGCGCAGTATCATAAAAAACAGCGCAGTTACCATGGATACTGCGCAGTTATCGCTGCTAATTCCTGTGAGTGTAGGGTTCCCTTGCTTATAGCTTTAGGACTTTTTCGGTTGGCAACAACCGGAGGAGTTTTCTGCAACACACACGACGCTGTTCACCAAACGCTGTACACGACTACACGATGCGCCAAAAATGAACCCCAATGATAGGTGGAGCGACGCGGCGTCTCTTGAGACGGCCGGGATGCTGAACGCGGTTAGCTACTGCGTCAGCACTATGCCGGGTAAGCCCAGATGGTCAGCGATGATCAAAGCAATTGTTATCCTGATGATGTTACAGCTGACATATTGCTGCAACCCGAACCAAGGCCACAATAGCTCTGCGCACACATCCACCCGCATAGCTCGCTGCCCAAATAGCCTTCCACAGGGAGAACATTTCTGGACTGGACGTAACAGCCGCCGAAACCCGATGACGCAGCCAGAAAACAAGCGCTCGCAGCCTTGCTTAGCTATACAGCACTGCGCCCCACAAAACCCCATACAGCGACAAGAGACTAGGCCTGCTCTGCCACAGCCGTGCATTACCACACTCTGCCCTGAGCCGACGTATGCCTACAGACACCACAAACCATCGCCAAAGGGAAACACCCTGCGGACCACCCTGATGGGAAACACCCTGATGGATTGCTATGTACTGCCAAAGGGAAACACCCTGCGGACCACCCCGAAGGGAAACACCCTGACGGATTGCTATGAACTGCCAAAGGGAACACCCCTGCGGCCCCCCCCGATGGGCACACCCCTGACGGACTGCTACGAACTGCCAAAGGGAGCACCCCTGCGGCCCCCCCCGATGGGAATACCCCTAAGGAACAGCTCTGCTCAGGCAACCCTAAGGCCTGACTCAACTATTGACATTCAAGTATGTGATGCACAACCAATCCTACACATGTTACCCTTGCTATGCGCAGAAATGAACTACTGGCCTGCCACGATACAGCCCCATGCCCAAAGCCCCACGATGAAGGCCGGTGAGGCTGGCGGAGCACAGCCAGCCCACTGCATGCCAGCAGCGCACGCCCCAGCCATGCACGACATGCTTGCCATGACGCAGCCCCGTGCCCAATGCCCCAACATGCAGGCCGGTGAGGCTGGCGGAGCACAGCCAGCCCACTGCATGCCAGAAGCACACGCCCCAGCCACGCACGACATGCTTGCCATGACGCAGCCCCGTGCCCAATGCCCCACCATGCAGGCCGGTGAGGCTGGCGGAGCACAGCCAGCCCATTGCATGCCAGAAGCGCACGCCCCAGCCACGCACGGCATGCTTGCCATGACGCAGCCCCGTGCCCAATGCCCCACCATGCAGGCCGGTGAGGCTGGCGGAGCACAGCCAGCCCACTGCATGCCAGAAGCGCACGCCCCAGCCACGCACGGCATGCTTGCCATGACGCAGCCCCGTGCCCAATGCCCCAACATGCAGGCCGGTGAGGCTGGCGGAGCACAGCCAGCCCACTGCATGCCAGAAGCGCACGCCCCAGCCACGCACGGCATGCTTGCCATGACGCAGCCCCGTGCCCAATGCCCCAACATGCAGGCCGGTGAGGCTGGCGGAGCACAGCCAGCCCACTGCATGCCAGAAGCGCACGCCCCAGCCACGCACGGCATGCTTGCCATGACGCAGCCCCGTGTTCAATACCCCACCATGCAGGCCCGCGAGGCACGCGGAGCCCACCATGTACCAGCAGAGCACGCTCCAGCCATACACGCTGGCACCATGCCGCCCTATGAAGCACAGCCAGCCAAGGAGCAGACAGGGATGCTCCATTCATGCATGCTGATGGATACCAGCAGAGACGTTGGTACGATTGCTGACAAGACCTACAAGACACTTGTCCCATGTAAGGATGCCCTCCATGACATCAAACAAACCTACTTGCAATGGAAGGGCATGCATTGCATATTCATAGCAGTAGCCTGTGCATGGTGGTGGATTCATCACCATGCGACACTTCACCTCACTCCGATAATCTCTCAGTCCATCTCTCAGAGCATCTCTCAGTCCCAAAACTGCTTTCGAAGGCATTGCAAAAGGCTGCAAAGATGGAGAGCCATCTCCACTACATCGGCCTTCGTCAATTTCCTTTACATAGACGGGACTATCGATAGACACACCGCCATACTCAACCTCACAGTCTGCATGCACACCTGGACTACACAAGGCCACTACACTGTGACGGGGGGCAAATCCTCAGTAATCGTTCATCACTACAACACCACTCTTCAACGCCACACTATTTACAGAATCACCATCTTAGATAAACAACGACGCCCTACCACCGTCATCCCCATGGACCACCTTAAGACCGCCATCCAATGGCTGGGTATTTTGAGCACGAGCTACTGCGCCGTGGCGATCACATACATTGCATGGCTCCTACTTGCATGCGGGGACGTTGAAGCCAACCCGGGACCCAACACACACTACGTCCAGCAAGTGGGTAGCAGCACATGCCAAGCCGACTCCCTTAACAACATCGCGGGACGGAAATGGGTCAGCATTGACGATATCGACACCTTCTACGCACAAAGGCTCACGCAGCTCAACACACCGGACGAACTTAAAGCCTGGCAGATGGCAAGAGGCGCAGGAGGCTACGACGATGGAGTAATAGACCTGTACCTCACATCTAAGTACGGCCTGATGGCGACAAGCGTCGCCGACCTCAGGCGACCCCAAGACTGGACTAAACACAACCTCAATAGTCTAGCACAGCGCCACGAAACGACTGCATTCCTATGCAAAAGACTGGGCCACAGCATGGCCATGACAAGCCTCAATGGGAAATGGTCACTCAAGGACTCCCTAGACCCAGCACCCACTCCCTTGGCACGCATCGCAATGTCAACAAAGAAAACGCACCACCAGCTCTTCATCATCACCCCCACCCACACAACCCGTACGAGTGCACAATTAGCACTCTGCCATACCAAGAAGATAAATCACATCATCAGCCATACCAACCACAACACTGGCCCACCCGTACCCATCTATATGGAAGCACAACACAAATGCTTTTGCTTGGTACACGCCATCAACATGGCCATGGGGAGACCACTGATCAACCCACATGATGTCCTCACACACTGCAGCCACCTGGCCACCCACCTTCAAGACCTAGCTAGCAGAGCCAGGGGGGAAAACAAGCACATACCCCTGCCCGACCGTACCCCACACATATACGATGAGGATGGAAACTTCAACATCCACTCCATGAACCACTACCTTTATCACAACTACAAGACCCTACACCTGGCAACGCAGGAGCTGCCCCAAGACAACATCACTAGAGCAACGCTCAGTACCCTCATGGGCAATGAGGACAATCACATCAGCAACGCAGCCATTCTCATCAACAGGAACCATGCGACTACCCTTAGGTACCTAGACAACACCTGGTACTGGCTAGACTCACAAGCTACACACGCTAGACGGCTGCTGACCACAGCAGACTGGAAGGAGCTGCAAGGAAGGCTCATCCTAATTAAGCAAGGCATGCAACATAAGAATCTCATCGAACCCATCTTCTGGTTAGCGGACCCAATGGAACAAGCCACCACGACACAACTAGAGCAACATTACGTGAGACCGGTCCACATAGACCTGAGCGGCCACGACGACCAACCACCAACAATACCCCCGCCAGCAGCAACACCACATCCCCTCACCACGAGCAACAACGTTGTTAAACGCAAGAATACCTATGCAGAGGTGGACCCGCCGGCCCGGTCGCGACACCGCGAAGCTGCAACCGCGAAGGAGGACGCATGCCCTCCCCCCCCCCCAACACGAAACGAGAAGCCAAGCACCAAGACAGGCCCTAAGACACCACGATCGAAGAAAGGAGCCAAGAACACCAGCCACAGCAAAGACAAGCACACACAAACGCTTATGTCAAGGTACCTAACCAATACCCAGGCCGCACCCACTGCCACCATACCCAGCCCGCCTGTCCAATACCCAACCACAAAGGGCCCCCCCATCCTCCCCACACAACCACACCAGACCCCCAGCAGACAACACCTGACGCTCACCACTCTCAATGTCCGGGGCCTCTACCGTGCAAGAAGGGACGTCTCCCACCTCATCCAACACCACCACCCTGACATCCTGATCTTAACAGAGACGAAAACACACCACAAGAAAGACACACCGGGATGGCTCAAAGTAACCACACAGGACTACACACTGCACCGACACGGTGGCCACAGTGAAGTCCTCATTGGCATCAAGCATGACCTAGCCATTCAGATGCAAGCCACCCTAGTACCACCAAGCACGGAGGCGGAAGTAAACTCCAGATGCGTCATCCTGACTCTTAGTCAGCACCACAGCGACAACCTCACCATCGTAGCAACGTACTGGCCATCGGGCTGCAACGAAGACGCGCTCCCACTGCGGGAGAGCATGCAACAACACATACGCACAGCCACAAGACACCTGCCCGGCTCCCTCATTCTCGCCGGTGACTTGAACGCCACGATGAAAACAGAAGACCGCTCCGAACACACTGAATACACCCAGGACCGCATGATGAGGGAGTTTGCCACAGAGATGCGCCTGTCCGAAGCCGACCCCGGCGACCGGGCCTGGACCTACCAACAACCACACTGCAACAGCCGCATAGACGCCATCCTGACGCGCGACGCACGACCAGGCCTGGAGCACCGCACCATCGTAGACACACATGCGTATCTCAGCGACCACAGACCACTCATCGCCACACTGACCACAGCAAGGATGGGCATACACCTAGCACAAACACAACAGGCCCAAAGCCACAAACACACTGTTCTCACCACACCCATCACCAAAAGCGACAGGGAAGCCTTCCGCCTAGCCGTGCAACAACCCAGCTCCGGCGCTCCACAATTGCACGCACGACTGGCAGCCTACCTGTCACCCCTCTTTACAGAAGCCACAGACTTCTTGGCGAACCTGGACAAGGCCAACCCACACCAGCCCAAACGCCTGACGCAGCTGGCAGGCCTCCACCCAAGGCAAGCTGTTGACATGGCAGCCACCATGCTCATAACCCTTTTAGAAACCTGCAGGACGACAACCATGAAAACATGCACAACAAAGACACTAACTAGAGGGGGCCAACACTACCAACGCAGGACCATGTGCAGAATCAGATCGGCACTAGGCAAGAAGCTCAAGACCACTAGAAACCTCAGCCGGCAGGCTAGGCTACTATTCAAACAGAATGGCGTCCACCCAACAATAGAGGATCTCATCCCAGATACAGACACAAGCAACACAGCGATCAGGGAAGCGGTGCTAGCACGTCAAGATGACGACCCGACCGACAATCACGTGCAAGCCGCACTAGCTAAACTGACAAATTCCTACCGCGACCAAATCCACCAGCTGGACGATGACGACTCCGCACTCGCCATCGCACAGGCCCGGGTCCGAATGCAACAACTAATAAGCACCCAGCCCAAGAAAGCCAACAAATACATTCTACGCCCATCCCGCACGAGCCACAAAGGCCTGCAAGCGCTCACAGACCCCGCCACCAATAGAGTTTGTACCGACCCGGCCGACCTTAACCGGATTATCACCGCCGCCTACGGGCAGAAGCTATCACCCCCAACGCCCAAAACCGGCCACTACACAGACACACAGACAAGAAACTATCCTTGGGCCCGTGCCAAAGCGGACGACCCCTTCACAATGCACACTTGCAAAAATATACACTGGATGCACACAGCCATCATGGACAAAGCAGGATTTCAAGAATGCATCAGCAGACTATCAGGGGGCAAAGCGCCTGGCCCAGACGGCATTGAAAACGAGATCATCAAGATGCTGCCATGGGAGATGAGGGACACCATACACCAACTGTTCATCATCATGTGGGCTACAGGCTGCACACCAACCACGTGGAAAACCAGTGACACCTGCCTACTTTACAAGGACAAGGGCCAAGAAACAGACCTCAACGCCTACAGACCTGTAGGACTGGCCAACACCATCTACAAGCTATGGACCAGACTCATTACCAAGACACTCTATGAGTACGCCGAGGCCAATGGGATGCTGAGCAAATGCCAAGCAGGCTTCCGCTCTCACAGGGACACCACTCAGCAACTACAAATGCTAGTCATGGCCCTCGAAGACGCTAAACTTGCTAAAGCAGACATCTATGCCCTCATGGTCGACTTCACAAGTGCATTTAACACCACATGTCAAGACAAACTGCTATGGATCATGCACGACCTTGGCTTCCCCACCGACGCCACAGACGCGGTGAAGGACCTATACACGGGCGCTACAACGCGCTTTAAAACCCCGTACGGCCCTACTGACCCAGTACCCGTAGACCGGGGCACCATCCAGGGCGACTCACTCTCACCCTTCCTGTTCCTCATCTACATCGAACCCCTACTGCGCTGGCTCCAAGTAGGAGCGCGGGGGTACAAATTCCAGTCAGTGGAAAACGACAGTGACAACAGATACACGATAGGGAGCATCGATTATGCGGACGATGTCGCCATCCTCTGTAACTCAATTAGCAATACACGCGTCCAGGCGGACAAGCTCTCAGCCTACTCGGACTGGGGCCACCTCATCATATCACACAGCAAAACCCTCGCCACAGCGGCGCTACACAAAGCGCATCAATCCGGCCGATGCAGCACCCAAGCAGACGCGGAGAAGGAAGCCCGCAAGCAAATGCAAGACCTGCGCCTACAAGGAAAACCGGTCACCTTCCTCCGCCCGACAGCACCCTTTACCTACCTAGGAGTCATGCTCACCATGACACTTAACTGGAAGCCACAACACACGGCCATGATAACACAGCTAAGGCAGAAACTAGACAGACTGCGGCGCTCCTTCGCCAGCGCTAGACAAGCCATCCACATTGTTAAAACAGCGATCATCCCCAGCCTGGCCTATAGCTTCTGCGTGGTACCATGCACCCCGGGGGACCTAGACCTCTTTGACAGGGCAGTCAACCAATGCGTCAAGCACAAGCTCAACCTCCCACTGGGAACACCCAATGCCGTCATCCGGGACGACATAGACAAGCTTGGCCTCGGCATCAGCTCAGCAGCCCAAGAGTACCATGCCAGGAACACCACAGCCCTTGTCTCCAGTCTCCAGTCCGCGGACAACACATACGCACACATATCGAGGTGCATGCTCCACAAACAGATCACCTGGCTCTACGCTCAGGCCGCTAAACATGGACACCGAATTCCCAACCTATTGCAACACACCCTGCGGGCCAGACAACTCCTGCATACCACCACAGCAAACCTCTTCGCCACACACGAAGGGGCACCCCTCTACCCCAAGGAGACTAAAGCACTTGGGCAACTCATAACACAGAGCGCTAGCCCGCTACCACGGGACATAGTCAGCGCATGCATTACATGCCTCAAGAGCCTAGGACTGACACACCCTTCGGAGCTCATCTGCCAGGATAACATTCACATCATGTCAGGGGATAGCCTCAGGAAACGCTTCGGCACTACCGTACTATCCCTTTTGATTCCCGAGGCCTCGGAAACTATAATAAAAATATTATTCCCGAGCCGTATTTTTCATTGTTTCAAATTCCCCGATGGCCAAAGTACGTCTAAAGTTAGTTTTGAGAACGTCTTCGTGCATAGAAATAATCAAGCCTCCCACTCCATTAATCTCGCATCAAAATCATATGATCCACATAGTCTACTGTCGTGGCCTCTCTTCTAGTGGCCTTATCACCTGACCACGTCACATGGGGCACTGAACCTCGCTAATACAGTCGTGGTCCTCCTGCCGCTGCTGGCAGTGGCGGCATATCTTATCATCTGCCTTGGAGCATTCAGAATTGCGTACTCCTGCCGCCACCCATTCTGTTGCCTTGGCCAAAGCACCCCGCCTTGGCCGGCTGACCGTGTATGACCAGTCGCCTCCCCCCTTGACATGGTTGCCAGCCTGGTTGCCACCCTTGCCTGTCCTGTGACCTCAGCCTTTGCCCCAGCCTGGCCCACCTTCCTCGACCTTGCCCTGGGCATAGCAGCCACCCTTGTTGCCACCCCGGCCTGGCCCGCCGCACTAGCCTTTGCCCCAGCCTGGCCCGCCTCCCTCTGGCCCAGCCCAGGGTGGGCTGAATCCTAGCAGGTTGCTACCAGTTCTCATACGCTTTGCCGGTGCGTGCGAGAGCAGGAGGTGTGCTGGGCGATGCGGCAAGATTGAGGCGTGGAGAAGGCCCAAAATTAATAGTCCTAGGTAGTCGCTTCTCAATAATTGCCGCTTGACGATCAAGAGACATTTGGAAGCGTTGTTCATCGTGCATAAGGAGCTCGCGGTGCAGATTATCAGCTGCGTCGGCGGCACTGATGCCCCGGATCACAAACTGGTCAATTGCTGGCACTTTTGTCAAGGTCAACTAATTGTTTCACTACTTCCCGAAAAACCAGAGAAATACATTGTTTAATCATTCCCGGTTTCCCGAAGGACAAAAAACGATTCGGGATAGGGAATCAAAAGGGAGAGTACGGTAAGGTGAAACAAAAGCACATCATCGCCCTAAATAGACTTACGGCCATGGCGACCATGGACCACTGCCCAACCGCGACGGAAGCCAAGACCATCCTGGGGAGACGGGATACTACGCTTACCCTACCAGCAGACCAGTGGCGGATCCGAGCCTGGGCCGCAGGACTCACAGAGCTCACTCCTCACGGGGCTGGCGGTGAGGCACCTCCACGCGGTGGCCCTGGTAACAATCCGCGTTGACTTCGGTCGCACGGATTGGCTAAGCTACCTCACCACCGCACCCAGCGGTATATAAATTGGGATGCAACGGGAAAGCCTTCCCAGGCTTGAACGGGCACCGCTTTGTCCAGCGGAATACAAATGAGGTCCGGGTGCCGCACACGACCGCTGCGGGTCACCGAGCTGTTGTGGAGTTGCTGGCGTCGTCAAGGAGGGAGCAGAGCTACCTCAACGCGGGACGTTGGCTGACAGCTGAAGTTTGGACTTTTGGAGCCCGAACTTCAGCTTTCAGTGCGACATCTGGCGGACAAGGTTGGAATTGCTCTCGTCAACGAGGAGAAGAGATAAGGCCAGCTGCCGAGTGCACTAGTCTTTGCTCCTCTCATGCCTCTTTGTTTGCCTTAGGTGCTAGCTGTGGTCTGTGGCTACAGCTAGGGCAGCTTGGTGGGGACATGTCCAGCCTGTGTCCAACGTTTGGAGGTGGGAGCAGGCCGCGCCACAGGCGGAAGCTCCTCCCTTAATGCACGCCGGTTTGTACCGGAGTAGTTTTCTTTCTTTCTTTCTTCTTTCTTTCTAGCTCACTCCTCACACCACCGCCCACACCGGGCCCCGCTACACGGACATCCGAGCATACATGACAGCCAAGACACTCGCAAAGGACACACAGCCGCCTACACCGAACCCCATAACGGCGACCGCGGGATCCAAACTCACAAACAACGTCCCCAAGCCACCGACTGCGAAACAGCCCACGCCGCAGCCCAGGATCGGCAGCAAGAGACCAGCGGAAGACAGACACACAGAAGCTGACGATCGACACACCCAGACCATCCCTGACGTAGTGACACACATACCCAACATGACCCTGGCCAATCTCAGTACATGGAAAGCCGATACTGTACGCCAACACAAAAACGAGCAGCTAGGGATCATGCTAGGAGCCATGTATGACCACCAAGAGTCCATCACTGCCATTGACGGATGGCACTGGAACGGCAACAACCAAGAAAGCTATTACAACGTCCACTGGAGGCCCACCATCATAGAGAAATGGGCTCTCCAAATGTACAAGAAGGAAGGCTACACGCCCGCCCACACAGAAGACGTCTGCAGAGCAGATGCAGAACATGTTTGCACATGCGAACTATGCTGGGAACCCAAAGAGGACAGCCCCATGTGCAACAACTGCATGAGAGCCTACCACCCGGCCTGCCTAGCCAAGACAGGCCTAGCGGGGCAAGCGAGGGACGACCACTGGCTCTGCCCAATCTGCGCACACGGCGAAGATGACCTCAAAACCGCCATGCGAAAGTCAGTGGAGACGGACCTAATAAAGGCCCACTGGCACCCCACAACCGAACCTAAGTCGCTAATTCTAGCACATATCGACTACACCGATAAGAAGAATGAGTACGACGCGGACAATAGTAAGAGACAAGAGGCGAGACGCCGACCACTCGACGCGGCCCTCCCAGAGCATACCCGGCAGGGTCTGCCCGACCCCCACACCTGGATACCCCGCTGCACCGACCTGCACTCCAGAGCCACATTCCACACCTCACCGGTTAACCCGCAAACAGACATCGTCGGGACGGGAAGGTGTGAAATCACACTCCAGAATCACTCCCACATCACCACCCAAGCTATGTGTGGAGGGAGCCAAGGACCCAACCTGCCCCAACACAGCCTCATTGAACACGTAGTAGCCCATGATGAGGCGGGGCGCACAGTGGGCCTGATCAACAAGACCACTTACCAAAATCTAACCACATGGCTGCAGCACACACCACACCCACGGGACCCAGCCATGGAGCTAGCAGCTCTCCTACGTAGAAATAATACACAAAGCACCCCCCAACCACTCCTAGCAGCACAAAACACGGCCATCACCACCCTCTACAACACACAGTACTTTCCCAGCACCGTCCAGAGATGGGCCAATCCACTCACGGTCAGGGCTGAGACCACTACCTACTGGAGCCCAGACATCAACGACACAGCCTATGGGGCACACCACAACTGCCTCCTCGTGAGACACACAGGGCTCTCTACATGGAACGTCCCAGCTGAGGACGCCCTGGCCCTAAAATGCATCAAACATGCAATACACTCTGCCACAA
This sequence comes from Haematococcus lacustris, assembly GCA_030144725.1. NCBI lineage: Eukaryota > Viridiplantae > Chlorophyta > Chlorophyceae > Chlamydomonadales > Haematococcaceae > Haematococcus > Haematococcus lacustris. The sequence goes on from JASKMD010000003.1 coordinate 7,379,085, forward strand.
TGGAGGAGGCCACGGCCACTATCCTGCTCATCCCAGGAAAGAAAGGCATCTCATATCCTAAACACATAGCCATGCTCAAAAGCTACCCGGAGTACTGTCAGCACCTGGCCACCATCCCCCTTGACAAATCAAAGGCAGCTACCAAGTCATGCAAACACGCCATGCTGCTCACCTACATCGTTTGGAACAAGGCGGGGCAACAGCTCGTCACAAAAGGGAATCCACAGGGCTGGCTGGCCAACACAGCCACGGCGCTACACCCCAGACCCGAACGGCACCCTAAACACAACCAACCCTCGAAACACGTCCAGCCCACCCAACTGCCCAGCGGGCACTACAAGCACATGCACCTCCCGGCAGACCGCGAGCTCCCCGCCACTGGGCACATGCGCCAACCCAACCAGATCGCACCCCCGTTCTGCACAACATCAAGTATGGTCATCCCCAACTGGAGGACTGTCACGTACACAGATGGCAGCTGCATGCAAGGAGCGGATCGCGCCCCGTCGCGGAAAGTGGGAGCGGGAGTGTACACACCGGAGAATGACGAGCGGCTCACCATTGCCCTACCCGACCACAGCACCATAAACAGAGCAGAGCTCGCAGCTATCCACGCGGCCATCAAATCGGGAGCAACCCATATCGCCACTGACAGCCTCTGCTCCATATACCAAATACGGAGAGCACTGGCCAACCCAATGTCGCTCCGCACACATCACCACAGGGACATATTGGCCGACATCGCCACCCTGATCATGAACAGCCGCGACACTATACACCTACGAAAAGTCCGGGCACATTCCGGCATCATCGGAAATGAAGCGGCAGACACCCTGGCCAAACACGCGGCTATGTACCCGGAGCAGGCCCACACTCAGGCCCCGCACGAGCACACCGAACAACAGACCTGGCTGAGCGCAACCACCGAAACTGGCACCACCATACCGCTACCGGACTGCCGACACAGCGTACGCACACATATGCGCGCCAAACACAAACTGGGACTCGCAAACCAAGATAGCATCTACTACCAGATGTCCCAAGACATCGCCAGGGTCGCAGCCAAAGGGTCATGTGAACGAGTAATGCTCGACCCGGGCATCCCGACCGCTGCCCAAAGAACGGCACTGCTCTACCGCACTGGCGGGCTCTACAACCAGAAATTGGCGATGCGCTGGGGGAAGGCCGCGGACGATCGGTGCCCGCTCTGCGGCGAGGCCGACAGTGCTACTCACCTTCTCTCGGGATGCACCCGCACTGCAGCCTTAGTACAAGAACGGCACAACGGGGCGGGACGCCTCATCACTAAAGCGATCAAAAAAGGCTCGCAAGGAGGGTGCATTACGTACACCGACATCGGCAGCCACGCACGCGGCGAGCAAAACGACATGGATCTCCCTAACACCACCTTAAGCGACACCCTTGCAGCCATAGGCCTGCCAACAGCACACAATACGACAACCCGCCCTGATATCATCATGGTCACCACCAAAAGCAACAAAAGAAACAGGGATAAGGACGAGTCCAACAAGCACGTCACTATATTGGAGATTAAATATTGCGCCGACTCTCGATGGACCGAACAACTAGAAAAAGCCAGCACACAACACGCAGCCCTCGCCACGGCCATCCGGGAAGCTGGCAACACCGTTACCATCCGACCTATCCTACTTGGCATAGGCGGCATTACATACGAAGCACACACCAAGCAACATATGAGGGAGTTGGGTGTAACACACACTAACACCATCAAACTACTTAACAAGCTCACCCGGCACGCAGTGATAAGCTCACATAGCATCGCCAAAACAAGCTACAGACTCAGAGCAGGGAAAGGGGATTGGGGCTAGGAAGGGTCTCTCCATCACCCAGGGTAGGTGGTGGGAGCAGGCCGCGCCCCAGGCGGAAGCTCCTTCCTTAATGCACGCCGGCTCCACGCCGGAGTAGTCTTCTTCTTCTTCTTATAGCTTTAGTGATGAGGCGGCCCGCCCCGTTGTGCCTTTCTTGCACCAGCGGTAGTGTCTCGCTGCAGCCCGAGAGGAGGTGAGTGGCACTATCCGCTTCCCCGCAGAGTGGGCATCGGTCATCCGTCGCCTGTTTCCAGCGCATAGCTAGTTTTTGGTTGTATAGCCCTCCGGTGCGGTAGAGTAGGGCAGTGCGTTGCGCGTGGGTGGGGATGTTCGTGTCGATCATCACCCTTTCGCCAGCTCCTGTTGCTGCGACCTTCTTAATTTCTTGGGACATTTGGTAGTAGATACTCTCTTGGTTGGCAAGGCCCAACTTGTGTTTGCGGTGCATGTGTTCCCGCACGCTTTGGCGGCAGTCCGGCAATGGGGCGGGGGAGTCGCCGTCGGCTGCGTTGCTGAGCCAGTTCTTCGTCTCTCTCCGTGTGGTTGGGCTGTAGGCCGGGGTGTTGGCGAGCTCTGGGTGTAGCGCCGCGTGCTTGACGAGGGCATCGGCGCCTTCGTTGCCGATGATGCCCGAGTGGGCCCTGACTTTATAGAATTGGATTGTCACGGGGCTGTCGATGATAAGGGTAGCGATGGCTGTCAGAATGTCGTTGTGTCTGTGGGTGATGAGCGACATCGGGTTAGCGAGGGCTCTGCGGATCTGGTAGAGGGAGCAAAGGCTGTCGGTGGCGATGCGTTTGGCCCCTGCTTTGAGTGCCGCGTGTATCGCTGTGAGTTCTGCCTTGTTGATGGTGCTGCTTTCTGGGTCGTCCAGGGCGACTGTGATGAGGATGTTGTTCTCCGGGATATAGACCCCCGCCCCGACGCTCGCCGGGGCTGCCCCCGAGGTCTTAATGCAGCTGCCGTCCGAGTACGCGATCGTGGCCCATTCGGTGATGGCCATCCGTGGCTGTGTCGTGGAGTGTTCCGTGAGCTGGTTGTGGCTACGTTGGTGTCCCGAGGTGGGGAGGTCCCTGTCCAACGGCAGGCGTATGTGTTGTTTGTGACCGCTAGCGGGTGTGGCCGGCTGGCTTTGATTCGTTGGTCTGTTGCGGATTGGGTGTGTGTCTCGTTGAGGGTGGAGGGCAGTGGCAGTGCTAGCCAGCCAACCTTGGGGGTTGCCTTTGGTGACGAGTTGTTGTCCTGCTGCATTCCAGATGACGTAGATGTGGAGTTTGGCGTGCTTGCCTGGCTTGGGGCATCTGGTCTTGGTGGGGGGTATGCTAGCCAGGTGCTGGCAGTACTCAGGGTAGCGCCGCAGGGTGTCAATGTGTTTAGGGTAGGAGATGCCCTTTTTCCCAGGGATCAGCATGATGGTTGCCATGGCCTCCTCTTGAGTAGCTGAGTGTATAGCATGGTTGACGCATTTAAGTGCCACTGCATCATCTGCCGGTACGTTCCATGTGGATAAGCCAGTGTGGCGTACCAGTAGGCAGTTGTGGTGAGCCCCAAAGGCCGTGTCGTTGGTGTCAGGGCTCCAATAGGTGGTGGTTTCTGGTCTAACTGTGAGTGGATCAGCCCATCTTTGCACGGTGCTTGGAAAGCTTCGTGTGGTGTGTAGGGTGTTAAGGGCTTTGTCTTGTGCCCCTCTCATGGGGTGGTGGCTGCTCTGTGCGTCCTGTCTCCTTAGTAGGGCCACTACCTCTGTGGCCAGGTTGCGTGTGTGTGGTGTGTGTTGTAACCAAGCGTGTAGTTGTTGGTGTTGGTCTTTTGTCAGGAGGCCGACTGTGCGACCCGACTCGTCGTGGACCGTTACGTGTTGCACTAAGTCGTGCCGTGGCATAATGGGCTCCCCCGTGCTGAGGCTCATCGCGGGGGCGGTCATGTGAGGGTGAAGTTGGAGGAAGGTTTCGCAGTTGCCCGTCCCGACGATGTCCGTCTGCGGGTTGATGGGGTAGGTGTGAAAGGTGGCCTTCGAGTGCAGGTTGGTGCACCGGGGTAGCCAGGTGTGCGGGTCCGGTAGTCCCTGTCGGGTGTGGGCCGGCAGGTGCGCGTCGGGTCTCGCATGTCTGGCCTCTTGTATCTGCCTGTTTTCCTCGTCGTAGTCGTTGCGCTTTGCCATGTAGTCCAGGTGTGCCGTGATGAGCGGCGCCGGTTCGAGAGTGGGTTGCCAGTGTACTCGTATGAGGTCCGAGTGCGCTGACTGGCGCATGGTTGTCTTAAAGTCATTGCTGCCAAACTTGCATATAGGGCACAGCCAGTATCCTGGTTCCTTGTGTCCTGACAGGTGGGCTTCCTCAAGGCAGGCTGGGTGGTAGGCCCTGTTGCAGTTGTGGCACGTTGGGCTGTCTCCTCTTGGTAGCCAGCACAGCTCACAAGTGCATACGTCCTTAGCCTCTTCCCTGCTGATGGTCTCTATGTGTGTGGGTGTATAGCCTTCTTCTGCACATAGTGGTAAGGCCCATCTATCTATGACTGTGGGCTTCCAATGCACCTTGTAGTAGTTTTCCTTGTTGATGCCGTCCCATTGCCAGCCATCTATGCTGGTTATGGCCTCTTGGTGGCCGTACATGGCCCCTAGTATGCAGCCTAGGTTCTTGGGTTTACATCGGCAGGCTTTATCCACCTTCCAGCTGGAGAGTCCTGGGAGGTCAAGGCCTACTATGCGCACTATATCCTGCGGGATAGTTTGGGTCTGTCTGCCCTCATTGTTCCGTTTCGTGCCCGCCTTGGGTGGCGTGGGCTTCGTTGGGGCCGATTGTGTTGCTCGTTGCTCTCGTTTCAGCAGTCGTGAGCTCGTCCTAGTGGCGTCATGGACTGCGGGTGCCGCTGCGGCCCGGTCCGCCGTTGCTGGTTGCGTTGCGTGCTTGACCGCATACGCTTTCATATCCATATAGCGAGTTCTGGTGTCTGGCACTGCGGGTGTGGGCGCAAGTCCCGTGAGGCCCGCGGCCCATGTTGTGATTTTGCGTTGGTCGGGCGGGAGGTCGAGTGATGTGTTGCGGCTGTCTCGGATGGCACGCGTTGCGGTCGCGTCTGGGCATGAGGGTTGGGCCGCCATGGCTGCAAGTTTGTTGAGGGCGATGATGTGCTTCTGCTTGACCTTTTTTCCGTACTTCGATGTGAGCATGCTACCGGTGATGATGTGTGTGTTTCCCTTGCAGCTGAGTTCAGAAGCGTGCGTGACGCCTAGGCTTTTGAGGCAGGTGATGCTGGCGCTGACGACATCGTGTGCTTGAGAGCTGCTGGCCTGTGTGATGAGGCGGCCGAGTGTTTGGCATTCTTCATGATAGAGAGGTAGCCCCTCTTCCGTGGCCGATAGCCCGGATATAGAGGCATAGACTAGCTGCCGTGCTCTAAGGGTGTGATGAAGGAGGGTGAGCATGCGGTGTCCTTGTGTGCTTGCCTGGGTATTGAGCCATGTGATTTGTTTGTGCAGCATGCTCCTCGAGATGTGGGCGTGTGCCACATCCACACAGGCAAATTAGCGCGAATATTCGTCATCCTAGGGGGGTAGTTTTTTGATGCGGTTCGCCTCGGATTGTCCTTGCGACTCCAACGCCACTTGACGCTTGTTGAAATTCTGAGTATGTGAGCAGTTGGAGTGTAGGTACCTACAGTACTGTAGATGTCTACAGTACTGTAGATGTCTACAGTACTGTAGACACCTACAGTACTGTAGGTGTCTACAGTACTGTAGACATCTACAGTACTGTAGGTAAGATTTGACAAGGCCTCTTGTAAATAGGGTACCATGCTGTTCTCCACATTCAAACCACCATTTGCTACCGCGATTGCACCGTCAGCCTCTGCGTGCTATAACTAGTGAGAGGCGTCGAAGCGCAGGCCCGCAAGCTCGATATGGGTATTTGTGCCGAAAGTTGTGTCCACGCAATAAGGTCGCCATAGGGAGCTACATACATATGTGTAAGGTCTAAGGCCGGGGCCCGTCTCTATCGCAAGCTAGGTCCGTTCTGTCGGTTGTACTGGGTACCTCGGCTTGCAAGCTCCCGCAAAGCTGTGGATGTTGATGATGCCCCGCAATCACAACAACCTCGTGCACCGCACCCTCCCGTGTAATATCGAGTGCGGCAGAGATTGCCCCAAAAGCTGTTTGCGGTTGGCCCTCAACCATCCATCATTACATCTAACCTCACATCATTACATCATGACTCTTAGCCTACATCATTACATCACCACTTGTGCTCCTGCCAATCACTGCATGCATGGTATGGGCAAGGGCTCTGACTCTTGCAAGGGCTGGTCTCAGGGTCGATACCTAACCCTAGAGGCTGAATAATGCTGGGCTCGGCAACATAGGCACGCTTTGTTGTCAGCGCATTTGCATAGCACTGTCGGGGTAGCAAACGAGCTTGGGCTACCTTGAGTTGTTCCTGCATGGGGGCGAAGGGGGCATGGGGGTTAAGGATGCATGGGGGGAAGGAACCTACAGTACTATAGAACATCTACAGTACTGTAGACACCTACAGTACTGTAGACACCTACAGTACTGTAGACACCTACAGTACTGTAGACACCTACAGTACTGTAGACACCTACAGTACTGTAGACAGTACTGTAGACACCTACAGTACTGTAGACATCTACAGTACTGTAGATGTCTACAGTACTGTAGACAGTACTGTAGTCAGTACTGTAGACAGTAATGTAGACAGAGTACTACAGTACTGTAGACAGTACTGTAGACAGAGTACTACAGTACTGTAGACAGTACTGTAGACAGTACTGTAGATGTCTACAGTACTGTCTACAGTACTGTAGTACTGTAGACATCTACAGTACTGTAGACCCCTACAGTACTGTAGACATCTACATACTGTAGACATCTACAGTACTGTAGACACCTACAGTACTGTAGACATCTACAGTACTGTAGACATCTACAGTACTGTAGACACCTACAGTACTGTAGACACCTACAGTACTGTAGACATCTACAGTACTGTAGACACCTACAGTACTGTAGACACCTACAGTACTGTACACATCTACAGTACTGTAGACACCTACAGTACTGTAGACATCTACAGTACTGTAGACATCTACAGTACTGTAGACATCTACAGTACTGTAGGTTCCTCGAGGTACCTCGAGGGACCACTTACAGTACTGTAGATGTCTACAGTACTGTAGACATCTACAGTACTGTAGACACCTACAGTACTGTAGACATCTAAAGTACTGTAGACATCTACAGTACTGTAGACATCTACAGTACTGTAGGTACCTCGAGGTACCTCGAGAGACCACTAACAGTACTGTAGATGTCTACAGTACTGTAGACATCTACAGTACTGTAGACACCTACAGTACTGTAGACATCTACAGTACTGTAGACATCTACAGTACTGTAGACATCTACAGTACTGTAGACACCTACAGTACTGTAGACATCTACAGTACTGTAGACATCTACAGTACTGTAGACACCTACAGTACTGTAGACATCTACAGTACTGTAGACATCTACAGTACTGTAGACACCTACAGTACTGTAGACACCTACAGTACTGTAGACAACTACAGTACTGTAGACACCTACAGTACTGTAGACATCTACAGTACTGTAGACACCTACAGTACTGTAGACACCTACAGTACTGTAGACACCTACAGTACTGTAGACATCTACAGTACTGTAGACACCTACAGTACTGTAGACATCTACAGTACTGTAGACACCTACAGTACTGTAGACATCTACAGTACTGTAGACATCGACAGTACTGTAGACATCTACAGTACTGTAGACACCTACAGTACTGTAGACACCTACAGTACTGTAGACACCTACAGTACTGTAGACACCTACAGTACTGTAGGCAGCAGCAGCATGGGTGGCAGCAGCAGCAGCATGGGGGGCAGCAGCAGCAGCAGGGGGGCAGCAGCAGCAGCAGGGGGGCAGCAGCAGCAGCAGTAGGGGGGCAGCAGCAGCAGCAGCAGGGGGGCAGCAGCAGCAGCAGGGGGGCAGCAGCAGCAGCATGGGGCGCAGCAGCAGTAGCAGCAGGGGGGCAGCAGCAGCAGCAGGGGCGCAGCAGCAGCAGCAGCAGGGGGGCAGCAGCAGCAGCAGTAGGGGGGCAGCAGCAGCAGCAGCAGGGGGGCAGCAGCAGCAGCAGCAGCAGCAGGGGGGCAGCAGCAGCAGCAGGGGGGCAGCAGCAGCAGCAGCAGGGGGGCAGCAGCAGCAGCAGGGGGGCAGCAGCAGCAACATGGGGCGCAGCAGCAGCAGCAGCAGGGGGCCAGCACCAGCAGCAGTAGGGGGGCAGCAGCAGCAGCAGTAGGGGGGCAGCAGCAGCAGCAGGGGCGTAGCAGCAGCAGCAGGGGCGCAGCAGCAGCAGCAGTAGGGGGGCAGCAGCAGCAGCAGATATAGTAGGGGCACTGTAGCACCTACCTACCTTTTGGCTGCTGAGTGAAGGGGGGGGGAGTGGAAGAGTGAAGGCGGGGAGGGGGGGTAGATGTGGAAGGCGGGAGGTGGGAGGCAGGGAGGCGGGAGACGGGGAGGCGGGAGGCAGGGAGGCGGGAGGTGGGGAGGCGGGAGGCTCAACCGGGTTGGGCTGGGCGGGGGTGGGGTGGGTTGGGGGCATGGGTTGGGGTGGGTGGGGGCATGGGTTGGGGGCATGGGTTGGGGTGGGTGGGGGCATGGGTGGGGGTGGGGGCGGGGGAGGGAGCGGGGGCGGGGGCGGGGGCGGGGACGGGGGAGGATGAATTGGGAGGGGGTGGTTGTGTAGGGGAAAGGGAAGTGGAAGGGAGGTGCCCACTAGACCTGCAACCAAGGGGCGTGCACGTGCGGTAGGGTGACCAGGCTGGGCACTGTGTTAGCTATCACCGTGGCCTTACCTTTGTGGTCCTCCTGGCCTCCTACCTGCTCACACCAGGCAACATATCCCATGCGCCAGTGGGGTGGGACTGCGGTGGGGAGTGTAGGGTGTAGGGAAGGGAATGTGGGGTGAGGTGGGGGTTGCGATGCCGCGTCAATCGAAGGGTGGGAGAGGGGAAGAGGAGGCTTGACAAGTATGGGAGGGGAGAGGGAGGGAGAGGGGGAAGGGAGGGGTGGGAAGAGGGTGGGTGGGGTGGGCTTTCTCCTGGCTGCTGGGATGTCAGGGGAGAGGTGACGGGGAGGGGGGAAGTGGGGGGTGGGTAGAGGTGGAAGTGGAGGGACGACAAGCTGGGCGTTGGTGGTGGGCGTGGGAAAGGGGAGGAAAAGGGGATGGGGAAGGGTGTGACGATCAATCCTGCAGCGGGACAAGGGGCATGCTAGCGGTTAAGGTGGGTACAGGTTGCCACGTACCTGCACTCACCTTTTGTTGGGGTGTGGTGTATATGTGTGTGGGAGGAAGGGGAGGAAGGGGAGGGAAGGGAAGGGGAGGTCCATGGGGAAGGCGAGAGAAGTGGGGAGGGCATTGATAGTCTCGGGTGTAGGCGCACAAGACCTGCGGCAACGGTGTGACGATTTGTCAACGGAAGCAAACATTGGACATGGGTACCGGATGCACTCACCAATAGAGTAGGGAGATGTAGAGCTGGCAGATGGAGGGGCAGGTGTAGCAGCCCTCCATTACAACCCACCTTCCTTTGTCCTCACCTCAGTAGGAAGTGCAGTGTGGGAGAGTAGGGTTGGGCTGGGCTGGGCTGGGCTGGGCTGGGCTGGGCTGGGCTGGGCTGGGCTGGGCTGGGCTGGGCTGGGCTGGGCTGGGCTGGGCTGGGCTGGGCTGGGCTGGGCTGGGCTGGGCTGGGCTGGGCTGGGCTGGGCTGGGCTGGGCTGGGCTGGGCTGGGCTGGGCTGGGCTGGGCTGGGCTGGGCTGGGCTGGGCTGGGCTGGGCTGGGCTGGGCTGGGCTGGGCTGGGCTGGGCTGGGCTGGGCTGGGCTGGGCTGGGCTGGGCTGGGCTGGGCTGGGCTGGGCTGGGCTGGGCTGGGCTGGGCTGGGCTGGGCTGGGCTGGGCTGGGCTGGGCTGGGCTGGGCTGGGCTGGGCTGGGCTGGGCTGGGCTGGGCTGGGCTGGGCTGGGCTGGGCTGGGCTGGGCTGGGCTGGGCTGGGCTGGGCTGGGCTGGGCTGGGCTGGGCTGGGCTGGGCTGGGCTGGGCTGGGCTGCAACACAAGGGAGGCAACAGTGGGAACGTTGTGGGAGGTGATGAAATGGTGGTGGTGGTGGTGGTGGTGGTGGTGGTGGTGGTGGTGGTGGTGGTGGTGAGGGGGACTGGGAGGGGGTGGTAATCAGGGGGGTACTAGGCGTGATTGTAAGACCTGCAGCAACCAGGTGTGGTAGCGGTTAGGCTGGATACTAAGGGCTATGCTGCGCAATGCTAGCTCCTTCTAAGCTCTTACCTTGGTCCTAAGCTCTTACCATAGTCCGTCTGGCCTCTTCGCTGCTCACAACACGTTGTACCTGCCTTGCGTTGGTGCATCAATGCTTGCGATTCATTGCGGAGAATCGTTGCGAAGAAACTGGCCGCGAGGCTAGCTGCGATGCTGGCTGCGAGGCTGGCTGCGAGGCTGGATGCGAGACTGGCTGCGAGGCTGGCTGCGAGGAAAATGGCTGCGAGGCTGGCAACATGTAGGTTCCTCGAGGTACCTCGAGGGACCACTTACAGTACTGTAGATGTCTACAGTACTGTAGACATCTACAGTACTGTAGACACCTACAGTACTGTAGACATCTAAAGTACTGTAGACATCTACAGTACTGTAGACATCTACAGTACTGTAGGTACCTCGAGGTACCTCGAGAGACCACTAACAGTACTGTAGATGTCTACAGTACTGTAGACATCTACAGTACTGTAGACACCTACAGTACTGTAGACATCTACAGTACTGTAGACATCTACAGTACTGTAGACATCTACAGTACTGTAGACACCTACAGTACTGTAGACATCTACAGTACTGTAGACATCTACAGTACTGTAGACACCTACAGTACTGTAGACATCTACAGTACTGTAGACATCTACAGTACTGTAGACACCTACAGTACTGTAGACACCTACAGTACTGTAGACAACTACAGTACTGTAGACACCTACAGTACTGTAGACATCTACAGTACTGTAGACACCTACAGTACTGTAGACACCTACAGTACTGTAGACACCTACAGTACTGTAGACATCTACAGTACCGTAGACACCTACAGTACTGTAGACATCTACAGTACTGTAGACACCTACAGTACTGTAGACATCTACAGTACTGTAGACATCGACAGTACTGTAGACATCTACAGTACTGTAGACACCTACAGTACTGTAGACACCTACAGTACTGTAGACACCTACAGTACTGTAGACACCTACAGTACTGTAGGCAGCAGCAGCATGGGTGGCAGCAGCAGCAGCATGGGGGGCAGCAGCAGCAGCAGGGGGGCAACAGCAGCAGCAGGGGGGCAGCAGCAGCAGCAGTAGGGGGGCAGCAGCAGCAGCAGCAGGGGGGCAGCAGCAGCAGCAGGGGGGCAGCAGCAGCAGCATGGGGCGCAGCAGCAGTAGCAGCAGGGGGGCAGCAGCAGCAGCAGGGGCGCAGCAGCAGCAGCAGCAGGGGGGCAGCAGCAGCAGCAGTAGGGGGGCAGCAGCAGCAGCAGCAGGGGGGCAGCAGCAGCAGCAGCAGCAGCAGCAGGGGGGCAGCAGCAGCAGCAGGGGGGCAGCAGCAGCAGCAGCAGGGGGGCAGCAGCAGCAGCAGGGGGGCAGCAGCAGCAACATGGGGCGCAGCAGCAGCAGCAGCAGGGGGCCAGCACCAGCAGCAGTAGGGGGGCAGCAGCAGCAGCAGTAGGGGGGCAGCAGCAGCAGCAGGGGCGTAGCAGCAGCAGCAGGGGCGCAGCAGCAGCAGCAGTAGGGGGGCAGCAGCAGCAGCAGATATAGTAGGGGCACTGTAGCACCTACCTACCTTTTGGCTGCTGAGTGAAGGGGGGGGGAGTGGAAGAGTGAAGGCGGGGAGGGGGGGTAGATGTGGAAGGCGGGAGGTGGGAGGCAGGGAGGCGGGAGACGGGGAGGCGGGAGGCAGGGAGGCGGGAGGTGGGGAGGCGGGAGGCTCAACCGGGTTGGGCTGGGCGGGGGTGGGGTGGGTTGGGGGCATGGGTTGGGGTGGGTGGGGGCATGGGTTGGGGGCATGGGTTGGGGTGGGTGGGGGCATGGGTGGGGGTGGGGGCGGGGGAGGGAGCGGGGGCGGGGGCGGGGGCGGGGACGGGGGAGGATGAATTGGGAGGGGGTGGTTGTGTAGGGGAAAGGGAAGTGGAAGGGAGGTGCCCACTAGACCTGCAACCAAGGGGCGTGCACGTGCGGTAGGGTGACCAGGCTGGGCACTGTGTTAGCTATCACCGTGGCCTTACCTTTGTGGTCCTCCTGGCCTCCTACCTGCTCACACCAGGCAACATATCCCATGCGCCAGTGGGGTGGGACTGCGGTGGGGAGTGTAGGGTGTAGGGAAGGGAATGTGGGGTGAGGTGGGGGTTGCGATGCCGCGTCAATCGAAGGGTGGGAGAGGGGAAGAGGAGGCTTGACAAGTATGGGAGGGGAGAGGGAGGGAGAGGGGGAAGGGAGGGGTGGGAAGAGGGTGGGTGGGGTGGGCTTTCTCCTGGCTGCTGGGATGTCAGGGGAGAGGTGACGGGGAGGGGGGAAGTGGGGGGTGGGTAGAGGTGGAAGTGGAGGGACGACAAGCTGGGCGTTGGTGGTGGGCGTGGGAAAGGGGAGGAAAAGGGGATGGGGAAGGGTGTGACGATCAATCCTGCAGCGGGACAAGGGGCATGCTAGCGGTTAAGGTGGGTACAGGTTGCCACGTACCTGCACTCACCTTTTGTTGGGGTGTGGTGTATATGTGTGTGGGAGGAAGGGGAGGAAGGGGAGGGAAGGGAAGGGGAGGTCCATGGGGAAGGCGAGAGAAGTGGGGAGGGCATTGATAGTCTCGGGTGTAGGCGCACAAGACCTGCGGCAACGGTGTGACGATTTGTCAACGGAAGCAAACATTGGACATGGGTACCGGATGCACTCACCAATAGAGTAGGGAGATGTAGAGCTGGCAGATGGAGGGGCAGGTGTAGCAGCCCTCCATTACAACCCACCTTCCTTTGTCCTCACCTCAGTAGGAAGTGCAGTGTGGGAGAGTAGGGTTGGGCTGGGCTGGGCTGGGCTGGGCTGGGCTGGGCTGGGCTGGGCTGGGCTGGGCTGGGCTGGGCTGGGCTGGGCTGGGCTGGGCTGGGCTGGGCTGGGCTGGGCTGGGCTGGGCTGGGCTGGGCTGGGCTGGGCTGGGCTGGGCTGGGCTGGGCTGGGCTGGGCTGGGCTGGGCTGGGCTGGGCTGGGCTGGGCTGGGCTGGGCTGGGCTGGGCTGGGCTGGGCTGGGCTGGGCTGGGCTGGGCTGGGCTGGGCTGGGCTGGGCTGGGCTGGGCTGGGCTGGGCTGGGCTGGGCTGGGCTGGGCTGGGCTGGGCTGGGCTGGGCTGGGCTGGGCTGGGCTGGGCTGGGCTGGGCTGGGCTGGGCTGGGCTGGGCTGGGCTGGGCTGGGCTAAGCTGGGCTGGGCTGGGCTGGGCTGGGCTGGGCTGGGCTGGGCTGGGCTGGGCTGGGCTGGGCTGGGCTGGGCTGGGCTGGGCTGGGCTGGGCTGGGCTGGGCTGGGCTGGGCTGGGCTGGGCTGCAACACAAGGGAGGCAACAGTGGGAACGTTGTGGGAGGTGATGAAATGGTGGTGGTGGTGGTGGTGGTGGTGGTGGTGGTGGTGGTGGTGGTGGTGGTGGTGAGGGGGACTGGGAGGGGGTGGTAATCAGGGGGGTACTAGGCGTGATTGTAAGACCTGCAGCAACCAGGTGTGGTAGCGGTTAGGCTGGATACTAAGGGCTATGCTGCGCAATGCTAGCTCCTTCTAAGCTCTTACCTTGGTCCTAAGCTCTTACCATAGTCCGTCTGGCCTCTTCGCTGCTCACAACACGTTGTACCTGCCTTGCGTTGGTGCATCAATGCTTGCGATTCATTGCGGAGAATCGTTGCGAGGAAACTGGCCGCGAGGCTAGCTGCGATGCTGGCTGCGAGGCTGGCTGCGAGGCTGGATGCGAGACTGGCTGCGAGGCTGGCTGCGAGGAAAATGGCTGCGAGGCTGGCTGCGAGGTGAGATCCTCGCACCGAGCTGCCTCACAGGTATGCTTCTGCGCTGCTGGACCAACTGTGTGGCCGCGAGGTTGATTGCCGAGTATGTGGCTGCGAGTATGGGCTAGATGTGGCTGCGAGTATGGGTAACCTCGAGCGATGCCATCTGTGGACCAGCTGTGTGGCCGCGAGGTTGATTGCCGAGTATGTGGCTGCGAGTATGGGCTAGATGTGGCTGCGAGTATGGGTAACCTCGTGCGATGCCATCGCTGCAACACCGGCTACACGATGTTGCGACTAAGTGTTGGACGGATGCCTTGAATGCAAGTGAGATGTTCAGAATTCTTCTAAGTGCTTAAAGGCTACAGTACTGTAAGTGGTCTCTCGAGGTACCTCGAGGTACCTACAGTACTGTAGATGTCTACAGTACTGTAGATGTCTACAGTACTGTAGATGTCTACAGTACTGTAGGTACCTACAGTACTGTAAATGGTCCCTCGAGGTACCTCGAGGTACCTACAGTACTGTAGATGTCTACAGTACTGTAGATGTCTACAGTACTGTAGATGTCTACAGTACTGTAGGTGTCTACAGTACTGTAGATGTCTACAGTACTGTAGATGTCTACAGTACTGTAAGTGGTCCCTCGAGGTACCTCGAGGTACCTACAGTACTGTAGATGTCTACAGTACTGTAGATGTCTACAGTACTGTAGATGTCTACAGTACTGTAGGTGTCTACAGTACTGTAGATGTCTACAGTACTGTAGACATCTACAGTACTGTTAGTGGTCTCTCGAGGTACCTCGAGGTACCTACAGTACTGTAGATGTCTACAGTACTGTAGATGTCTACAGTACTTTAGATGTCTACAGTACTGTAGGTGTCTACAGTACTGTAGATGTCTACAGTACTGTAGACATCTACAGTACTGTAAGTGGTCCCTCGAGGTACCTCGAGGAACCTACAGTACTGTAGATGTCTACAGTACTGTAGATGTCTACAGTACTGTAGATGTCTACAGTACTGTAGGTGTCTACAGTACTGTAGATGTCTACAGTACTGTAGACATCTACAGTACTGTAAGTGGTCTCTCGAGGTACCTCGAGGTACCTACAGTACTGTAGATGTCTACAGTACTGTAGATGTCTACAGTACTGTAGATGTCTACAGTACTGTAAGTGGTCTTTCGCGAGGTACCCCGACAGTACTGTAGACCTCTACAGTACTGTAGCATGGCCGTATCTCACCAACCGCGCAAAATCACGAATTTTAGTTTCAACCCCCGACCTTACAATGCCTTCTTTAGACTATGTACCAAGTCCGAGGCTCTGTTCGTGTACTCGCGAGGTACCCCGACAGTACTGTAGACCTCTACAGTACTGTAGCATGGCCGTATCTCACCAACCGCGCAAAATCACGAATTTTAGTTTCAACCCCCGATCTTACAATGCCTTCTTTAGACTATGTACCAAGTCCGAGGCTCTGTTCGTGTACTCGCGAGGTACCCCGACAGTACTGTAGACCTCTACAGTACTGTAGCATGGCCGTATCTCACCAACCGCGCAAAATCACGAATTTTAGTTTCAACCCCCAATCTTACAATGCCTTCATTTGACTATGTACCAAGTCCGAGGCTCTGAATCTCAAAAATGCTGTTACTAATTTGCTTGAGTGTCTGTGGACTGGAGGCTGTGTGTAAGGGCTGTCGTGTTGCGGGCGTGATATTCTTGGGCAGTGGAGCTAATGCCTATGCCTAGTTTGTCAGCGTCTTCTCTGATGATGGCATTGGGCGTTCCCAGGGGGAGTCTGAGTTTGAGCTTCACGCATTGATTGATGGACCTGTCGTACAGCTCAAGGTCCCCTGGGGTGCACGGCACGGCGCAGAAACTGTAGGCTAGGCTGGGTATGATGGCCGTGCGGATGATGTGTATGGCCTGCCTAGCGCTAGCAAAGGAGCGTCTGAGTCTCTCGAGTTTTTGGCGGAGCTGGGTGATCATAGCGGTGTGTTGTGGTTTCCAGTCCAGCGTCATGGTGATGAGCACACCCAAGTAGGTGAAAGGTGAGGTCGGGCGGTGGTAGGTGACGGGTTTCCCTTGTAGGCTGACGGTTTGGAGTTGTTGGCGGGCCCGCTTGTCCGCTTCGGCCGCGTTGCTGCACATGCCTGTTTCGACCGAGTGATGGAGCGCCGCTGTAGCGAGGGTTTTACTGTGTGAGATGATGAGGTGACCCCAGTCCGAGAAGGCTGAGAGTTTGTCCGCTTGGCATCGGAGGTTGCGAAGGGTGTTGCAGAGTATGGCTATGTCATCAGCATAGTCGATGCTGCTGACGGTGGCGCGTTCCCCGCTGTCGGCCGTTGCTGATTTGAATTTATAGCCCCTCGCGCCCACTTGCAGCCATCGCAGGAGGGGTTCAATGTAAATGAGGAATAGGAAGGGCGAGAGAGAGTCGCCTTGTATGGTGCCCCGGTTTACGGGTACCAGGTCAGTATGGCCGTACGGGGTTTTAAAGCGCGTTGTAGCGCCCGTGTATAGGTCCTTTACAGCGTCAGTCGCGTCCGTGGGGAAGCCTAGGTCATGCATGATCCAGAGTAGTTTGTCTTGGCACGTGGTGTTGAACGCACTGGTGAAGTCGACCAGGAGTGCGTAGATATCTGCCTTGGCCAGTTTAGCATCCTCAAGGGCCATGACAAGCATCTGCAGCTGTTGTGTGGTGTTCCTGTGGGAGCGGAACCCAGCCTGGTTCTTGCTGAGCATCCCATTAGCTTCAGCATACTCAGACAGCGTCTTGGTAATGAGGCTGGTCCACAGCTTGTAAACGGTGTTGGCTAGGCCCACAGGTCTGTAGGAGTTGAGGTCCGTTTCTTGCCCCTTGTCCTTGTAGAGGAGGCATGTGTCACTGGTTTTCCATGCTGTGGGTGTGCAACCTGTTGCCCACATGATGATGAAGAGCTGGTGGATGGTTTCCCGCATCTCCCATGGCAGCATCTTGATGATCTCGTTCTCCACCCCGTCTGGTCCCGGGGCCTTGCCTCCTGACAGCCTGCTGATGCATTCCTGGAAGCCTGCCTTGTCCATGATGGCTGTGTGCAGCCAGTGTATGTTTTGGCATGCGTGTAATGCGAAGGCGTCGTCGGCTTTGGCGCGAGCCCACGGGTAGTTTCGTGTCTGTGTGTTAGTGTAGTGGCCAGTCTTGGGGGTCGGGGCCGCCAGCTTCTGCCCATATGCGGCGGTGATTATCCGGTTGAGGTCGGCAGGGGCTGTGCATATGGTTTTGGTGTCAGGGTCAGCTAGCGCCTGAAGGCCTTTGTGGTCGGTGCGGGACGGGCGCAAGATACGTTTGTTAGCCTTCTTGGGCTGGGTGCTGATCAGTTGTTGCATTCTGACGCGAGCTTGTGCGATGGCGAGTGCGGAGTCATCGTCGTCTAGTTGGTGGATTTGGTCGCGGTAGGAATTGGTCAGTTGGGCTAGCGCGACCTGCACGTGATTTTCGGTTGGGTCTTCACCCTGTCGCGCTTGCACCGCGTCCCTGATCTCTTCGTTTATCGCATCTGTCCCTAGAATGAGTTCGTCGATTGTCGGGTGCACGTTGGTTTGCTTAAAGAGGGAGTTAGCCTTCCGGCTGAGGTCTCTAGCGGTCTTAAGCTTTCTGCCCAGTGCCAGTCTAATCCTGCACATGGTCCTGCGTTGGTAGTGCTGGCCTCCCCTTGTGAGGGTCTTAGTGTTGCATGTCTTTATAGCTGCCGTCCTGCAGGTTTGTAGGAGGTTTGTGAGCATGGTGGCTGCGGTGTCTACGGCTTCCCTGGCCGGGCGTCCTGCCACTGATGTCAGACGCTGTGGTTGTTGAGGGTTGGTCTTGCCAAGTGTAGCCAGGTGGTGGGTAGCCTCTGTGTATATGGGGGCTAAGAAGGCTGTCAGTTCTGCATGCAATTGTGGGACGCCTGAGCTGGGTTGTTGCACTGCCAGGCGGTAGGCTTCCCTGTCCTTGTTGGTAATGGGGGTGGTGAGGATGATGTGGTTGTGCTTCGGTGGTTTGAGTGGGGCTGCCAGGTCTATGCCCAGGCGGGCTGTACTCAATGTGGCGGTGAGTGGCCTGTGGTCGCTCAGATAGTCGTTGGTATCGACGTGCGTGCGGTGTTCAGGGCCGTGTCTTGCGTCGCGTGTTAGAATAGCGTCGATGCGGCTGTTGCAGTGCGGTTGCTGGTAGGTCCAGGCCCGGTCGCCGGGGTCAGCTTCCTTCAGGTGCATTTCTGCGGCGAACCCCCTCATCATGCTGTCTTGTGTGTATTCGGTGTGCTCGGAACGATCCTCTGTTTTCATCGTGGCGTTGATATCTCCCGCCAGGATGAGTGAGCCGGGCAGGTGGCCCGTGGCTGTTCGTATGTGCTCTTGCATTTTTCCTCGCATTAGCAGCGCGTCCCCGTTGTTTCCCGACGGCCAATACGTGGCGACGATGGTGAGCTGTTCGCACTGGTGTTGGTTGAGGGTCAGGATGACGCATCGTGCGTTTATCTCGGCGTCGTTGCTCGGTGGAAGCATAGTGGTTTTCATTTGGATGGCTAAGTGGTGTTTGATGCCTATTAGGACGTCACTGTGGCCTCTGTGTCGGTGTGTCGTATAGTCTGGCATGACTCGCCTCAGCCAGCCAGAGCTTGGGTTATTGCTCTTGGGCTGGGTCATGGTTTCAGTTAGGATCAGGATGTCCGGGCTGTGTTGATGCACATGGTTTAGGACGTCGTTCCTGGACCTATGGAGGCTTCTGACGTTCAGGGTCGTTAGTGTGATATGTTGTCGATTGTGTGTTGCTTGTGGCTGCCGGGTTGGCAAGGTGCTGTGTTGTGGGTGTGGTCCTGGGTGCTCAGGTAGGTTATCGGTGGGGGGTGGCGGTGTTGTGGGGATGGCGGCGGGGGGTGGGGTGGGGGCTGTGTTTAGGTATCTGTACATCAGGGTCTGCGTGTGTGAGTCCTTGGTATGCGCTCTTGGTTTGGTCCGTCTTTTGTCTACGATGGTGCCCGATGTCGTGGGCCGCTTACTGCTGCTTGCCCGGTCTTGTAGAGTGGGGAGAGTGACTGTGGGGGCGACCTGGCGCAGTCGCGGCCGGGCCTGCTTGTCTGTCGGGTGGGTGGCTTCTGTGGCTGTTAGTATGCGCTTGTAACTCGCTGGTTGTGCAGTGGGTAGCGGCCGGTCTGTTCGGGGGTTGTGCGCGGGTTGTGTGCCCAGGTCTTGGGTAGTAAGATCGATGTGGGTGGTACGTAGATGTTGTTCCAGCTGTTCCGTTGTGGCGCGCCTTGTTGGGTCAGCTAGCCAGCATAGTGGATGGATGAGGTTGGTATCAGCCGCGTCGCCCTTTTTGATTTGGACGAGTGTACCCTTCAGCTGAAGCCAGTCTTCCGGGGTGTCCAAGCGGCATGGGCGGCCTTGCTCCGAGTCCAACCAGTGCCATGCGTTGTTAATGTGGCGGATGGTGGTAGCGTGATTGTGAGTAATGAGGATGGCGGCTGTGTTAGTGTAGCTGTCCGTCTTGCCCGTGAGCGTGGTGAGGAGCTCGGGTGTGATGGTGGTGGTGGTGGTGGTGGTGGTGGTGGTGGTGGTTATAGGGCATAGGTGGAGGTCCTTGTGGTGGTGGTATAGGTAGTGGTTTATGGTGGAGATGGTAAAGTTGCCAGATTCCTCGTAGATGTGTGGGAGGCTGCTACGTAGTGGTATTATCCTGTGCTCCTGCCTTGCCTGGTTGGCTAGGCCTTGGATGTGTGTGTAGAGTGATTTGCAGTGGGTGATGACGTCTTCGGGCCAGATCATGGGTTTCCCTATGGCCATGTTGATGGCGTGCACAAGACAACATTGTTTGTATTGCCTTTCCATGTAGCATTGGGACGGGTTCCGGTTGTCTTCCTTGTGGCTGATAATGTGGCTAATACCCTGTCGGGTGGCGGCCATGGTTTGGGCTGGTGTAGCTGCCGGGTCAGGTGCGATGACGAACACCTCGTGGAAGTGTGTCGTGTAGGAGCGCGACAGCTCGCAGATGGCTATAGCTGATTTACTGGGGCTGTCGGAGTCTAGGAGCTTCCACTGCCCGCCCAACTTCCTGAGCGCCATGCTGTGGCCGTTCCTTTTGCACAAGAGGTTGAGTGTGGCATACTCTATCGCTATGGTGTCGAGGTTGTCGTCGTTCCAGTCGTCTGTGTTGCGTAGGTGAGCGACCCTCGTAATAGTGAGGCCGTATTTGGTCCTAAGGTAGAGGTGGATGACCTCGTCGCTGAAAGCACCCCCTTGCCCGTGCGCGGTACGCCACGCCTGTTTGTCGCCTTCGTCGTGTAGTGTTGTATCCCGGGCTGTCCAAAAGTTATGTAGGTCCTCAGGCTTCACCCATTCCTTTCCGGCTGCATTGTTGAGGGAGTGGGCCTGGCAGTTGCGGTTCACCTGTGCTTCAAAAAACAAGGGGTTGGGGTTGGGGTGTGGGGTATGTGTTGTCCTGTGGATGTCATGTGGATGTTGTCTCCCACTGGGGCACGGGCCAGGGTTGACTTCAACGTCCCCGGCTGCGAGTAGTAGCCATGATATGAAGTAGTCAACGGTGAACGAGGGTTTCCATGTGGGGTCCTGGTGTCGTGCCGTTGCCGTGGTTCTCTCAGTTCTCCTGATCTGATAGGTACAGTAGGCCTGTATGGTTGTGTTGTATTGGCTGACTGTCCGGGAGTAGCTCTTGTGCCCTCCCTTCAGGTGCAGGTAGAATCTATTTGAGATCCTACAGATGGCCGTAGTGACAGGCACTATACCGGTGAGGTCTCGCAATGTGTTGTATGTCGTGATATGTACTATGGCCCTGAGGCGCGTGATCTTTCTTCTTTGTCGTGCCAGGCAACGTTTGGAGTCTTTCGGGGTAGGTATCTGTGGTTGGTGTCGTTGTGTCGCACACCATCCCATGAGGATGGCGATGAGGATAGGTGTGTCTAGGTGATAGGTTCGTCCAAGTTGAGTTGCGTTGGAGGGGCATGGGTGGGTGGTATAGTCTAGGTTCATGTGTGTGCTCGTCTCAGTAGCGGTAGTGCCCATAGTTCTTACATTCAGATGACCAATGCACAAGGGTAGCAGGCTGCTGTCCGCTGTAGGATGTGCACGGTGCCCTATGTGGTGTCCTATCTCAGCTTGTGAGGCTTGGGGTTCTGCAGTGCTAGGGTCTGAATTCCAGCCCAAGTCGCCATCTAGCATACCCATTTCTACTTCAGATACTGTGTGGCATTCATGTTCTGCGAGCTCATAAGTACTTATCCTCCCTGGTACCTCTCCAACCCCGCTGGGCTCCCGGGCCCAGCTAGCTCCAGCAGCTGCCTGTCCAGGTTGCTGCTTGCTACGAGGTCCAGGTTTGCTGTGCCCATTTTTTAGTTGCTGGGTCCAGTCCCCGCCGTCTTGGTGCCCTCCTTAGGCATCTCCTCTTGCTCCTCCTCCATGGGTGAGCCGCCTGTGCAGTTACACGGTGTGGGTGTGAGTATGTGTTGTGTGGTAGTGGTGAGGTCTATGGGCCCCTTCCAGGTATGTCCATGGTGCGGCTTATTATTGCACACCTGGGTTATGATCCTCAGCTGATACGGAGTCCATCTTAAAGATATATGAGAGGTTGAGTCCTCTGCCCCCGCCTGAGCTCCCATGGCGCTGTCGGCGGGCAGCCCTCTCTGCTCCTGGGGTAAGGGCCGGTGAGTGTACCTGCGGGTATGCGTGAGTTTAGCGGCAGGTGTGTGTACCTGTCGTGGCATATGGGTGTGGTGTATAACATTGAGTATAGTGTTACTAGGTTGCATGCTATGGTGATGTGTGGTGGTGCTGACCTGGGTACGTCCTCCAGCCCGTTGGATGCCGCTGGACCCCGCTAGGTCTCGCTGGGTTGCCCCCTCCTGGGTGGTGTCAGCTCCGCCTGATGGGTCATTGTCACCTGCGCTTGTGGGCAGTGCCATCTGTGTGTGGTAGAGTGTCCTACCATTATTGGTATATTTTGTGGTGTGCTCCTGGTGGGGCGGTGTTAGCCAGGCGATGAGTCTGTCTGAGTGGTGTGACCTTGAGGGCATGCAGCCTAGCGCAGTGGGGGAGCGTGTTTCCGTGGGTGCTGCTGTCACCTGTTGTGTGGGGCAGGGGGTCCACCAGCGTTGCGTTGTTCTCAAGGGTTGCCCCGTCGTTGCCTCCGGTCTCATTGGTAGGGGCCTGCATGGCAATGTGTGAGAATTGTGGGGTTGATGTGGCCCTTCCGGCAGGCTGGTAGGGTGTTGATTGTCAATCGTGTGTGTTCTTCCGTAGTGTGTGTGCATGTACTCTTTGCTGCGCACTTGGTGGTTCTGCTCTGCGGGTTGTGTGCAGTGTGTCACCTGTGCAGTGTAGAGGAAGCCCGCCTCGATGGCGAGTTCGTCAAAAGCCGCGATACTGCTGTCGCTGCTGGTTCTGCTGCTGGTGCCTCTGCCAGCCCATGCCCCTGACGAGGCGCCCCTCACCAGGTTGGGGGAGGGACCCCTGCTGGTGCCTCTGCCTGATGGGTCTGGGACGGAGTTGGGTCCCCGGCCCCGGCCTCCCGCCCCTCCCCTGCCAGGGGCCCTTGCCGCTGCGCCTCCGGTGGGTGGGATGGGGGCTGTGGTCGCGGTGGTGTTGCGGGGCGGGGCGGCCTGGAGCTGAGTCGCTACTGCAACAGCCCTGGTTCCCCATCCCCTGCTGGTTGCCGCCGGCTGGGGAGTGGGCTGTGTGCTGCCCTCATGGGTAAGGGCCCGTAGCACAGCTGGGGTGTAATTGGCATCGCTGTGGTCCACGACGCGTGCCTCCACCAGGTAGGTGGTGGCCCTGCCCTGTAGCTCATAGGCCGCGTTGGCCCCCACCACCTGTTGCATGGTGATGCCGTCTGTGACGGCTGCGATAGCCCTGAAGGTGAGGGCCGCCTGGTCCGGCACATGCTGGAGGCCTGTGTAGCGTGTGTTCCTGCTCGCAGTCCTAGCTCGGGTGGCCGGGTCTGCCGCATCCACGGGGGTCCCCACCTCCTTCAACCAGATGGGGAGGTTGATGCCGCCGCTGACACCTGCCAGGCTGCGTGGTACTCCTATCCATACTTGCCCCCGCTGCGTCTCTACTACCCCTCCCAAGTCCTGGGCGGCTGCCAGGGCGCTGACCATGGCTTGCTTGCTGGCCGGCGTGAGGTAGAGGATGGGGGCCTCCCTGACCCCGTGGCTGCTGAGGGGCAGGCCATTTGGCGTGCAGCACGCTGTGATAGCTCTGGCCACCGTGCCCAATGGATGCTCGTTGGCAATCACCTGTATAGCACAAGCAAACAATGTTTTGGGTGTAGCATATGTATGGTGTTGATGTGTTCTAGTCGGTCGCAAGCTTGTGTCCATTGTGTGGGCCATTTTCAGGGTTGCGACTTCTTGTGCGTATTGTATGTTAGAACAGGGTGTGGCAATGTATGTGCTAGTGCTTGCCTGGTCTGTCAGGGGGTCCTTGATGGTAGTCAGGAGCATCTTGCTGGATCCATGTTGCTTCATGGTCAGCATGTCCCCAGCGAAGTTTGCAAAGGAGAGAGGCAGGGTGGCTCCCTGGGCCAGCATATCTCGCAAGCGTTGCCCCTCAGCACTCTGCGCACTGACCAAGGGAGCCACCGCATTAGGGGGGTGGTGAGCATCGTGCAGGGCCCATAGCACGTCACAGAGTTCTGATGGGCTGACAGGACCGCCTGTGGGCTTGCCGATGGCGATGCAATGGGGGGGCAGCGGGGGGGGGGGACGCCGCACTGAGCCGGAGGGTGAGGATTCCCTCTAGCTCAAACACCAGGCTGTGGCAGGCGGTGAGCATCTCCCTTAGAGCTGGCGTGGTGCTGTGCGCTGTGTATGCGCCTGTTTGTTGGCCCCTTTCCTGGGTGACGGCGTTGACGCTGAGGGCTTGCATCAGCCTAAGGCTAGAAAGGGGCACTCGCGCTGCGTATGCTCGCCAGGCCTCCAGGCTGCCGGGGGGGGCTCCCATATCTGACAGAGCCAGGACGCAGCCCAGGATGTGCATGACCTGTCTGATGGCTTGCGGTGTATGAGCGCCCTGCATGTGCTCAGGTGGCCAAATGCCCAGGCAGTCTGCACCCGGCAGGAGCTGCAGGTGTGCTTGCACCCTCATTGTGTGAGAGCTGTTCCTAGGGTGCTCTTCCAGCAAGGTGCACTGCATTCTGCCCTGCACCACCCCTTTCTCTGTGGCGATGTCTGTAAGGGGGGGGTCTGTCTCATATGCCTCCAGGAAGCGGCTGATGCTAGCAGGGGGGAGTTTGACGTTGTACTGGTAGGGGTGGCAGGTGTACCCTGTCTGTCCTAGGCTGAAATGACGCATAGGGCAGTGGGTGACTATGCTGGCCCCTTCAATGTTCTTCTCCTCTAGCCAGAGCTGGATTCTGACGGCTGTTGCTTCCGGGCTGGTGCTGTACATAAGGTTTGGCAGCTGGCCACCTGGGCAGTTTAGCACAGTCTTGACGATGTGCCCCAGGAGAGCTGCTTCTACCAGCTGGCCCTCAGTGCAGCCAGACAGGGCTGTGGCTGGTATGTCTGCGAACCTGGCGTCCACCCTGCGCTGGCTGCTGTGCTGCACTGTGGATGTTGAGCCCCTATACGGGGTGCCAGTCAGTAGGGCTCCTCGCATGGTTTTGTTGATGTACGTCGTGTTGTTAAGGATGGCCCTCAGTCTTGCTTCCCCTGCGTGTGATGCACCAGGGGCAGCACGGCATGTGGGGGTGTGTTTCTCAGCACCGGGCCAGGGTCTTGGGTTTCCACTGCCATGGACAGGACAGGTGCATGGTTGCAGGATGTGGATTTTCGTCAGAGTGGGAGGCGGGGCTATATGCGGCTGTTCACCTAGGAACGACGGGTGGTGCAAGGGTGTGTGCCACTGTCCTCTTGGTGAGAGCAGATTATGAGGCGGTGTTGGTGCATCTGGCGGCGGCAATTCATAGAACCGGGGTGAGTACACCAGTTTGCCAGGGGAAAGCCAAGTTAAGATCGGGGCTGGGTGCACCAGTTTGTCCGAGGAAAGCAAGGTCCGAAGCGGGGCTGGGTGCACCAGTTTGCCCGACGAGAGCAGAACAAGAAGCGGGGCTGGGTACTCCAGTTTGCCCGAGGAGAGCCAATCGAGATGCGGGGCTGGGTGCACCAGTTTGCCCGGGGAAAGCAGAACAAGAGGCGGGGCTGGGTACACCAGTTTGCCCGAGGACAGCAAGACAGGGACCGGGGCTGAGTACGTCAGTTTGCCCGTAGGAAGCAAGACAAGGAGCGGAGTTGGGTGCGTCAACTTGCGCTGGGGAGCTCTACACGATCCTGCAGACGAATCTACCTCGACATTTCGTAACCGCAGCAAGCAGCTCTGCTTAGCCTCGATGCTATGATCTGTAGGCCATAGCTGTTGTATTGAAGCTGTCGGTGCGCTGTTGCGATTTGTCTGCAACAGAGCTGTCAGCAAGATGGCCGCAATGAGAATATGTCTAGTGGTGTTGTGCTTACCACGGAGGTTGATGCAGTGGCTGATAAGGGCGAGGGTGCCCGCGGTATTGGTCGTCGCACTCCACATATCTCTTGGGCTCTTTTCTCGTGCTGGTTACGATGGGTCGGGTGTAGGAGTCTGGAGCGTCGTGTTAAGGCCGCAAAACTCTTTTGATTTTTTGAACCAAAATTTATTCCGTGTTGCTTTGATATCTTCTCAGCCCATCAACCCTACCCCAGCAAGTGTGCTGTCCGTACACCCAACCCTTGATCCAGCTAATTTGCTGTCCAACAACCCTGACCCTCACTCCCACTCAACAACCATACCCTCTGATCCATTACCCAACCCCTACTCCAGCTAATCAGCTGTCCAATCACCTTGACCCTCACCCTCACTCAACCACCTCACCTCCTGCCCCATCAATCAACTACCCTACCTCTATACCCCCTGCAGTTGCAGCTCAGCTGACAGCACTCATATCTGAGTACGACGATGTCTTCGCACCCTTTAACACCTTACCTCCCCAGCGTCCAGTGGGACACACCATTCCCCTCCAGCCTGGCTGTAAGCCACCAGCCCTGCCATCCTATAAGATGAGTCAGCCAGAGCTGCTGGAGATGAGGAAGCAGGTTGCAGCCTTCCCTGGAGCAAGGCATCATCGAACCTTCCTCCTCTCCCTACGCTGCCCCTGTCCTCTTTGTCAAAAAGAAGTCAGGTGAGTTAAGGATGTGTGTAGACTATCGTCAGCTGTGCCCCATATGCAAGTTTGGCAGCAAGGACTTCAAGACTACCATGCGCCAATCAGCGCACTCGGACCTCATACGAGTACACTGGCGCCCCACCCATGAACCGGCACCGCTCATCACGGCACACCTGGACTACACGGCTCAGCGTAACATCTACGACGAGGAAAACAGGACGATACAAGAGGCCAGACATGCGAGGCCTGACGCGAACCTGCCGGACCACACCCGGCAAGGATTACCGGACCCGCACACCTGGCTACCCCGGTGCACCAACCTGCACTCGAAGGCCACCTTCCACACGTACCCCATCAACCCGCAGACGGACATCGTTGGAACGGGCAAATGCGAAACCTTCCTCCAACTGCACCCGCACTTGACCACCCCCGCGATGAGCCTTCGCACGGGGGAGCCCATCATGCCAAAGCACGACCTAGTGCAACATGTAACGGTCCACGACGAGACGGGCCGCACAGCAGGGCTACTGACAAAACAACAACACCAACACCTACACGCTTGGTTACAACACACACCACACGCACGCAACCTGGCCACAGAATTGGTGGCCCTCCTAAGGAGACATGACACACAGAGCAACCACCACCCCATGAGAGCGGCACAAGACAAAGCCCTTGCCACTCTACACACCACACGAAGCTTTCCGAGTACCGTCCAAAGGTGGGCTGATCCACTCACAGTTAGACCGGAAACCGCTACCTACTGGAGCCCTGACATCAATGACACGGCCTTCGGTGCACACCACAACTGCCTACTGGTACGCCACACTGGGCTATCCACATGGAACGTACCGGCAGACGATGCGGTGGCACTCAAATGCGTCAACCATGCTATACACTCAGCTACCCAGGAGGAGGCCATGGCCACCATCATGTTGATCCCTGGGAAAAAGGGCATCTCCTACCCCAAACACATTGACACTCTAAGACGCTACCCAGAATACTGCCAGCACCTGGCCAGCATACCCCCCACCAAGACCACCTGCTCCAAGCCAGGCAAGCACGCCAAGCTCCACATCTACGTCATCTGGAATGCAGCGGGACAACAACTCGTCACCAAAGGCAACCCCCAAGGATGGCTGGCTAGCACTGCCACTGCCCTCCACCCTCAACGAGACACACACCCAATCCACAAGAGACCAACGAATCAAAGCCAACCGGCCACACCCCCCAGCGGCCACAAACAACACATGCGCTTGCCATTGGACAGGGACCTCCCCACCGCGGGGCACCAACGCAGCCACAACCAGCTCACAGAACACTCCACGACACAGCCACGGATGGCCATCACCGAATGGGCCACGATCGCGTACTCGGACGGCAGCTGCATTAAGACCTCGGGGGCAGCCCCGGCGAGCGTCGGGGCGGGGGTCTATATCCCGGAGAACAACATCCTCATCACAGTCGCCCTGGACGACCCAGAAAGCAGCACCATCAACAAGGCAGAACTCACAGCGATACACGCGGCACTCAAAGCAGGGGCCAAACGCATCGCCACCGACAGCCTTTGCTCCCTCTACCAGATCCGCAGAGCCCTCGCTAACCCGATGTCGCTCATCACCCACAGACACAACGACATTCTGACAGCCATCGCTACCCTTATCATCGACAGCCCCGTGACAATCCAATTCTATAAAGTCAGGGCCCACTCGGGCATCATCGGCAACGAAGGCGCCGATGCCCTCGCCAAGCACGCGGCATTACACCCAGAGCTTGCCAACACCCCAGCCTACCGCCCGACCACACGGAAAGAGACCAACACCTGGCTCAGCAACGAAGCCGACGGCGAATCTCCCGCCCCATTGCCGGATTGCCGCCAAAGCGTGCGAGCACACATGCACCGAAAGCACAGCCTCGGTCTCGCCAATCAAGACAGTATCTACTACCAGATGTCCCAGGAGATCACCAAAGCCGCGGCGAAAGGAGCAGGCGCAAGGGTGATGACCGACACGAACATCTCCATACCCGCGCAACGAACTGCCCTCCTCTACCGTACCGGCGGGCTCTATAACCAAAAGCTGGCCATGCGTTGGAAACGGGCGACCGACGACCGGTGCCCACTCTGCGGGGAAGCCGACAGTGCCACTCACCTCCTCTCGGGCTGCAGCGAGACACTACCGATGGTGCAAGAAAGGCATAACGGGGCCGGTCGCCTCATCGCTAAAGCCATAAGCAAGGGTACCCTAGGCGGCTACATTAGATTCGCGGACACCGGCAGCTGGGAGAAGGGCGCAAAGGAAGACCTTGACCTCCCTAACGACACACTACACACAACACTTCGAGCACTCGGACTGAAGACAGCAGCAACCAAAAACACCACCAGACCAGACATTCTCATGGTTATACCAACAATGAAGACGGGCAAACGTGGTAAAGCCATCAAACGGGTCATTATTATAGAAATCAAGTACTGCTCGGACTCAAGGTGGACGGATCAACTGGACAAGGCACTCAACCAACACACCCATCTAGCTCAAACCATACGCAAGGAAGACCACATGGTGGAAGTTATACCAATCCTCCTGGGCATAGGGGGCATAACGTATGAAGCACACACACGGCAACACCTCCTGGCCCTGGGGGTCTCACAAGATAACACTACTAAACTTTTACACAAGTTAACAAGACACGCGGTGGAGACAGCCCACTCCATTGCAAAGACAAGCTACAGACTCAGGGCTGCTAAGAGGGAAGGAGGGTAGGGGGGTCGCCTCTTCTTTGGCTTGATCGGTGGGAGCAGGCCGCGCCCCAGGCGGTAGCTCCTCCCTTAATGCACGCCGGTGAATACCGGAGTAGTCTTCTTCTTCTTCACTATCGTCAGCTAAACAAAATCACACTCAGGGATCAGTACCCACTACCTCGAGTGGATGACCTGTTTGACAGGTTGGCTGGGTGTACAGTGTTTTCATCACTTGACCTGCAAGCTGGTTATCACCAGATCAGGATACCTGATGAGGATGTCCCTAAGACAGCCTTCAGGACACCCAGTGGCCTTTATCAGTTTAAAGTCCTGTGCTTTGGACTAACCAATGCACCAGCCACGTTTCAACGTGTTATGAATAATGCCTTTGCTGATGTCATTAATGACTGTGCCCTTGTGTACATTGATGATATCCTCATCATGTCTAAAAATGTACCAGAACACTTCACACATTTGAGGAGAGTCCTTGAGTTATTAGGTAAACATCAGTTTAAAGCTAAGCTATCAAAGTGCGAGTTCCTTAAAACTGCACTCAAATTCCTGGGTCACGTCGTTAGTGACCAGGATATAGCTGTTGACCCTGATAAAGTGAAGTCTATCACTTCCTGGCCTGTGCCACGCAGCCTAACTGCCATGCAGCAGTTCCTGGGTGCTGCAAATTTTGTGCGCAAGTTTGTACACAACTTCAGTGCTATATCAGCACCACTCACTGACCTGACTGGTAAAGCAGGCGCTGATTTTAATTGGCACAAGTGGCCTGATGATAAGTTAAAAGCTTTTGATGCTCTTAAGCATGCCATTTCTAGAGTACCTCTACTCAAAATCCCAGATATTACTAAACCATTTCAAGTTTATTGTGACGCCTCGTTGCAAGGCGTAGGGGCAGTTCTTATGCAAGAGGGTTATCCTCTAGCCTACTTAAGCAAGAAGCTGATTCCAGCTGAAAAGAACTATACCACTGGTGAACAAGAGTTACTTGCAATTATTACTGCATGTAAAGAGTGGCGTTGCTACCTGGAGGGTGTTCCCTTCACGTTGTATACGGACCACAAACCCTTGGTAGCCTTAAAAACACAAAAGGTCTTGTCAAGACGCCAAACTAGGTGGTTGGAGTTT
Organism: Haematococcus lacustris; assembly: GCA_030144725.1. Lineage (NCBI taxonomy): Eukaryota > Viridiplantae > Chlorophyta > Chlorophyceae > Chlamydomonadales > Haematococcaceae > Haematococcus > Haematococcus lacustris. The sequence goes on from JASKMD010000003.1 coordinate 7,409,103, forward strand.
CTCTCCCGGTATGATTTTACCATTGAGTATCTACCTGGTGATACTAACCCTGCTGACCCTCTGTCACGCATACCTGTCAGCAATCCTGTCATGGTAATGACCAGGAGCAGGAAACGCCTTTTGGAGGGGGAGGAAGTTGGTGTGGTGCAGCCTGCTCAGCCTGCCATTCAGCAGCCGCAGCAGGAGCCACAGCCACAGCCTCAGCTGGTTTTGGAACAGCCCTTACCCCCACCTCCTTTGCCTGTGCACCCCATATTGACAGCGTGCCTGTGCACGCTGTCAATATGACAAAGCATCTCCTGGCAGCATATGCGGCGGATGAGGCCCTTGCCAGCACTGTGGATCAGTGTGATCTGGACAAGCATGGCCTGTATCGCACCAAAGGCAAGAATCAGATAGTGGTTCCCCATTGCCCAGATCTCAAAGCCAGGATATTGGTAGAGATGCATGATGCACAGTTTGCAGGTCATGTGGGTATCACCAAGACGCTGGAGCGTATCTCCAGGATATTCTGGTGGCCACGCATGAGATCTGAAGTGCGTCACTATGTGAGTAACTGTGATGCATGCCAACGCAACAAGTCTGTGAATACCAGACCTGGTGGTTTACTCACACCGCTGGCCATACCCTATGACAGATGGGAGTCCATGTCTATGGACTTGATCACTAAACTACCTCCCGGTGATCATGGCTTTGATGCCATTGCTGTCTTTGTGGATAGGCTATCTAAAATGGTACACTTTGTGCCATGCCGTGAGTCTATGAACGCTGAGGGCTTTGCCCGCTTGTTTATTGATAACGTGTTTAAACACCATGGAGTGCCCAGAGAGATTATCTCTGATAGGGGCTCTCACTTTACTAATCACTTCAGTTATGGCCATTCTTGGTGTAAAAGAATGTAAATCCAGCGCTTATCATCCTGAGTCTGATGGTCAAACAGAGAGGTATAATCGTACCCTGGAGGAAATGCTTCGTCATTACATTTCCCCTGCCCAGTCTGACTGGCCTTTCTTCCTGTCATTGGCTGAGTTTGCTGTGAACAACAGCTGGCAGGAATCCATCCAGTCCACACCCTTCCTGGTCAACACTGGCCAGTCACCTTTGACACCGGCTCTGCTGGAGTTGCCAGGTGAGGTGTACTGTCCCTCTGCCAGGAAGCTGTCTGAGTGGTGGCAGAGTAATGTCAAGCAGGCCCGCCATTTCATGGAGCAAGCTCAGCAGCGTCAGGCCTATCTGGCCAACAAGGGACGCAGGGATGTGGAGTTCAGCCCTGGTCAGCTAGTGCTGCTGAGCACCAAGAACCTCAGGCTGAAGCCAGGTAAGGCTAAGAAGTTGTTGCCTAGGTTCATTGGGCCCTTCAAGGTGCTGGAGCATGTAGGTCCTGTTGCTGCGCGCCTGGACCTGCCTCCTGCCATGGCACGCATGCACCCTGTGTTCCATGTTGCCCTACTGAGACCCTACACAAGTGAGCATCCCCACTTGCCTCCTCCTGTGGATTGGCTGGACGAGGCACCTCTGTATGAGGTTGAGAAGTTGCTCGCCCATCGTGGTGTCCGTGCTGGTAAAGCACGTGGCTACTTGGTCAAGTGGCAAGGTTATGATGACTCTTACAACACATGGGAGCCAAGGAATAACCTTGTGAACTGCCAGGAAGTGTTGACTGCATATAATGCAGTGCATGGTTTGTCCTAGCATCACTGCTATAGTGTTGCAAGTCCTCGTGTTCTCACGAGGGCGGAACGTTTCCTCTTTGGAGGGGGAGGAATGTAGCGAACGGCTCCTATAACTTTTGGTTCAAAAAATCAAAAGAGTTTTGCGGCCTTAACACGACGCTCCAGACTCCTACACCCGACCCATCGTAACCAGCACGAGAAAAGAGCCCAAGAGATATGTGGAGTGCGACGACCAATACCGCGGGCACCCTCGCCCTTATCAGCCACTGCATCAACCTCCGTGGTAAGCACAACACCACTAGACATATTCTCATTGCGGCCATCTTGCTGACAGCTCTGTTGCAGACAAATCGCAACAGCGCACCGACAGCTTCAATACAACAGCTATGGCCTACAGATCATAGCATCGAGGCTAAGCAGAGCTGCTTGCTGCGGTTACGAAATGTCGAGGTAGATTCGTCTGCAGGATCGTGTAGAGCTCCCCAGCGCAAGTTGACGCACCCAACTCCGCTCCTTGTCTTGCTTCCTACGGGCAAACTGACGTACTCAGCCCCGGTCCCTGTCTTGCTGTCCTCGGGCAAACTGGTGTACCCAGCCCCGATTCTGGCCTTGCTTTCCTCGGGCAAACTGGTGTACCCAGCCCCGCCTCTTGTTCTGCTTTCCCCGGGCAAACTGGTGCACCCAGCCCCGCATCTCGATTGGCTCTCCTCGGGCAAACTGGAGTACCCAGCCCCGCTTCTTGTTCTGCTCTCGTCGGGCAAACTGGTGCACCCAGCCCCGCTTCGGACCTTGCTTTCCTCGGACAAACTGGTGCACCCAGCCCCGATCTTAACTTGGCTTTCCCCTGGCAAACTGGTGTACTCACCCCGGTTCTATGAATTGCCGCCGCCAGATGCACCAACACCGCCTCATAATCTGCTCTCACCAAGAGGACAGTGGCACACACCCTTGCACCACCCGTCGTTCCTAGGTGAACAGCCGCATATAGCCCCGCCTCCCACTCTGACGAAAATCCACATCCTGCAACCATGCACCTGTCCTGTCCATGGCAGTGGAAACCCAAGACCCTGGCCCGGTGCTGAGAAACACACCCCCACATGCCGTGCTGCCCCTGGTGCATCACACGCAGGGGAAGCAAGACTGAGGGCCATCCTTAACAACACGACGTACATCAACAAAACCATGCGAGGAGCCCTACTGACTGGCACCCCGTATAGGGGCTCAACATCCACAGCGCAGCACAGCAGCCAGCGCAGGGTGGACGCCAGGTTCGCAGACATACCAGCCACAGCCCTGTCTGGCTGCACTGAGGGCCAGCTGGTAGAAGCAGCTCTCCTGGGGCACATCGTCAAGACTGTGCTAAACTGCCCAGGTGGCCAGCTGCCAAACCTTATGTACAGCACCAGCCCGGAAGCAACAGCCGTCAGAATCCAGCTCTGGCTAGAGGAGAAGAACATTGAAGGGGCCAGCATAGTCACCCACTGCCCTATGCGTCATTTCAGCCTAGGACAGACAGGGTACACCTGCCACCCCTACCAGTACAACGTCAAACTCCCCCCTGCTAGCATCAGCCGCTTCCTGGAGGCATATGAGACAGACCCCCCCCTTACAGACATCGCCACAGAGAAAGGGGTGGTGCAGGGCAGAATGCAGTGCACCTTGCTGGAAGAGCACCCTAGGAACAGCTCTCACACAATGAGGGTGCAAGCACACCTGCAGCTCCTGCCGGGTGCAGACTGCCTGGGCATTTGGCCACCTGAGCACATGCAGGGCGCTCATACACCGCAAGCCATCAGACAGGTCATGCACATCCTGGGCTGCGTCCTGGCTCTGTCAGATATGGGAGCCCCCCCCGGCAGCCTGGAGGCCTGGCGAGCATACGCAGCGCGAGTGCCCCTTTCTAGCCTTAGGCTGATGCAAGCCCTCAGCGTCAACGCCGTCACCCAGGAAAGGGGCCAACAAACAGGCGCATACACAGCGCACAGCACCACGCCAGCTCTAAGGGAGATGCTCACCGCCTGCCACAGCCTGGTGTTTGAGCTAGAGGGAATCCTCACCCTCCGGCTCAGTGCGGCGTCCCCCCCCCCCGCTGCCCCCCCATTGCATCGCCATCGGCAAGCCCACAGGCGGTCCTGTCAGCCCATCAGAACTCTGTGACGTGCTATGGGCCCTGCACGATGCTCACCACCCCCCTGATGCGGTGGCTCCCTTGGTCAGTGCGCAGAGTGCTGAGGGGCAACGCTTGCGAGATATGCTGGCCCAGGGAGCCACCCTGCCTCTCTCCTTTGCAAACTTCGCTGGGGACATGCTGACCATGAAGCAACATGGATCCAGCAAGATGCTCCTGACTACCATCAAGGACCCCCTGACAGACCAGGCAAGCACTAGCACATACATTGCCACACCCTGTTCTAACATACAATACGCACAAGAAGTCGCAACCCTGAAAATGGCCCACACAATGGACACAAGCTTGCGACCGACTAGAACACATCAACACCATACATATGCTACACCCAAAACATTGTTTGCATGTGCTATACAGGTGATTGCCAACGAGCATCCATTGGGCACGGTGGCCAGAGCTATCACAGCGTGCTGCACGCCAAATGGCCTGCCCCTCAGCAGCCACGGGGTCAGGGAGGCCCCCATCCTCTACCTCACGCCGGCCAGCAAGCAAGCCATGGTCAGCGCCCTGGCAGCCGCCCAGGACTTGGGAGGGGTAGTAGAGACGCAGCGGGGGCAAGTATGGATAGGAGTACCACGCAGCCTGGCAGGTGTCAGCGGCGGCATCAACCTCCCCATCTGGTTGAAGGAGGTGGGGACCCCCGTGGATGCGGCAGACCCGGCCACCCGAGCTAGGACTGCGAGCAGGAACACACGCTACACAGGCCTCCAGCATGTGCCGGACCAGGCGGCCCTCACCTTCAGGGCTATCGCAGCCGTCACAGACGGCATCACCATGCAACAGGTGGTGGGGGCCAACGCGGCCTATGAGCTACAGGGCAGGGCCACCACCTACCTGGTGGAGGCACGCGTCGTGGACCACAGCGATGCCAAATACACCCCAGCTGTGCTACGGGCCCTTACCCATGAGGGCAGCACACAGCCCACTCCCCAGCCGGCGGCAACCAGCAGGGGATGGGGAACCAGGGCTGTTGCAGTAGCGACTCAGCTCCAGGCCGCCCCGCCCCGCAACACCACCGCGACCACAGCCCCCATCCCACCCACCGGAGGCGCAGCGGCAAGGGCCCCTGGCAGGGGAGGGGCGGGAGGCCGGGGCCGGGGACCCAACTCCGTCCCAGACCCATCAGGCAGAGGCACCAGCAGGGGTCCCTCCCCCAACCTGGTGAGGGGCGCCTCGTCAGGGGCATGGGCTGGCAGAGGCACCAGCAGCAGAACCAGCAGCGACAGCAGTATCGCGGCTTTTGACGAACTCGCCATCGAGGCGGGCTTCCTCTACACTGCACAGGTGACACACTGCACACAACCCGCAGAGCAGAACCACCAAGTGCGCAGCAAAGAGTACATGCACACACACTACGGAAGAACACACACGATTGACAATCAACACCCTACCAGCCTGCCGGAAGGGCCACATCAACCCCACAATCCTCACACATTGCCATGCAGGCCCCTACCAATGAGACCGGAGGCAACGACGGGGCAACCCTTGAGAACAACGCAACGCTGGTGGACCCCCTGCCCCACACAACAGGTGACAGCAGCACCCACGGAAACACGCTCCCCCACTGCGCTAGGCTGCATGCCCTCAAGGTCACACCACTCAGACAGACTCATCGCCTGGCTAACACCGCCCCACCAGGAGCACACCACAAAATATACCAATAATGGTAGGACACTCTACCACACACAGATGGCACTGCCCACAAGCGCAGGTGACAATGACCCATCAGGCGGAGCTGACACCACCCAGGAGGGGGCAACCCAGCGAGACCTAGCGGGGTCCAGCGGCATCCAACGGGCTGGAGGACGTACCCAGGTCAGCACCACCACACATCACCATAGCATGCAACCTAGTAACACTATACTCAATGTTATACACCACACCCATATGCCACGACAGGTACACACACCTGCCGCTAAACTCACGCATACCCGCAGGTACACTCACCGGCCCTTACCCCAGGAGCAGAGAGGGCTGCCCGCCGACAGCGCCATGGGAGCTCAGGCGGGGGCAGAGGACTCAACCTCTCATATATCTTTAAGATGGACTCCGTATCAGCTGAGGATCATAACCCAGGTGTGCAATAATAAGCCGCACCATGGACATACCTGGAAGGGGCCCATAGACCTCACCACTACCACACAACACATACTCACACCCACACCGTGTAACTGCACAGGCGGCTCACCCATGGAGGAGGAGCAAGAGGAGATGCCTAAGGAGGGCACCAAGACGGCGGTGAGCAGACTTGCCACACAAGCCCACCGTGTGACACATTGCACCACCCCCAACCACACCGACAGGAACGAGAAGTCAATGGGCCTTGCAGGGCAGACCCTGTTGTCCCAACATGGCCCCCCACCACCGCACACCAACCACATACCTATCACCAATCAGGACAGCTTGCACCATGCTGCCCACATGACTGCAGGGGACTGGACCCAGCAACTAAAAAATGGGCACAGCAAACCTGGACCTCGTAGCAAGCAGCAACCTGGACAGGCAGCTGCTGGAGCTAGCTGGGCCCGGGAGCCCAGCGGGGTTGGAGAGGTACCAGGGAGGATAAGTACTTATGAGCTCGCAGAACATGAATGCCACACAGTATCTGAAGTAGAAATGGGTATGCTAGATGGCGACTTGGGCTGGAATTCAGACCCTAGCACTGCAGAACCCCAAGCCTCACAAGCTGAGATAGGACACCACATAGGGCACCGTGCACATCCTACAGCGGACAGCAGCCTGCTACCCTTGTGCATTGGTCATCTGAATGTAAGAACTATGGGCACTACCGCTACTGAGACGAGCACACACATGAACCTAGACTATACCACCCACCCATGCCCCTCCAACGCAACTCAACTTGGACGAACCTATCACCTAGACACACCTATCCTCATCGCCATCCTCATGGGATGGTGTGCGACACAACGACACCAACCACAGATACCTACCCCGAAAGACTCCAAACGTTGCCTGGCACGACAAAGAAGAAAGATCACGCGCCTCAGGGCCATAGTACATATCACGACATACAACACATTGCGAGACCTCACCGGTATAGTGCCTGTCACTACGGCCATCTGTAGGATCTCAAATAGATTCTACCTGCACCTGAAGGGAGGGCACAAGAGCTACTCCCGGACAGTCAGCCAATACAACACAACCATACAGGCCTACTGTACCTATCAGATCAGGAGAACTGAGAGAACCACGGCAACGGCACGACACCAGGACCCCACATGGAAACCCTCGTTCACCGTTGACTACTTCATATCATGGCTACTACTCGCAGCCGGGGACGTTGAAGTCAACCCTGGCCCGTGCCCCAGTGGGAGACAACATCCACATGACATCCACAGGACAACACATACCCCACACCCCAACCCCAACCCCTTGTTTTTTGAAGCACAGGTGAACCGCAACTGCCAGGCCCACTCCCTCAACAATGCAGCCGGAAAGGAATGGGTGAAGCCTGAGGACCTACATAACTTTTGGACAGCCTGGGATACAACACTACACGACGAAGGCGACAAACAGGCGTGGCGTACCGCGCACGGGCAAGGGGGTGCTTTCAGCGACGAGGTCATCCACCTCTACCTTAGGACCAAATACGGCCTCACTATTACGAGGGTCGCTCACCTACGCAACACAGACGACTGGAACGACGACAACCTCGACACCATAGCGATAGAGTATGCCACACTCAACCTCTTGTGCAAAAGGAACGGCCACAGCATGGCGCTCAGGAAGTTGGGCGGGCAGTGGAAGCTCCTAGACTCCGACAGCCCCAGTAAATCAGCTATAGCCATCTGCGAGCTGTCGCGCTCCTACACGACACACTTCCACGAGGTGTTCGTCATCGCACCTGACCCGGCAGCTACACCAACCCAAACCATGGCCGCCACCCGACAGGGTATTAGCCACATTATCAGCCACAAGGAAGACAACCGGAACCCGTCCCAATGCTACATGGAAAGGCAATACAAACAATGTTGTCTTGTGCACGCCATCAACATGGCCATAGGGAAACCCATGATCTGGCCCGAAGACGTCATCACCCACTGCAAATCACTCTACACACACATCCAAGGCCTAGCCAACCAGGCAAGGCAGGAGCACAGGATAATACCACTACGTAGCAGCCTCCCACACATCTACGAGGAATCTGGCAACTTTACCATCTCCACCATAAACCACTACCTATACCACCACCACAAGGACCTCCACCTATGCCCTATAACCACCACCACCACCACCACCACCATCACACCCGAGCTCCTCACCACGCTCACGGGCAAGACGGACAGCTACACTAACACAGCCGCCATCCTCATTACTCACAATTACGCTACCACCATCCGCCACATTAACAACGCATGGCACTGGTTGGACTCGGAGCAAGGCCGCCCATGCCGCTTGGACACCCCGGAAGACTGGCTTCAGCTGAAGGGTACACTCGTCCAAATCAAAAAGGGCGACGCGGCTGATACCAACCTCATCCATCCACTATGCTGGCTAGCTGACCCAACAAGGCGCGCCACAACGGAACAGCTGGAACAACATCTACGTACCACCCACATCGATCTTACTACCCAAGACCTGGGCACACAACCCGCGCACAACCCCGGAACAGACCGGCCGCTACCCACTGCACAACCAGCGAGTTACAAGCGCATACTAACAGCCACAGAAGCCACCCACCCGACAGACAAGCAGGCCCGGCCGCGACTGCGCCAGGTCGCCCCCACAGTCACTCTCCCCACTCTACAAGACCGGGCAAGCAGCAGTAAGCGGCCCACGACATCGGGCACCATCGTAGACAAAAGACGGACCAAACCAAGAGCGCATACCAAGGACTCACACACGCAGACCCTGATGTACAGATACCTAAACACAGCCCCCACCCCACCCCCCGCCGCCATCCCCACAACACCGCCACCCCCCACCGATAACCTACCTGAGCACCCAGGACCACACCCACAACACAGCACCTTGCCAACCCGGCAGCCACAAGCAACACACAATCGACAACATATCACACTAACGACCCTGAACGTCAGAAGCCTCCATAGGTCCAGGAACGACGTCCTAAACCATGTGCATCAACACAGCCCGGACATCCTGATCCTAACTGAAACCATGACCCAGCCCAAGAGCAATAACCCAAGCTCTGGCTGGCTGAGGCGAGTCATGCCAGACTATACGACACACCGACACAGAGGCCACAGTGACGTCCTAATAGGCATCAAACACCACTTAGCCATCCAAATGAAAACCACTATGCTTCCACCGAGCAACGACGCCGAGATAAACGCACGATGCGTCATCCTGACCCTCAACCAACACCAGTGCGAACAGCTCACCATCGTCGCCACGTATTGGCCGTCGGGAAACAACGGGGACGCGCTGCTAATGCGAGGAAAAATGCAAGAGCACATACGAACAGCCACGGGCCACCTGCCCGGCTCACTCATCCTGGCGGGAGATATCAACGCCACGATGAAAACAGAGGATCGTTCCGAGCACACCGAATACACACAAGACAGCATGATGAGGGGGTTCGCCGCAGAAATGCACCTGAAGGAAGCTGACCCCGGCGACCGGGCCTGGACCTACCAGCAACCGCACTGCAACAGCCGCATCGACGCTATTCTAACACGCGACGCAAGACACGGCCCTGAACACCGCACGCACGTCGATACCAACGACTATCTGAGCGACCACAGGCCACTCACCGCCACATTGAGTACAGCCCGCCTGGGCATAGACCTGGCAGCCCCACTCAAACCACCGAAGCACAACCACATCATCCTCACCACCCCCATTACCAACAAGGACAGGGAAGCCTACCGCCTGGCAGTGCAACAACCCAGCTCAGGCGTCCCACAATTGCATGCAGAACTGACAGCCTTCTTAGCCCCCATATACACAGAGGCTACCCACCACCTGGCTACACTTGGCAAGACCAACCCTCAACAACCACAGCGTCTGACATCAGTGGCAGGACGCCCGGCCAGGGAAGCCGTAGACACCGCAGCCACCATGCTCACAAACCTCCTACAAACCTGCAGGACGGCAGCTATAAAGACATGCAACACTAAGACCCTCACAAGGGGAGGCCAGCACTACCAACGCAGGACCATGTGCAGGATTAGACTGGCACTGGGCAGAAAGCTTAAGACCGCTAGAGACCTCAGCCGGAAGGCTAACTCCCTCTTTAAGCAAACCAACGTGCACCCGACAATCGACGAACTCATTCTAGGGACAGATGCGATAAACGAAGAGATCAGGGACGCGGTGCAAGCGCGACAGGGTGAAGACCCAACCGAAAATCACGTGCAGGCCGCGCTAGCCCAACTGACCGATTCCTACCGCGACCAAATCCACCAACTAGACGACGATGACTCCGCACTCGCCATCGCACAAGCTCGCGTCAGAATGCAACAACTGATCAGCACCCAGCCCAAGAAGGCTAACAAACGTATCTTGCGCCCGTCCCGCACCGACCACAAAGGCCTTCAGGCGCTAGCTGACCCTGACACCAAAACCATATGCACAGCCCCTGCCGACCTCAACCGGATAATCACCGCCGCATATGGGCAGAAGCTGGCGGCCCCGACCCCCAAGACTGGCCACTACACTAACACACAGACACGAAACTACCCGTGGGCTCGCGCCAAAGCCGACGACGCCTTCGCATTACACGCATGCCAAAACATACACTGGCTGCACACAGCCATCATGGACAAGGCAGGCTTCCAGGAATGCATCAGCAGGCTGTCAGGAGGCAAGGCCCCGGGACCAGACGGGGTGGAGAACGAGATCATCAAGATGCTGCCATGGGAGATGCGGGAAACCATCCACCAGCTCTTCATCATCATGTGGGCAACAGGTTGCACACCCACAGCATGGAAAACCAGTGACACATGCCTCCTCTACAAGGACAAGGGGCAAGAAACGGACCTCAACTCCTACAGACCTGTGGGCCTAGCCAACACCGTTTACAAGCTGTGGACCAGCCTCATTACCAAGACGCTGTCTGAGTATGCTGAAGCTAATGGGATGCTCAGCAAGAACCAGGCTGGGTTCCGCTCCCACAGGAACACCACACAACAGCTGCAGATGCTTGTCATGGCCCTTGAGGATGCTAAACTGGCCAAGGCAGATATCTACGCACTCCTGGTCGACTTCACCAGTGCGTTCAACACCACGTGCCAAGACAAACTACTCTGGATCATGCATGACCTAGGCTTCCCCACGGACGCGACTGACGCTGTAAAGGACCTATACACGGGCGCTACAACGCGCTTTAAAACCCCGTACGGCCATACTGACCTGGTACCCGTAAACCGGGGCACCATACAAGGCGACTCTCTCTCGCCCTTCCTATTCCTCATTTACATTGAACCCCTCCTGCGATGGCTGCAAGTGGGCGCGAGGGGCTATAAATTCAAATCAGCAACGGCCGACAGCGGGGAACGCGCCACCGTCAGCAGCATCGACTATGCTGATGACATAGCCATACTCTGCAACACCCTTCGCAACCTCCGATGCCAAGCGGACAAACTCTCAGCCTTCTCGGACTGGGGTCACCTCATCATCTCACACAGTAAAACCCTCGCTACAGCGGCGCTCCATCACTCGGTCGAAACAGGCATGTGCAGCAACGCGGCCGAAGCGGACAAGCGGGCCCGCCAACAACTCCAAACCGTCAGCCTACAAGGGAAACCCGTCACCTACCACCGCCCGACCTCACCTTTCACCTACTTGGGTGTGCTCATCACCATGACGCTGGACTGGAAACCACAACACACCGCTATGATCACCCAGCTCCGCCAAAAACTCGAGAGACTCAGACGCTCCTTTGCTAGCGCTAGGCAGGCCATACACATCATCCGCACGGCCATCATACCCAGCCTAGCCTACAGCTTCTGCGCCGTGCCGTGCACCCCAGGGGACCTTGAGCTGTACGACAGGTCCATCAATCAATGCGTGAAGCTCAAACTCAGACTCCCCCTGGGAACGCCCAATGCCATCATCAGAGAAGACGCTGACAAACTAGGCATAGGCATTAGCTCCACTGCCCAAGAATATCACGCCCGCAACACGACAGCCTTTACACACAGCCTCCAGTCCACAGATGTGGCACACGCCCACATCTCGAGGAGCATGCTGCACAAACAAATCACATGGCTCAATACCCAGGCAAGCACACAAGGACACCGCATGCTCACCCTCCTTCATCACACCCTTAGAGCACGGCAGCTAGTCTATGCCTCTATATCCGGGCTATCGGCCACGGAAGAGGGGCTACCTCTCTATCATGAAGAATGCCAAACACTCGGCCGCCTCATCACACAGGCCAGCAGCTCTCAAGCACACGATGTCGTCAGCGCCAGCATCACCTGCCTCAAAAGCCTAGGCGTCACGCACGCTTCTGAACTCAGCTGCAAGGGAAACACACACATCATCACCGGTAGCATGCTCACATCGAAGTACGGAAAAAAGGTCAAGCAGAAGCACATCATCGCCCTCAACAAACTTGCAGCCATGGCGGCCCAACCCTCATGCCCAGACGCGACCGCAACGCGTGCCATCCGAGACAGCCGCAACACATCACTCGACCTCCCGCCCGACCAACGCAAAATCACAACATGGGCCGCGGGCCTCACGGGACTTGCGCCCACACCCGCAGTGCCAGACACCAGAACTCGCTATATGGATATGAAAGCGTATGCGGTCAAGCACGCAACGCAACCAGCAACGGCGGACCGGGCCGCAGCGGCACCCGCAGTCCATGACGCCACTAGGACGAGCTCACGACTGCTGAAACGAGAGCAACGAGCAACACAATCGGCCCCAACGAAGCCCACGCCACCCAAGGCGGGCACGAAACGGAACAATGAGGGCAGACAGACCCAAACTATCCCGCAGGATATAGTGCGCATAGTAGGCCTTGACCTCCCAGGACTCTCCAGCTGGAAGGTGGATAAAGCCTGCCGATGTAAACCCAAGAACCTAGGCTGCATACTAGGGGCCATGTACGCCCACCAAGAGGCCATAACCAGCATAGATGGCTGGCAATGGGACGGCATCAACAAGGAAAACTACTACAAGGTGCATTGGAAGCCCACAGTCATAGATAGATGGGCCTTACCACTATGTGCAGAAGAAGGCTATACACCCACACACATAGAGACCATCAGCAGGGAAGAGGCTAAGGACGTATGCACTTGTGAGCTGTGCTGGCTACCAAGAGGAGACAGCCCAACGTGCCACAACTGCAACAGGGCCTACCACCCAGCCTGCCTTGAGGAAGCCCACCTGTCAGGACACAAGGAACCAGGATACTGGCTGTGCCCTATATGCAAGTTTGGCAGCAATGACTTTAAGACAACCATGCGCCAGTCAGCGCACTCGGACCTCATACGAGTACACTGGCAACCCACTCTCGAACCGGCGCCGCTCATCACGGCACACCTGGACTACATGGCAAAGCGCAACGACTACGACGAGGAAAACAGGCAGATACAAGAGGCCAGACATGCGAGACCCGACGCGCACCTGCCGGCCCACACCCGACAGGGACTACCGGACCCGCACACCTGGCTACCCCGGTGCACCAACCTGCACTCGAAGGCCACCTTTCACACCTACCCCATCAACCCGCAGACGGACATCGTCGGGACGGGCAACTGCGAAACCTTCCTCCAACTTCACCCTCACATGACCGCCCCCGCGATGAGCCTCAGCACGGGGGAGCCCATTATGCCACGGCACGACTTAGTGCAACACGTAACGGTCCACGACGAGTCGGGTCGCACAGTCGGCCTCCTGACAAAAGACCAACACCAACAACTACACGCTTGGTTACAACACACACCACACACACGCAACCTGGCCACAGAGGTAGTGGCCCTACTAAGGAGACAGGACGCACAGAGCAGCCACCACCCCATGAGAGGGGCACAAGACAAAGCCCTTAACACCCTACACACCACACGAAGCTTTCCAAGCACCGTGCAAAGATGGGCTGATCCACTCACAGTTAGACCAGAAACCACCACCTATTGGAGCCCTGACACCAACGACACGGCCTTTGGGGCTCACCACAACTGCCTACTGGTACGCCACACTGGCTTATCCACATGGAACGTACCGGCAGATGATGCAGTGGCACTTAAATGCGTCAACCATGCTATACACTCAGCTACTCAAGAGGAGGCCATGGCAACCATCATGCTGATCCCTGGGAAAAAGGGCATCTCCTACCCTAAACACATTGACACCCTGCGGCGCTACCCTGAGTACTGCCAGCACCTGGCTAGCATACCCCCCACCAAGACCAGATGCCCCAAGCCAGGCAAGCACGCCAAACTCCACATCTACGTCATCTGGAATGCAGCAGGACAACAACTCGTCACCAAAGGCAACCCCCAAGGTTGGCTGGCTAGCACTGCCACTGCCCTCCACCCTCAACGAGACACACACCCAATCCGCAACAGACCAACGAATCAAAGCCAGCCGGCCACACCCGCTAGCGGTCACAAACAACACATACGCCTGCCGTTGGACAGGGACCTCCCCACCTCGGGACACCAACGTAGCCACAACCAGCTCACAGAACACTCCACGACACAGCCACGGATGGCCATCACCGAATGGGCCACGATCGCGTACTCGGACGGCAGCTGCATTAAGACCTCGGGGGCAGCCCCGGCGAGCGTCGGGGCGGGGGTCTATATCCCGGAGAACAACATCCTCATCACAGTCGCCCTGGACGACCCAGAAAGCAGCACCATCAACAAGGCAGAACTCACAGCGATACACGCGGCACTCAAAGCAGGGGCCAAACGCATCGCCACCGACAGCCTTTGCTCCCTCTACCAGATCCGCAGAGCCCTCGCTAACCCGATGTCGCTCATCACCCACAGACACAACGACATTCTGACAGCCATCGCTACCCTTATCATCGACAGCCCCGTGACAATCCAATTCTATAAAGTCAGGGCCCACTCGGGCATCATCGGCAACGAAGGCGCCGATGCCCTCGCCAAGCACGCGGCGCTACACCCAGAGCTCGCCAACACCCCGGCCTACAGCCCAACCACACGGAGAGAGACGAAGAACTGGCTCAGCAACGCAGCCGACGGCGACTCCCCCGCCCCATTGCCGGACTGCCGCCAAAGCGTGCGGGAACACATGCACCGCAAACACAAGTTGGGCCTTGCCAACCAAGAGAGTATCTACTACCAAATGTCCCAAGAAATTAAGAAGGTCGCAGCAACAGGAGCTGGCGAAAGGGTGATGATCGACACGAACATCCCCACCCACGCGCAACGCACTGCCCTACTCTACCGCACCGGAGGGCTATACAACCAAAAACTAGCTATGCGCTGGAAACGGGCGACGGATGACCGATGCCCACTCTGCGGGGAAGCGGATAGTGCCACTCACCTCCTCTCGGGCTGCAGCGAGACACTACCGCTGGTGCAAGAAAGGCACAACGGGGCGGGCCGCCTCATCACTAAAGCTATAAGCAAGGGAACCCTAGGCGGATACATCAGCTTCGCGGACACCGGCAGCTGGGAGAAGGGCGCAAAGGAAAGCCTGGACCTCCCGAGCGACACGCTACACACAACACTCCGAACACTCGGACTGAAACCAGACGATACTAAACACACCACCAGGCCGGATATCCTCATGGTGCTCCCTCATAAGAAGGCAAGCAAGGAAGGCAAGGACACCAAGCTGGTCAATATCATAGAAATCAAATACTGCTCGGACTCACGGTGGACGGACCAATTACACAAGGCACTCACTCAACACACCCACTTAGCCGAGACCATACGCAAGGAAGACCATATGGTCGCTATCATACCTATCCTACTAGGCATAGGTGGCATAACCTACGAAGCGCACACACGGCAACACCTCTTGGCCCTAGGGATTACACAGGCCAACACTACCAAGCTGCTCAACAAGTTAACAAGACACGCTGTGGAGGCAGCCCACTCCATTGCAAAGACAAGCTACAGACTCAGGGCTAACCAAGGGGGGGGAGGGTAGGGGGGACGCCTCTTCTTTGGTTGGA
>JASKMD010000003.1:7425557-7588057 GCA_030144725.1 Haematococcus lacustris
TGTACACTGCCAGCTGGCCCCTGAGGAAGGACTGCTCCACTGGCTCGGAGGAAGGGGGGGGCGGGGGGGGGGGTAGGGGGGGGGGGGAGGGGGGGGGGGGTGAGTCCCACTGCTGGCCAGGCCGGCATCTGATCCAGGAGGTGGGGGGCCAGGGGGGGTGGGGGGTAGGGGGGGGGAGAGGGGGGGGCAGGGGGGTGTCGGTGGTCGCTGGAGTCTTCATCCCAGAAGCTCCTGAAGCCAGGGGGTAGGGCCAGGCCAGGCCAGGAATGATGAATTATGTATCATAGCTTGATAATCAAACTAGTGTCAGGGGGAGGTTCAGTGCCCTATCTAGTGCAAAGTCCAGACGGTGACTTGGTGCACGGTGACAGTGCCCTTGCACATGTGGCTTGGACTGGGTGACACGTGTGGCTAAACATGGAGACCGGTGCAAGAAGTGTGTAAACCACTGAGGATTGACATGTTATGCAAGGGAAGGCTGTTGGGGGTTGGGATAGAGTATTCCACTTTATTATCGGGGCCTGGCGAATCAAAAGAAATAGTACGGTAGTCATATATAATTGATTATTTGAGTGCCCCTGCCCCTGCCCCTGCCCCCTACCCCTTGCCCCCCCTGCCCCTGCCCCTGCCCCTACCCCTGCCCCCTTGACCCTCCTCCTGCTCCTCCCCCTGCCCCCTTTAACCCTGACGGCCATGACAGGCCAGGCGCCCCCCCGCTTGGCTGACCCCCTCTCCCCCTCCGCCCCCGCCTCACTCCAGTGCTGGCGCCGCCCTCCTAGCCGCCTGGCGCCTGAGGTGCTCCAGGGCGCGGGGCTGTTGGCCTCCATGGCGGGCGGCGTGGTGCAGGCGCAGGCGGGGCCAGGTGGGCTCGGGTACACCCAGGGCTGCACTCACACGCCGCAGCTCAGGGCTGGAGGGTTTGGGGGGGGGCGGCGGGGAGGGCCGGGCCTGGGGGGCAGGGGCAGGGGCAGGGGCAGGGGGGCAGGGGCAGGGGCAGGGGCAGGGGGCAGGGGCAGGGGCAGGGGCAGGGGCAGGGGCAGGGGCAGGGGCAGGGGCAGTGGGCAGGGGCAGGGGCAGGGGCAGGGGCAGGGGCAGGGGGCAGGCAGGGCAGGGGGGCAGGGGCAGGGGCAGGGGCAGGGGGCAGGGGCAGGGGCAGGGGCAGGGGGCAGGGGCAGGGGGCAGGGCAGGGGGCAAGGGGCAGGGGCAGGGGCAGGGGGCAGGGGGCAGGGGCAGGGGCAGGGGCAGGGGCAGGGGCAGGGGCAGGGGCAGGGGCAGGGGCAGGGGGCAGGGGGCAGGGGCAGGGGCAGGGGGGGCAGGGGCAGGGGCAGGGGGCAGGGGCAGGGGGCAGGGGCAGGGGCAGGGGCAGGGGCAGGGGCAGGGGCAGGGGCAGGGGCAGGGGCAGGGGCAGGGGCAGGGGCAGGGGCAGGGGCAGAGACGGCGTAGTGTGAGAGGCTCAGCTGGTTTGGTGCGCCCCTCCGCCCTGCAGGCCCTGACCCTGAGTGACGTCACACCCCTGCCAGCTGCCGCCCTGGTTGCCTTGGTTGGGGGCACCCTCCCATGACATGTAGGGGGTGGGCGGAGATAGGCCGCCCTGAGATAGGCATGTCCCCCATGCACATCAGGCACCACCCACGCCCGCACATACAGCAGCCCTGCCCCCCTCCCCCCGCCCCCCCTCCCCCCCGACCCGGCCGCCCTCCCCCGCCCTCTCACCAGCGCTCGCGCCCTCAGCTCCTGGCCCGCCCTGCCCACCGCCTCCCGCACCACCCCCTCCAGCTGCTCCAGCGGCACCACCACCACGGCCAGCTGCAGCAGCTCAGGGATGCCCAGCGCCTCAAGCGCGCCGTTCATGGTGTTGGCGGCCAGCGTGTCCAGCACCTGGGGGAGGGGAGGGGAGGGGGGCGGCAGTTGGTGGCGGTTGGGAGGTTGAGTGCAGGGCCAGGGGGGTTGAGGGGCCAGGGAGGGGTGGGGTGCGGTGGGGGTGGTAAAGTAGTGCTTGGCCCGGCAGCAACATCAACCTCTTCTCCCCCGGTATGTGGGGCAGTTACAGTTGGTTGGTGGTTGGCAGTGTAGGTGGCTCAGCCACAGTGGAAGGGCAGCACCGTTTCAACGTCATTGCTCAAACCCCAGCCCCTGCTGCCCCTCCACCTGCCCTGCTGCTGCTGCTGCCCTGCTGCCCCTCCGCCTGCCCTGCTGCTGCTGCTGCTGACCTGCTGCCCCCTGCGCCTGCCCTGCTGCTGCTGCTGCTGCTGCTGCTGACCTGCTGCCCCTGCGCCTGCCCTGCTGCTGCTGCTGCTGCTGCTGACCTGCTGCCCCTGCGCCTGCCCTGCTGTTGCTGCTGCTGCTGCTGCCCTGCTGACCTGCTTGGTGGACTGCTGTGGGAAGAGTCCGGGGCGGTGTCTCAGCACCCTCTTGAAGGTGGCGGCCAGCAGCTGGTTGCGCCGCCACACTGTCTCCTGAGAGCCGCAGCAGCAGAGCAGGGGCTGAGTCAGGGTTGAGGGCGGGGTCTCCGGTGGGAGGGTAGCAAGGGCATGCCCCAAGGCTACTCGTCGCCCTCAATGCACGCCTGACAGCAAGGGCGGTGTCTTTCCATCTTTCTTTCTTTCGTTCGTTTTCGTTGAGGGCGGGGTCAGGAGCAGGGCCATGGCCAGCAAGGGGTCAGCAGGGGATGCAGCGACACACCACAGCAGCAGCTGGGTACCACCAAGCCTTGGCAGCACCAGCTCAACGGGGTGATGATGAGAAGGTGGCTGCTCCTGCTGCTGCTGCTGCTCTACCTTCTGCAATGCAGACCTGACCTGTAGATCCTACGAGTTCGACCAAGCTTTGGTAGCAGCAGCTTGACTGGCGTGATGATAGAGAGGGCGGCTGGGGCTGCTGCTGCTGTACCTCCCACCTGCCTGCCTGCGCCCGCCATGTACTGAATCCCTACCCCTACCCACTCGCCTGCTCACCCGCCTGCCGGCCTGTCTGCCTGCACGATGACCAACCCACCTGCCTGCCCACCCGCCCTGTCGCCTACCTGCCACTGACCTGGTACACAGCCAGCAGCGCCATGCGCTTGGCCACCTCCCCCTCCGGCCAGCTGCCCACCACCTTCAGGCTGGCGGCCTCCCCCTCCCAGATCCGTGTCACGGTGGTGGTCACACTACCACCCATGCTGTCAATGTTGCTGAGCAGCTCAGTCTGATCAAGTTCAAGGGCAGTGCACCAGCAGCTGAGCTTACAGGGACATGGGACCACGGGACAGGGGTACAGGTTCCACGACCAGCTGAGTTTGCCACCACACTGCCATGCCATGCCGTGCCTGACCACACAAGCCCCACTTCAGGGCCAGCTTTAAGTGCCTGATGCTTGGCTGCAAGCTGTGACTGTATGCAATGGCTACCAGCTGTGACTGCAAGGCACTACGTGCTGCAAGGTGTGGATGCAAGCTTTCAGCACCACTGCATTCCAGCTTGAGGTGCTGTAGCATGTAGAGCATCTGCAGTTCAAGTACAACTCACTCCGGACTGCTGTTTTGCTTGCTCATTCAACACATCGGCGATCACTTGCGCCAAGGGCTGAGCGCGGGAGACCGCCAGGCTGCGGCTGTGCGGCAGGCGCCGATGTACCGCCACGACGCGGTCGCTACGCCGCAAGCCACCAACGCCAGCCCCCCCACCGCGCCGCAGCATGGTGCCGCTGGATGGCTGCTGCATCGCTAGGTCATGAACTGTCTAACCGAGGGTTGTGCATGCTAAGCTTACGCAAGATTGCATGCAAGGGATGAAAGCAAGTCATTCACGTCTCCGAGGCATAGCAAAGCTCGCTGACCTTGGCTGATAGCTTAACCTGCATGATAGGATGACATCGTGATGGTGCTTGATGGCCAATAAGGGCCGGCAGGTTGGCTCCTGGACGTCGTGGTGCTGGGAATGTGGCCATGCTGCTCCAAGGATTAAAGGAGCTGTCAGATATCAAAAGAGGAATGTCTAGCGGGGCCAATGACACGGTGGCAGTAGCATTCACAGACATCGTACCAACCGGTTCCTCAACTTGTTGATGTGGACCAGCATTGACAGACACGGGCATGGGTGGTTCTGGCAGAAGTTCTTGCAGCAGAGTGTGACGAGAAATTGATTTACGACAGGCCCCCGTTCATACTACCTGAACAGATATGGCTCTCTCGTGCTCACAGCTGCGTGCACGTGCGGTCTCCAACCTCGGAGAGCGGAGAGCTGCCTGGCCTCGCACAAGACTTTCCACACGGCCGGTAAGCTCGCCTCTTTTCCATGAGCGGCTCCTTTGTACTGCATCTCGCATTGTGGAAGCTATGCTTCCGGTGAATACAGGCGCGCTCCCTGGCCACGGCAGTGCGTGCGGCCTCCGACTTCCAGAACCCCGTTCGCCAGACCATCGCCAACATCGTGACAGGCATCTACAAGGCCTCCGCAGGCGTGACGAGCGTGGAACCCGGCCTATCCCCCATGTGGACTGCAGTGAAGAAGCTCGACCTGCAGGGCGTGAAGTACGTGCAGCCACACATGCCAGCTAGGGCTGCAAGCAAGGCTGGGGAGCAGGGCAGCCCCGCACTTGCTCAGTGGTGCAGTCAGACAGCCCTGATCTCAGTACTGCAGGCTGCCGATGCCCTATCCGTAACCACTAGTGGCACACCGCCTGCGCTGCCCCACCTGCAGGGTGGCAATCAGCCAAGGATTAGACCTGAATGAGCGGGATGCAAACGGTGAGTTGAACCCTGACCCTCCCTCACACCTCTACCCAGATGGTGCTCCTCCCCTTGGTGCTCCTCCCCTTGGTTCCTATTTTCTTGTCTTTTCCTCGTTGTTGTGTAAGCCGCTCTATTTGTGAAGAAAACCCATGAATCCTAGCCCTGGTCAGCCCTGTGCAGGCCTCTGCACTTGGCCTTGCCCAGTGGTTGTGCACTAAGTGAGGGTGTCAGCATTGGGAGGTCTAGCCAGCCCCAGCTTAGAAATGGGGTGTTGAGGGGTAGCAGTAGTCGTGGCAAGAGGTGCCTTTGCGTGGCCGCCCCAGGCAGGCCCAGGCACATGCTCCAAGTCGTCTGCTGCCCCCTGTTGAAGCTCTGCGTGTGGCGCATGGGGTGACAGCCATGTACCCAGTGCGGCATGCTGGGTGTTAATGTCGATGACAATTGTCAAGTGAACATGACTGCGGCAGTTCCTTGGACAACCCAGACATGATGCGTACATGGGGCGCTTCTGCCCTGCTCGCTGCCCTGCCTGCTGCACAGCATCAGTGCTGTCCTGTCTGCTGCATTTCTGCCATTGCCATGTGAGCCTGCCACTGTACAATGCTTGGCGCAGGTGACACTCCCTTGCTGTACATTGCCAGAGCAGGCCACTACAAGTACCCTCCACGTGAGATTCCAGCTGTGAGTGCCTTGCCCCTGCCTTGCCCTTGCCTTGCCCCTGCCTCGCCCCTGTCTGCCCCTGCCTCGCCCCTTCCTTGTCCATGCCCCTGCCCGCAGTGCATGAGCTGTTAACCATGCTTGCCAGGCTCAGTGAAATGTGGTAGTGGGAAGGCATGCTGTGTCAAAGCATGCTTGCCAGGCTTAATTGAAAGAGGCATTGAAGGAAGTGTGTGCCAGGGATGGGGCTGATGCCATTATACTATGGTGGTGTGTGTGCATGGACCTGGTGTAGACCTGTTTCTCCAGCTGCATAGCTGCTGATGGCTCCCAGTCTGCAGCAACGCCATGTATGGGTTAGGGTGTGTGTGTTTGTGGCCCTTCAACCAATACGCCATGTGGTGCAATGATGATGTGTGCACAGGCCCTGCTAGAGGCTGGGGCTGACAAGGAGGCGCGCGACAAGGCTGGCCTCACCGCGCTGCAGGTTTGGTGACATGCTTGAGAGGCAGCCGTGCCGTGAGGGTGAGGGCAGTGGTATGCGGGGACGGAAGCAATGTCTAGCTCCCTGCATGCTGGGCTGCTCGTGCAGGTGTCGTTGCTGGCGGGCTGGCAAAACATCTCAGGTGAGCAGACAGTTTAAGGCACATCGCCCTTGACATGTGTTTATGACCACGCACGGCAACAGTTGTGGTACAGTTCTGTAGCTCCACGCAGACAACGATACAGCTGTAACCGATTGTGTATGATTGTGTGCAGAGCTGCTTATCAAAGCCGGAGCAGACACCAGTGGTGTGCGGTCCATTGTTCCGAGGCTGACCTGCCCAGACTGCAAGCGGATTGTTGCTGAGTACAAGCTTGCCTAGAAGAGACGCGTTGAGATAGCAGGAGCGGTTGGAATGGACGGCACCGTGATTTGCTTGTCATGCAAGTCTCACATGTAACTCAAAGTTACAATCCTTGAGCGCAGAGTAATGCAGTAGCAACCCCGACCTGTTAACTGTTACGGAGCCAGCTCTTGGCATCGGCGATGTCTTGATGCTCAAGGCTTGCTCCGTTCCCAAAGCACAGCCCACAAAGCACGACGATGCACACACGCAATAGTTCAGTATTCCGAACGGCCTCAACGTCATCGTGACCGGGAGTCGCCATCAGGGCTGGCATCACGGAGAACGACCTCACCATCGTATGCGCCCAAGCCATGGCCAACCCCAGCTGGGTCAGGCAGAAGCTGGCATATCTCCAAACCTTTTGACCCTCCAGCGCTTGCCTTCATCGCACGACTCCTCACTCCACACCGCGACACAGCCACCGCAGTATTGTGCCCTACAGCAGCAGCTGCTGAGCCTCTATAGCTCTGATAAACAGCAGCAGGTGAGGATGGGCCCTGCCATCGAAACTTGCGCTGTTACACTCCAGACTTGCACGGTACTTGTGAGACACAGGCATGAGGTTCTCTGTTCCAAGCCTGTTCAATGCATAAGGATGGGGAGCAGCTTGTGTTAGCATCACGTGTTGGCAGCAGGGTGTCAGCAGCAGGTGGCGGCAGCAGGTGGCGGCAGCATGTGTCAACAGCATGTGTCAACAGCATGTGCCGCAGCAACTAGTCCATCCCGGCCAGACTGCTGCACCCAGATGTCAGTCACCTGTGGATATGACACCCTGCACACTGGCTGCAGCCTACCCTGGCCAATGGGGGGGCCCACTGGCACTCCCTGGCTGCCCTTTGCAGGGCCAGCCCACCAACCGGCTGCCAGGGTACCGGCTGCCGCTGCCACTAGGGCTGCAGGCCGCCACTGGGCAGCCTGACGTGCCGGCCCAGCTACTTCCTCACACAGCCTCCAACCATGCCGGCCATAACTCCTGGAGGGCGTGGTCCAACGTCCCGCATGCCACTCACACTCCTCGTGCAGTGCCCTTGGCCAGTCCAGCACAGGCTGTAGCCGAGGGCAGGGAAGTCGTAGAGCAGCAGCCAGTAGCCAGGACTCGGTTGCGTGCCCAGTCACTGCCCACGGCGGACACCCTGGTCGAGCAGCCCACCACCAGCCTGCTGGCCATCAGTGTGGATGAGAGCGACAGACTGGGAGACGGCATGCAGCCTCAACCCCAGTCCCAGCTCAAGCCTCAGATACAGCCCCAGCTACCCCACCAGCCCCAGCCCCAACACCATCAGGGTGTGGTGCCTGGACTGGGCGTGCAGGGCCGCCAGGGGTCCCCCAGCGCTGGGCAAAGGCTCCCTGCCCCCTCTCCCCTGCCCCGCCCCGCCACTCTCCTCTCTCCCGCCAACCCTGGTCCCGGCTCTGGTTCACTGGTCTCCTCACCTCAGGCAGGCCCTGGACCCGGCCCTGCCCGCCCCTCCTCCTCCTTCTCAGCAGGGGCACCTGCACAATCCCTGCAGCAGTCAGAGCCACTGGACATCTGTGTGCAGTCGCTGAGCAGGCTGGCCCCTCCAGGAGTTGTAGGGGAGACTTCACCCACTGCCACGCCACGCCACCTGAGGGATATGGGTGAGCCCAGGGGTGGCATGCTGCAGCGTGTGGGCCATGCAGGAGGCCAGGTAGTCCAGGGGACGTCCCTAACCCTGATCCTACACTGCCTCTCAGCCTAACCCTAGCCTTGACCCTAACCCTGACCCTAACCCTCAACCTGGCCTAGCCTGCCCTGACCCTAACCCTAACCTACAACCTGGTTTGGCCTGACCTATCGGGGTCTGAATCCTACACTGCCTCTTTTTTATCCTCCTTGACCCTGCCTTGCCCCTGACCCTGGCCTGGCCTGGTTTCCCCTGTGACCCTGCCCCTGCCAGGTGCGCAGCGGGGCATCACCAGCGCCTTCTCCTCCCCCAAGAGTAACTGCAGCCTGGCAGTGTCCCTGCATGAGGTGGTGGAGGAGATCAGCCAGGCCATGGAGGAGCCAGCCCAGTCGGCAGCCAGCGTAACTGCTCGGCATCCTCCTGCCCAGCCTCTGGGGCGTGCCCTGTCAGTGTCAGCCGCTGCTCCTGGCGTGTACCAGGGGAGTCCATCCTGGCAGTCGAGGGGCCGCAGCCAGCCTCAGGCCGCTGCTGAGGCGGTGACACCCGTGCCCCCTGACAGCAGCGATGATGGTAAAGGGCACAGGGCTGGGCGGCAAGGCTGGGCAGCAGGGCTGGGTGGCAGGACTGGGTTGCAGGGCTGGACCTTACCTGACCTTCTGGGACCTGGGTGGAGGTAGTAAGCATTAGGCTCAGCCAGGGGTCATGGCACCCTGCTTGCTGCCGCCTTCACAAAACTGTTGTGCCACAGCTGTTGTGGTGATGGCGCTGGGGAGGTGCTAGAGGCTAGCCGGTGAGACGTGGGCTGTGCAGAAGAGCAGGAACACAGGGACAGGGACACATGGCTCGCCATAGTATCAGACGGGAACCTATGGGCAGGGCTGTGAGCCTGGGAGGTGGGTAGGTGGCCAGGAGTTGAACCCGGGGCTAGCATTCGAACCCTGGGATAGGGATGTTGGCCAAGCCAGGCGGGCTGAACGGGCTGAGATGCCAAGGATAGGAATACAGAGATTTTTCGACCCATGAAGCCATGCCTGTGATGCTCGTCAATGTTGATGTTCATGCGTATGCGCTGGTCCTGCTCAGCTCAACTGCCAGCTGCTTGCCTCGGCTCGCACTGATCCCCTGCAAGTGTATGCGCCCTGTGTACTGCAGACCGTCCGAGCCCTGGCTACCCACCCTCTTCACCTCAGGCGCACAGCTTCAGTCTCCAGCTCCCAGCTCCCCACGGTCCACCAGTGCTGCCTGCCAGCACCTTCCGACCTGCTGGTCTCCCAACCCGCTTCAGCCCTCCCGCTGCCGCAAGTCCTGTTCCTGCGCCGATCGCGAATGCTTTCCGTTCACTGCCCTCCACCGAGCCGGCCATCTCGTCCTCGGCCCTGGCCGCAGCGCAAACGAGCGTAGGCAAGAAAGGCAAGGCTGTCAAGGTGCGAACCACCAAGTTCGACGATGAGCATCTCGTCCAAGTCGTGCACCATTACACTCCTAGTTTAAATGCCGCACCGCACCTAGACACGCACACGGCAGAGCCCAGCGTCCGCAATGGAATCGTCGGTGGCAGTGGCGGTGGCGCCGCGTTCTCGCGCATCATGGCCATGCTCGGTAGCGACGCACCATCTAGCATTGACAGCGGCGATAACGTGAGGGGGGTTGCGGTGGTAAGGTCAGTTCCGTCGCCCACCTTCACCCGTCTAGCTTCCCTGGACAAGAACGCGCGCAACGAGGGCCCGCGGTCTAGACGCGAGGTGGAGCGGTTGGGTTCGGTGGGGCGAGACAGCGCGTGCGCCATCACCCCGCCCCGGCTGCCGAGGATCTCGGAGCCGTCGGTGCTGCGCATCTCTCAGAGCACTGAGCGACCCTCCGCCTCAAGCGACGCTGCTCTCAGTGGCAGGTGCGCGCAGTGGTAGCCGCCCTGTAAATGCAGGAACCTCCTACGCTTCTTACATGATTTCCTATAAGTACACCTGCTGACCGTTGCATCCTCCCGTCTTCCACAGTGACGAGGGCAGCCGCCACGGCAGCGGCCCTCGACCCCCCATGGCCAAGGCATCTCGCCGAGCCCGCCGGCGATCCCTGGTGGACATCGACAATCGGGCTGTGGACGTTGCTGCGCAAACAGCCAGTGCCGCTCGCACCACCAGCCGTGGTGCGCGCGTGAATTTGGGCAGCCGTCACCTCACAATGCTGCGGCGGGCAGTCAAGGGCGGTCCTGGGTGGGACAGCGCCTCGCAGCCCCGCTCCGCGAGTCTTGCGCAGTCCTTGCGCTCCCGCCACTTCTCCTCCAAGTGGGGTCGGAACAACAAGGCGTTTCAGTGCCTAGACTGGACGCTGGGGTTGGGGAGCTGGGTGCTGGAGGCTCTCACCGTGGTCATTCTGCCCAGCAACCCATGGTTCCTGCGCTGGTTCTACTTCACTGTGGCTGCTGCAATGCTGTCGGCGGTGTTCAGTGAGTGGGGGCATGCAAGGGCAGGGCAGGCCAGGGGATGGTGCAAGCTGGGCGTGGGGTGGGGCAGGGCAAGTTAGGTTGGTTGAGAAGGGCAAGGTACACCCAGTGCAAGCACTGATGCACACTGGGCTATGACCGTGTTTAGAGCACGGCCTGTGCCACTTACTCTCCCTCTAACAAGTGCCCCACTGCTGCCCACCTGCTGCTGACTGCCCTGTCCTGCCCTGACCTGACCTGACCGCAGTCCCCTTCCAAATGGCCTTCACCAACCCAGGCCTGACGTGAGGCTCAGCAGCACACTGGCAGCACCGCAGCACCCCTCACATCCACTCCTCTCCTCCACCCCACCCTTCCCTCTCCACCTCCCCCACCCTTCCCCCTCCACCCCTCCCTCCCTTCCCCTCCACCCCTCCCTCCCTTCCCACTCCACCCCTTCCTCCCTTCCCACTCCACCCCTCCCTCCCTTTCCCCTCCACCCCTCCCTCCCCTTCCCCTCCACCCCTCCCTCCCTTCCTCCTCTACCCCTCCCTCCCTTCCCCTCCACTCCTTCCTCCCTTTCCCCTCTACCCCTCCCTCCCTTCCCCCTCCACCCCTCCCTCCCCTTCCCCCTTTTCCCCTCTCTTATGACAGTCACGTGCTGGCAGTGCACACGCCGGCAGAAAAGCCTGACTGCACAGCTGCTGCCAGCGCTGCAACCGTCACATTGACTCTGCAGTGACATTGACAGTGCACTCGTCATGTGCAGTGCATACTTGCCAGCAATAAGGCAGCATGGAAGCACACAATGGCCCATGGGGGTCCCGCGACCATGCAGCAGCTCCCTCTGCTGCTGCTGCTCCTGCTGCTGCTGCTGCTGCTCACACAGTGGCCTGATCTGGCAGCACCCTGCCTGGGCTGCTTGCTGCATGCTTCAGGCCGTATGGCGAGTTCCTCAATGTGGCAGACTACCTGATCACGCTGGTGTTCCTCCTGGACATCCTGCTGCACTTCAGGCTGGCCTTCCTGGTGAGGCATGCTGGTTGAGGGGGCAGGGGGGGCAGGAGGGAGGGGAGAGAAAAGGGGAGGGGGCAGGGTGAAGGAGAGGGGTCAGGAGGGAGTGGGCAGAAGAGGCTGTGCGAATCACCCTCACTGCAGCACACCAACCCTGACTAATCAAACCACCGCCACAG
This sequence comes from Haematococcus lacustris, assembly GCA_030144725.1. NCBI lineage: Eukaryota > Viridiplantae > Chlorophyta > Chlorophyceae > Chlamydomonadales > Haematococcaceae > Haematococcus > Haematococcus lacustris. The sequence goes on from JASKMD010000003.1 coordinate 7,437,071, forward strand.
CAACATGCCTCATACCGTACCATCACCATGCCACGCTGAGCAAGTGTGACTGCAATGGCCATATTGGGCTGAGTGGGGCTGACACAGGCCCCTGCTGGGGTCCAACCCTCCCCTACACATAGCTCCGGCCAAGGTGGGGTTACCAGCCCCGCCAGCCTCAGCATCGCCAGTGCGGGCAAGAGCCTGGTGTTAAGCCCCTCGCTCTAACAGCCACCTGGCCAGCAGTTGACAGTGGCATAGGAAAGCCAGGCCATGCTTGGTGCAGAGCAAGAGTCACTGGTGATCGGTTATGGCGACCTCATCTCCTATAGTGTAGACGCCTTGCTACCCGTAAGAGTTCTTTGTCCCGAATTCGTTTGCAAGGCATTCAAGAAACCGGAACGAATGTGGGGTTCATTTAACAGGTAGACTAGTACAGTAGGCCCGTCCCACATCGGACGGACAGAAAGACATGGCTGCCATGCGTGGCTGGGAAGGCCGTAAAGCTACAACCTGTTGAAGGCCCAATGCAACATGTTCATAGCATCAACAGCAAAGCAGAAGTAAAGCAAAGTCCATGTTGTGCCAACATGTCGTTATGCCAATATGTTGTTATGCCATCATGCCAATATGTCGTTACGCCATCATGCCAATATGTTGTTATGAGCCACTGCGGGACTGTGACGATGTGACCACAATGTATAGTCACAGTGTGGTTGGTTGTGCCAATGCGGGCGTGGTGCGTGACATGTGCTTCTACAAATTCTCGTCAGTGTCGGCAGCAGGCATGGAACACCACATTGCCCGTGTACACCACATTGCTTCGGTGTACACCACATTGCCCGTGTATAGCGGATGAGCTGCGCCGGATGAGCTGAGACGTCAAAGTCCAGCGTGGAAACGCCTCGCTATCCATATGGCAAAGGCTGTCAGTCACGATCTTGGCCTTGATGACATGTTGGCGCAAACTGGTGACAATGAAGCCGTTGGCTACCCCTGCTGCTGCTGCTGCTGCTGCCCCTGCTGCTGCCGCCGCCGCCGCCGCTGCTGCCGCTGGTGCCCCTGCTGCTGCTGCCCCAGTTGCCCCTGCTGCTGTTTCCCCTGCTGCTGCTGCCCCTGCTGCTGCTGCTACTGCTACTGCCGCTGCTGCTGCCCCTACCCCAGCTGCCCCTGTTGTTGCAGCCCCTGCTGCTGCTGCCCCTGCTACTGCTGCCCCAGTTGCCCCTGCTGCTGTTTCCCCTGCTGCCACTGCTGCCCCTGCTGCTGCTGCCCCTGCTGCCACTGCTGCCACTGCTGCTGCTGCTACTGCCCCCCCTGCTGCTGATGCCCCTGCCCCTGCTGCTGCTGCTGCTGCTGCCCCTGCTGCTGCTGCCCCTGCTGCTGCTGCTGACCCTGCTGCTGCTGCCCCTGCTGCTGCCGCTGCTGCTGCCCCTGCCCCAGTTGCCCCTGCTGCTGTTTCCCCTGCTGCTGCTGCCCCTGCTGCTGCTGCTACTGCTACTGCCGCTGCTGCTGCCCCTACCCCAGCTGCCCCTGTTGTTGCAGCCCCTGCTGCTGCTGCTGCTGCCCCTGCTACTGCCGCCCCTGCTGCTGCTGCCCCTGCTGCTGCTGCCCCTGCTGCCACTGCTGCCCCTGCTGCTGCTGCTACTGCCCCCCCTGCTGCTGATGCCCCTGCCCCTGCTGCTGCCCCTGCTGCTGCCCCTGCTGCTGCTGCTACTGCTGCCCCCTGCTGCTGCTGCCCCTGCTGCTGCTGCCCCTGCTGCTACTGCCCCTGCTGCTGCTGCTGCCCCAGCTGCCCCTGCTGCTCCTGCAGCCGCTGCTGCTGCCGCCGCCGCTGCCGCTGCTGCCGCCGCTACTGCTGTTGCTGCCCCTCCTGCTGCTGCTGCTGCTGCCGCCGCTGCTGCTGCCGCCGATGCTGCTGCCGCCGCTGCTGCTGCCCTTGCTGCTGCTGCTGCTGCCCCTGCTGCTGCTGCTGCCCCTGCTACTGCTGCTGTTGCCCCTGCTGCTGCTGCTGCCCCTGCTGCTGCCGCTGCTGCTGCACCTGCCTCAGCTGCCCCTGCTGCTGCTGCCCCTGCTGCTGCTGCTGCCCCTGCTGCTGCTGCCCCTGCTGCTGCCGCTGCTGCTGCTGCTGCTGCTGCTGCTGCCCCTGCCCCAGCTGCCCCTGCTGCTGCTGCCGCCGCTGCTGCTGCCCCTGATGCTGCCGCTGCCGCTGCTGCCGCTGCTACTGCTGTTGCTGCCCCTGCTGCTGCCCCGCTGCTGCTGCTGCTGCCCCTGCAGCTGCTGCCCCTGCTGCTGCTGCCCCTGCTGCTGCTGCCCCTGCTGTTGCCCCTGCTGCTGATGCCCCTGCTGCTAGCCTGGCTGCTTTTCTGGGCTAGACACCTGCCATCAGGTGCATGGGGGACGTGAGGCTACCTCGCGCTGAAGCAGAGGCTGAACATGTTTTACGCATAGGCAGTGCGTTCAAGTGCACGCTTTACAACGTGCGTCTAACGTGCGTTTAACGTGCAACGCGTTGAACGTGCACGCCACGGCCAAGCGCCGCATCCGTCCCTGGACTCTGGCCCTGGACTGCGGTTGTCAGACCAACCTTCAATTGGGCCGGGGCTGTACTCCGCAGGGGTAGGGGGTGTTTGTTTGACTGGGCTGTTGGTTGACGGGCCGGCCAGACCATTCAAAACGAAACATCGCGAGTAGACGCGCTGGCGTGTACATTACCAGACCCACTACTCATCTCTATTTTTAAGGCCTCCAAATTTCAGAACGACTTTCGATCTTACCGCACAGTGACTCGCGCTCGATTTCCTCGATGTACTATGCGGTGTTGAAGTTAGGAGAAGTCGCACGTTGAATCGCAGGCCATTCCGAGCACATTTTTCATCTTGACCCCCTAATTTTTTTTATGTAGATTTGGGAACTTGCATGCATTACGCTAGCCGTTGCATCAGCTGTTCGCAAAATGTAGCAAGACAACAAAAACCACCGACTAGATGATGTCACGGATGATGTCAGGTCACTTGCAGTGCGCACTTCACTTGTGCCCGCAACTACAAGAGGCACACGACATTACATGGGCAAAGCTTGGCATGCATTGTGGTTCAGGAGTAGGCACCCACCCATCACCCATCACGCATAGGGATCAGGACTTATCAAACAATTGATTCTGAGTCGCTGGACTTGTTAGGGGGGGGAGTGGAACCCTTAGAGGTAGTAGGGTAGTGAGCTCTGCTGTCTCCATTGCTGCGTAAGGTCACTACACATCAAGGCTTCAAATACTTATATAAGTCTGCATGTGATGCTAGGTTTCAAATATTCATATCACCCTGCATGTGATGCTAGCTCACGCTGCACACTCCACGGCACCGCACATCGCCACCAGCACTCTCTTGAACCACTGCACGACACAGGTTAGCTAACCCTTATCCTAATCCTACCCTAAGCCTAGTGAAACCTTACAACCTAACTCCAACCCTAACCCTAACCCTAACCCAAAACCTAACCCTAAACCTACCCTAACCCTAACCCTAACTGTAGCGAGCAAGACCCCGAACGTCAGAGCGAGCACTCCACCCAACACAACAGTGAAGAACTCTACCCAAAGCAAAAGCTAAGAAGGGCCTCGTACTTGTGTTCATGGACAAACTGCAAGCACTAGGAGGGCCTGGCTGATATGACTGAGACACAGCCTGTCTCCAACACTGACCCCTGAGCCTCCCTTGGCTGCAGGACACCCGCACCGGGCTCATGGTCACTGACAGGAAGACCATTGTGGCGATGTACATGAGGTAGGTGGCCTGCCACACAGCAGCTGGGGCTGGAGCCTGCCACACAGCACCCCCACGCTGCTGCCATCTGCCTGCCAGCCCGGGGGCCTGCCTCTGCGCGTGCCATCCAGCCTGATCCAGCATGGCTGTGGCCATGGCAAAGACAAGCCATCCAAACCAGCGCATGAGGTTGCAGTGGCAGCAGGCTTGTGAAGTGTGCTTTTACTGCTCACACTGGTTGGGTGTGTCATTCTGGCGTTTGCAGTGGTCACACTGGTTATAAAGTGAGGGATCCTACCGATGTCAGAGGTGACCCTGGTTGTTGTTGTGGTGGTGGTGGTGTGCATTGAGTGCAGGACCATGCTGGCCTGGGATGTGGTGTTCACGCTGCCGCTGCCCTGGATCCTGCTGCCGGCCATGGGCCTGGAGGGTGATGAGGACCGCGTGGCCCTGGGCCTGGGCCTCCTGCATGTGTTGCGCCTGGTCAGTGCTGGCTCCAACTGACGACACACATCCTTGCATGCCTTGACTGACAGACGGGACTGAGCGAGACAATGAGAGTGGGTGGCACAAGGCCAGGTACAGAGGTGTGTGATGTGTGCAGCAAGGTGTCCCTGACCCTGACCCTGACCTGGCCCGTCACCCTGACCTGACCTGACTCAATGGCTCCTGACGTGACGGCTGCAGGGCCGGCTGTACCGCCTGGCCGCATTCTTTGAGATACTGGAGCACTCTATGGTCCTGAGCCAGCTCAGCCTCATGCTGGTCCGCAACAACCTGGTGAGCCCTGAGCCGTGCGATGAGGGAGGTGCCGGGTGACAGGGTGCGGTGGCAGGGGGAGGGGAGGTGATAGGGTGCGGTGGCAGGGGGAGGGGAGGTGATAGGGCGTGGCTGGCTACCCCATGCAGCCACCACTATCTCTACCCTCCACCCTTTACCCTTTACCCTCCACCCGCTATCTTGACCCACCCCTGTGGGGCCCTACCCCCTACTCATTAACACAATCCTCATCTTACCCACACCCATCAACATAATCCCCTTCTCACCCCACACCCATCAACATGATCCCCTTCTTACCCCACACCCATGCACACAATGGGTGTGGCGATGACCTTTTGTGTCTCTCCTGTGGCCTCAACGCACCGCTGCAGGTCATCTTCTTCAGCTCCCACTGGTTCGCCTGCATGTTCTACCTGCTGGCCCGCATGGAGGCTGATGGCCGCGACAACATGCAAGGCAGCTGGGTCGGCGATGCCTGGTTCCGCTTTGAAGGCAAGGACACCATGAGCAGGTGGGCACTGAGCTCACTCCTGGTCCCAGATCAGGCATGCAGTGACCCACCCTACTACCAGCACTGCAGTTCACGCAGGTACGCAGAAGACACAAGTGTGGCGCAGACAACCCAGCAGCCAAACCTACCCTAGCCCCTGCCCTAGCCCCACCACCTGACCCTGACCCTGACCCTGACCCTGACCCTGACCCTGACCCTGACCCTGACCCTGACCCTGACCCTGACCCTGACCCTGACCCTGACCCTGACCCTGGCCCTGGCCCTGACCCTGACCCTGACCCTGACCCTGACCCTGACCCTGGCCCTGGCCCTGACCCTGACCCTAACCCTGACCCGGGCCCTCACCCTCACCCTCACCCTCACCCTCACCCTCACCCTCACCCTCACCCTCACCCTCACCCTCACCCCGACCCTGACCCTGACCCCGACCCTGACCCTGACCCTCACCCCGACCCTGGCCCTGACCCTGACCCAGGTACATCCTGGCGCTGTACTTCTCCGTGTCAGCCTTTGTTGGCCTGGGGGACGGCGACTTGTACGAGACCACGCCCACTGAGGCCCTGTTCCTCATCCTGTACCTCTCATACAACGTAGTGGCCCTGGCCTACGTCCTGGGTGGGTCAGCAGCCATGAGTGCTAAGCACTGAGCCCTCAGCCCTGAGCACTGAGTGCTAGGCAGGCATGTACAGGTCACGTGAGGCAGGCCTGCTAGACTGCTGCTGCTACTGGTGAAACAAGTCGATGGAGGCAGCCAGACAGGCGCTCGCTAGCCCCTGCCTGCATTGCTCAATCCGCCTGCTGCCGCCACTGCTGCAGCTGCTGCTGCTGCTGCTGCCACATCCGCTGCTGCCCCCGCCGCTGCAGCTTCACCCATGACTATGCCCCTCATCCTGCTGTTATGAGTAAGTAGGGGGGCAGCAGCTAACGCGTCTTGCCTGGCTTCCCTGGCTGCAGGCACCATCACAATGTAGGTGGAGTACCATGCAAGCACTGCCCCGGGACAAACCGTGGTGGATGCTGGCGGCGACTGTGGCCTTGTCTGCTGATGCCCCCTCTTGCCTCCAGCCCTGCCTGCACTCCTGCTTGCTGCCATGCCTTCATCAACACGATGCATCTGGCCAAGGGTACTAGCAGCTGTGCGGCATTCCGGCCAGCTGTGTTGTTGTCGCAGGATGCTGGTCAAGGGGGACAAGCGTGTGAAGCGGTTCAGGGAGGAGGTGGTCACACTCTTAGGCTTTGCGGACATGAATGATGTCCCTGAGGTGGGAGGTGGGGTGGGGTGGGGTGTTGGGGGGTGGGGTGGGGAGGGATGCCATTGATGTCAACAAATCCCAACAGTGTGATCTCTTCCTCCTTAAGCCGCTTCACTACCCCACCCTTCCCACCCTCCTCTTGAGCTATTGGGCTACTGGCTGCCAGCCTTCAGTCCCCAAGGCCCGCGCCACCCTCCTGTCAAGCCTCACCTGCCGCCTTGCTCACTCCCAGCTGCATCATGTCAGCATGCCTTTGCAGTTGCTGGTGGAATTCTGGCTGCCAGCTGGGCGTAGGCTAGTCAGGCATGCCCCAGCAGCTCTGCTTAACTGCGCCTGCTTGCTGTGTGCAGGGCCTGCAAGGCTCCATGAGGGAATACCTGGAGCTGCAGTTCAACTCGGAGCAGCCCTCTGATGAGCAGGCAGGCATTGTTACACCCCCTCCCCCTCCCCCTCCCCCTCCCCCTCCCCCTCCCCCTCCCCCTCCCCCTCCCCCTCCCCCTCCCCCTCCCCCTCCCCCTCCCCCTCCCCTTCCCCCCTGCCAGCAGCAGCCCCTGGGTGGCCCCCATGCAGGTGCTGAGTGCCTACCCAGTAGCGCTGCGCCGCAAGGTGGTGCGTCACCTGTACGCCCCCGCCCTGCAGCAGTGCTACCTGTTCAGGTGAACAGGCCAGGCCAGGACACGCACCCAGACAGCCAACCCATCCTGCTGTTGTGCCTGACTGCCTCCCCCGACTCAGCCCTGCCCATCTGCTCAACCCAGCAATAACACAGCAACACAGCCTACTCCCTCTCCCTGACTTCCCCCCTCCCCCCCTCCCCCTCCCTGCCTGCCCTACTCCCGCTCCACTTGACAACACGCCTGCACCCCCTGATCGTCACCAGCGTCACACAGCAGCGCACTGCTCCCCGCCACTGACCTCTTCAGTGCAGCAGCCTGACGGCATGATTGCTGGCAGGCTGACAGTCGTCATCATGAGTAGTAGGAGCCTGACCATCAGGGCAGGGTGGCAGGGTGGGCGACAAGGCACAGCACAGCCCCATCAGCAGGTGCCAGGGGCGCTGTTGGTGCAGGGGCACCTCTGCAATGTTCCTGGACGCTGTGATGAGCGCGTCACGGGTGGAGCTGTTCATGCCCAAGGTCAGGCTCCCCTGACCCGTGCGCAGGCAGCTGCTCACCTGTGATCAACCAACACGCAGACTGTTGAACACCTTGGAGCAGAGTCTGTCTGTCTGGCTGGCTAGCTGGGTGGGCGGGCGGGCGGGCGGGCGGGGAGGGCTAGGAAATGTGTGACACAGTTGAGACACAGCCAAGACACGGTCAAGACACAGTGGTGACATTGACGACAAAGTCATGACAGCGATCATGCAATCATTGCAGCCGTCATCACAGTCTGGCTGGCTGGCTGGGAGGGCTAGGAAATGCGATGTGGCCAAGCAGTTGTCATCACAGTGATGGCACAGTTAGGACACAGCCAACACACGGTCAAGACACAGCCATCACAGCAATGTGGCCTTGCAGCCGTCATCACAGTGTGGCCAAGCAGGGTGCCGTCAGAGGCACTCCTCCCTCCCCCCTAGTACCAACTCACAGCGTCAGGTCTTCAGGGTGATAGGACGCTGTGGACACGGTGTACGAGTCTGTCTGCCTATAATGCTGTCTGCCTTTGTGCGAGGAGGTGTGATGTGGCCATGCAGCCTTCAGGAACACTGCCCCCCTCTCTAGCCAGAAAGCCAGCACACCTCTCAAGCCTCAACCCTCAAGCCTCAACACACCCCTCAATGCTCCAGGCTGCTTCAGCCCTCAGGCCCCTATGGCCTCCCAGGACTAGGCCAACCTCAGCAAACAGTCAAAGCTGAACTGGCAGCGTCAGCGAGGAGGCGGTGCACTCCCCCTACCTCTCCTCCCCTTCTCCCCTCCCCCTCCCCTCCCCCTCCCCCCAGGTCCCCACCCCACCCCACCCCACCCCACCCCACCCCACCCCACCCCACCCCACCCCACCCCACCCCACCCCACCCCACCCCACCCCACCCCACCCCACCCCACCCCACCCCACCCCACCCCACCCCACCCCACCCCACCCCACCCCACCCCACCCCACCCCACCCCACCACCCCACCCCGCATGTGTGCTGCCTGCTTCCATGCGGGCTCGCCCTGCTGCCCGCCACCTGCCCCCAGGTGCACATCCTGACTGAGGGCGACGTCATGGTGGAGGTGAGCCACTGCCCAGCTTCCGCCCAGCTTCTCTACACTGCTTTGCCCTTCTCCACTGGCCCACCCCTGTGCAGCTGAGGTGCAGCTTCTGCCCAGCTGTGTGATGCTGCTGGTCTGCTGCCCTACAGCGCTGCCTTGTGAGGTTGCCCCTGTGTTGCGCTGTGCTGCAGATGTTTGTCGTCGTGGAGGGCAAGGTGCAGCTGACACGAGCAGGTGGGGCGCAGCAGGGAAGGAGAGGCCAGACACAGAAGCTGGCAGCACTCAGGCGGCAGCCAGGCAGATGGCCTTGACTCGCTGCCTGCGGCTGGCTTCATCTCAGTGTTTCAGCAGGCTTGGTCGAGCCTGCAAGGGGCTGGCTGAGAGGTTGCAGACGGCTTTGCCTACTACAGCCAGAGGATAGGGTGTGCCTTGCTCAGGGGCCACAAGCAGAAGGCACTGAGGAAAGGAGAGAAGCAGGGCCAGACTGGGACAGCACTGCAGGCCCGGCAGGCTGGCAGGCAGGTTGGGGCGGCGGCCAGCCGACTAGGACAGCCTGCAAGGGGCAGGCTGAGAGGAGGGCGGTGAGAGCCTGGCGCCAGGCTGCCGGGTGGAGAAGGGGGAGGAGGTGGTCGGGGAGGTTGCGCAGCTTTTGGCCTGACTCAGTGGAGCAGCACACACTTCAGCAGCCTAAGACATGGGCCCACACTCTCACCGTCCTCCTACTACCTGCACAGCAAAAACTGTCATGCAATGCTGGTTGATGCTACCCGCACCAAGCCATCGCGCCAGCCAGCCAGCCAGCCTGTGTTGCGGCAGTGCGGACAACGCGGCGTGATGCCAAGCGTCATAGGTTGGCCCACATTGATACAGATGAGCATGCGGGTGCAGTTGTGGGGCGGCATGATACAAGTCAGGGTGGGGATGAGGGTGTGTGGTGGCAGGGCGGTAGGGCTGGGTGCTGCCCTGCCATGTGCAGGAGCCGGCCCACCCCCCAAGCTCCTCCCCACCACCACAGTGGACTCCAGCCAGCCCTCCACTGAGGTGGGCTGGGCCCAGGGGCTGTGGGCAGCCAGGAGCCAGGGGCTGGCTGTAGCTGTAGCTAGGGGCTGGGCTGGGGCTGACTGTAGCTAGGGGCTGGCTGTGGCTGGAGCTGGCTGTAGCCAGGAGCAGACCTAGGGGCTGGCTGTGGCTGTGGCTGGCTGCAGCCAGGAGCTGTAGCCCTAGGGGCTGGCTGTGGACCAGGGGCTGTAGCATCATGTGGCGCAGGGTGTGGGAGCGCAGGGTCAGGGGGCATGCGGTGGAGGAAGTCAGGGGTCCAGCAGGTCTAGCGAAGGGAGGTCAGGGCTCCACAGAGAGCTCAGTGGAGGGGGATCAGTAATGAGGGGGACTGGGAGGGACATCAGGTTCAGAATTAACATCAGGATCGAGATCAGGATCAAGATCAGGATCAAGATCAGGATCAAGATGAAGATCAGGATCAAGATCAGGATCAAGATGAAGATCAGGATCAAGATCAGGATCAAGATGAGGATCAGGATCATGATCAGGGGGATCAGAGGGATTTAGGGAAAGGGGAGGGCCAATTCACCTTACCAGAGCGGAGGGCACCTTCCAGGGTCCAGGGTCCAGGGCATACAACAGGGTGTGCTGAGTGATGTGATCAAGTGAGTGTGCAGGCCTGGGGCTGTAGCCTGGCCGAGGGTGGGTCACAAAATAACCCAGCACAAGTGCGAATGGTCAGCAGGACTGGGTGCAGGGGTTGCCAGCCAGCACCCCTTCACTGCCGCCACTCACACCGCCGCCTTCCTACGCCAGCTGCGTGGCTGGCTGCTGTCTGGCTGCTGCTGACCTCCTGGCTGCGCAGGACCTGTCGCAGCACTCCGGCATGTCATTCACAGGCAGCTCTCGCCTGAGCGGCAACTTCACCAGCAGCATGGGCAGCATGGGTAGCACTGGCAGCATGAGCAGCAAGCTGGGGGCTCATGTGCTGGGCCAGAGTGACTGCTTTGGAGATGTCGGCTTCTTTGCAGGTCAGTGCACAGGGCAGCAGCAGCAGCAGCAGCTACACTTCCCCTCTTCTCTTTGCCTGCCTGCCTGCCTACCTGTTGCCCTGCCTACACAATGTGTGCTTGACTTTCACAATGGTACCGGAATGGAGTAGCGGTTGGCCCATAAACGTCTGAACTTGTTTGAATACGGCACTTTATTGCCTACCTCCCTTGGTGGGGATGTGGTTCAGGGGTAAGCGCAGGTAACTGACACAGCCTGACACAATCATATCAGTGCCAGTTGCATGAGGTTTAAGGGAGTGAGGGATGAGGGAGTGGGGTGTAAGATAGGTGTGAAGGAGTGAGGTGTGAGGGGTGGGGGTGTGAACTAGTGAGGTGTGATGGAGTGGAGTGTGAGGGAGCGGGATATGAGGGAGTGGGGAGACACGCAGTGGAAGCATACAAGATGCAAATGGGGAGGTGATAGGTGCGGGGGTCGAGGTGGGCTGCACCTGCAGCAGCAACAGCTACAGCAGACAGGTAGCGGCAGTCAGTGCATTCACTGCATCAGCAATATAACTCATTGTCACATGTACCACTAGCAGCAGCAGTGGCACCACCATCACTTCACCGATGGCAGGACTACTGGCAAAAGGCACACCGCAGCATGAGATGAATAATATAATGACCAAGATAATCACAAGTGTAAAACAATAAGATCACAGTAACAATGTGTGTGGGGAGGAGGTGTGGGGTTGATGGTGGCAAAGGGCAGCAGAGCAGCAGCAGTGCAGACAGCGATGGCTGCCATCCCTAACCTGACTGTGCCTGCCCTGCCCTGTGCGCAGACATCAGCAGCCCTGAGACGGTGGTCAGCATGACTGTGGTCCGGGTCCTCATCTTCCCCCGCCAGGTTAGCACTGGCTGCTGCCCCCTTCCTCTACTGTCGCCGTTACTCCCCCACCCATTGCTATTGTGCTCCGCTGGTGGGGGCTGCTGCTGCTCATGCTGCTCCTAGCGCATGTGCTTCATGGGTAGCATTGCAGGCTCGGTGAAGGTCAGGCACAGATGAGCTGCTTGGCGAACAGGCAGGATAGAGAGGTAGAGTGCAGGGCTTGGGTCAGCTGAGAAGGTGCAGGGAACAGGAAAGCTGCGAGGTGTGAAGTGCATAATGAAGGTAAGGTGCAGGGCCAGGGCTGGCTGGGATGGTGCAGGCGAGCAGACAGGCTGTGGCAGGCTGGTGTGGGTGTGTTGTGTGCGCAGGCTTACGACAGCCTTGTGGACACCTTCCCCGAGCAGATGCGCATCATGATGGACAACCTGCTGCACAAGGCTGAGAATGTGAGTGAGGCCCTAGTCCTTGGGAGAGGTCGCCGGGCACACAGGGGCACAGGTCATGCCAGGGCCAGCATGCTAGCATGGCCCAGGTTCCACCACCATCTCCGCCTGGGCTTGGGCTGCCGCATGCATCATGGCCAGGGTGTGCACCAGTGTTTTTTTCGCGATGTATAGCGTTCGCTATGAAATGGTATGTTTTAGAGGTCTGGCTGCCTGGTTGCCATGCTGCCTGGTTGCGTGAGGCCACACCACTGCAGCCATAGGTTGCACAGCCACACCTGGTTGCCATGCTGCCTGGCTGCAGGACATGCGATTTGAGCTGCTGTGCGCTCAGGACAGAGCACAGCTGAGTGAGGAGCAGGTGGAGCTCGTGAGCCAGTGAGTTACGTTCGCTGGCCTTGGCACACACCCTGCCTGGGCATCGCTGTTGCCTGACAGGCTGATTGACAGGAAGTAGAGTGTGGGAGTAGGAAGGGCTGGTAAGTATGGACTGTGGATGTCGACTGAGACCCAGACAGCAGAAGGGATAGGTCTTGGTTTTGACCTGACCCTGACCCTGACCCTGACCCTGACCCTGGCCCTGACCCGACCCCGACCTTGTGACAGCTTGTCTGCTGTGCCCTGCCACCATGTCTGCCACCTTCAAGGTACACCACTGGCAACCTGAGCCCCGACGACATGCCTCCAGACCTCATGGCGGAGGTCAAACACATGCTGACCAGCGCACAGGTGGTTGGCCCGATCACATCCTGCCCCGCAGCCTTCTGGACCCTCCTACTGCTCTTTACCACTGCCCTCCATGATTTAAACATCAGGGCACATGTTCCCCATGTGGAGTGCCACCCCACCCCACCCCACCCCACCCCACCCCACCCCACCCCACCCCACCCCACCCCACCCCACCCCACCCCACCCCACCCCACCCCACCCCACCCCACCCCACCCCACCCCACCCCACCCCACCCCACCCCACCCCACCCCACCCCACCCCACCCCACCCCACCCCACCATTGCCATAGCTAGGCACTGCCTGAGAACCTGCATACCTGGTTAAACCTCCAACCTCGATTAGTAGCCGCCTATAGTTCCCACTGCCCGAGGGCTGTGGGGAGTACAGCTCGGTCATGTGCGGGTGGTGGCTTAGACATGGCTCAGGCACCCACAAGACACGGGTCATGCCATGAGTGTGACCCACCACCACCTCCCAACCCCTGCCCCACCTGCAGCTCAGCAGCCCGCATCATCACCACCAGTGCCACCACTGGCAATGCCACCTCGCAACCCCTGACTCATGTCATGTGCCATGTCAGTGCCATGTCAGCCTGTTAGCCATGCAGAGCACACCCTGCACCTGACCAAGGGGTATGCTACCACCACCACCACCTCCACCACCTCCACCTCCACTAGCACCTCCAGCACCTCCACTGGGATCACCATACCCCCACTGGCAGCAGCACCACCACCACCGTTACCACCACAGCTATCGCCAAAGCGGCAGCACCAGCATCAGCACCTGCACAATCACCCTCACCCTCATTGAGGCGTGTGCAGGGCCTACAGCAGTCCAGCCTCTCCTGCCCCAACCTCCCCGGCTGCAACCTCCTGCTCTGCCTGCCTGTGGCACTGCTCAGCGCTGGGCCTGGCCTGCTGCTCCGCAGGTGCAAATGCTGGAGACCCTGAGCCTGGTCAAGAGCGTGGTCCTAGACTTTGCTGAGAAGGTGCTCCCCACCTCTGACTCAATCACGCCTGCCTCTGAATCCTGTCCTGCCTATGTGGCATTGACCTTTGCATCACACTCACTTGCACCAGCCACACCTGTTGGCACTGGTCACACCAGTCACACCTGCTGTGCCAGCCACACGTGTTGGCAGCGGTCACATGAGTCACACTTGCTGTGCCAGTCACACCAGTCACACCTGTTGGTGCTCGTCACACCCTCCCACTCATCAAACTTCCTTGCAGGTGGACAAGCTGCGGGTGTATGCCTACCTCAACTCCGCCGCTGCCGGCAACCTGGTTGCCATCAAGGACATGATTGACAAGGGCCTGCCGGTGGACAGCATGGTGGGTGCCCCCCTCGGGAGTGGTGGGTAGCATCACAGCAGGGCAACGCAGGCACAGGCGCAGGCAACAGCCACTTCACCACAGGCACAGCAGGGCCCCGCAGCCACCACGATGATGACCAGGCCTGCCACACACACCTCCACGCCCACCTCACCTCCCACCTCACCTTGTGCCCAGCCGTCACCTTACTCCCACCTCACCTCATCACCTCATCACCTCATCACCTACCACCTACCATCTACCACCTACCACCTCACCTTGTGTCCAGCCATCCGCACCCCTGGTGAGTGAGGGCACCTGCGTCAGTGGCCTCCTGAGTGACGTTCCTGTTGCGCGGCCAGCACCTGCCCAGTGTGCCTGTAGGCAGTGACCCTGGGACTGTGACAAACTGATTGAAACCTGTGTTAATGTTCCCAAGGCAGAAGCAGATCCCATTGCAGCAGTACCACCTGCCGAGCGCGCATACAGACAGTGCTGAGGGCTAAGGCCAGCTCCCCTGGATCCCTCGGGCTGTACCACGCCTTGCCAGTCAGGCCACCCTGCCAGGCCACCCTGCTATACCCTGCACCTCCTCCTGCCCGTCCCCCTGCCTGTCCCCATGGCCCTGGCCCCTGCTTCCCCTGGCCCTTGGCACACAGGACTATGACAAGCGCACTGGCCTGATGCTTGCCTGCCATGAGGGGCACACCCGGGTCGTGCGCTACCTCCTGGAAAAAGGGGCGGACGCGTCCCTCGTGGACAACTTCGGCAACACCGCCATGTAGGTCATACCCCTCACACACCCTTTCACACACACACACACAGCCTGGTCCAACCAGTGGTCACTGACAGCGGCAGCGAGAGAAGCAGAGGCGGCTGATGTCAGCGGCGGCAAAGGCCGCAGCAGCCACCCACACCAGCCCCCATAAGTCATGGTGCCCAAGGCAGTGGCTGGCCGCGGCTGCTGCCTTGCCTGGCCTGCTGCCTTGCCTGGCCTGCTGCCTTGCCTGGCCTGCTGCCTTGCCTGGCCTGCTGCTGTCTGTCTGCTGCCCACCCCTGGCCTGGAGCCGCTGTCAACGCTTGCTTGGCTGCACACACGTCTGCCTTAGCACCTAGTGCCTCATGGCCCTCTCATTCTCATCCTCATCCTCATCCTCATCAGTACATGGCAATCGCCGGTACGTGGTCCAGTTGTCTCCTGCCGGCATTGCTGCATCACACCTCATTCTATCACATCCCATGGCCCTCAGTCACCTCAGCCTACCCGACGCACTGCTAGCGGCCATGCATAGCGTGCCATGAGCTGCCTGCACGCACAGCCCATACCTCCCTGCTTGTGGCTCCTGGTTGGAAGAGCTGCCCTGCCCCAGGACCAGGAGGCCCTGCATTGGCCCAGGCCCCATTGGCCCAGCTGCATTGGCTCGGGTGTCACCTCTGCCCTCGCTGCCTGGCGCTCCGCCCACAAGCCGACCCGCCTGATCACAGTTGCCTTCCCGCCAGGCAAGCTAGGCTCAGTGAGCTCTGTTGTCTGTCTGTGGACCAGGTTTGAGGCAGTGCGAGAGGGCAAGGACGAGTGTGTGCACATCATGCGCGAGTTTACAGCAGAGTGGGTGCAACCTCAACTCAACACCCCAACACCTCAACACCTTTCTAACTCTTCACCTCCAATCAGCATCGCAGCACCAACCATTGCCTCGAATTGCACATAATGACGGACCAGGTCCTACACATCGCAAAAGGCGTCAGACCTGCTGATGTGTACCCACCACTGCCTGCTTACAAACAGTCAAGCCAGTGTTTGTCGCTGTCAGGCCATCACCTGGCTGAACATGCGGCTGGATTTCGAAGAACAAGACAGTCTACATGTTTTCAGCCGTGCCTATCATTAGTGCACTGATTCAGAGCTCTTCGTACGTTCGAAAGCCAACACAATTGTACAGCAGCAACAAGGAAACGTTCTCTTAAACCTGGTGGTAGCGTGTTGTGCATACATCTCATGTGCCCTTTAACCGGCTGGCCTGCTCAGCAGCATACCAGGGCAGAGGGTCGAGGTGAGGATGAAGGTGAAGGTCAGGCTCAGGCTCAGGCTCAGGCTCAGGCTCAGGCTCAGGCTCAGGTCTGGGGCCCAGGGTCACCATCAGGGTCCAGTGCATGGCTGCGCCTGCAGGCTGGGCGTCGCCGGCATCACGCTGGCCGCTCAGCTCTGCAACTGCATGTATGAGCGGAACTACGAAAAGCTGCGTCGCATCCTCCGAGCCGGCGCCGACCCCAACGCCGCCGACTATGACGAGCGCTGCGCAGTGAGCTGCTGGCACCATGCACCGACACCTTCTGCACATGCCTGCCAGTCTACACCTGCTGCTGCCTGCACCTTGCTTTTCCTCCTGCTCCACAGCTGCCATCAAGCCCCTGCTTCTTCTCTCCCCCTCCTCCCCTGCTCTCCCGATTGCCACCCAGTGCCATTGGCTGCCTCCCTCTACGCCATCAGCATGGGCTCCACAGCTGCCTAGGGAACCTGCTACTAGCCATAGCGGCGTCTGCTAGATGTTCGCCTAGCAAGCTTGCATAGCTGTGTGACGGCTCAAGGCTGATGGACTGCAAGCTGGCCTGCTGCCCATGCAGTTGCACATATCGGCAGCGGAGGGGGACCTGGAGGGCGTGCGCATTATGGTGGAGGAGGGGGGCGCTAAGGTGGACCTGGCTGACAGGTCAGGCTGCACCTTCCCCACACCTTCCCAGCCTGCTGCCAGGCACCTCCACTCACATTGCATCCTGAATCCTGTCAGGCGGCTCCACACTTCCTCAGCATCACTAACGCTCATCATCCCTTTCCATCACGAGAACATCACAGTCCAATACATCCCCGTAATGACCGGCACTTTGCAATGTTATGTGAGACTCATGAGCATCACTGATGCTGATCATAGTGCTTGACCCTGCCCCTGGACCCCCACCCTGCCTCTGTGCTTCAATGAACACAAGATCAAGGATGTTGGAGGTCAGAGCCCTGAAAGGGGCTGGCAGTGGGCACAGAACAGGTACTGCCTGGTGATTCCGGTGTCATGTGGTGCAGGTGGGGTCACACTGGCCTGAGTGAGGCCCGCAGGGTCGCTGCCCACCAGGTGGAGGACTACCTCCAGCCACTCATGCAGCTGGCCGGAAAGGTGTGACCAGCCACTGACCCTGCAAACCACCGGCATGGGATCACATTGTGTCACACTGCACCTGACCTGACCCGACCCGACACCAACCCGACCCGACCCAACCTGCCTTAGCCAGGTCCAGCCTGGCCTCAGTTAGCCTGGTCTGCTCCCTCCCACCTCACTCTCCCTACCCCTCTCTACCCCTCCTTTCCTCCCTCACCCCACCCACGCTGGGTACCCGGCTATGCACTGCCGCAGGGGGCCATACGCTGCGTGCAGCACCCGCAGGCGCCCACCTTTGCCCAGCTACAGCTCATTGCCCCGGCTAAGCTCTTGGCTGCTGGCGTGCATCCCAAGTACTTAGCTGCTGCCAGGGCCTGAAATACTGGCTCATGTGGGAGGCAGGGAGGGGCGAGTGTGGGGCACTGAACTGGGTCGAGTGGGGGGAGGTGCCGGAAAGGCTGCTGCAACGAAGGCTAGGACCCTATCTTACCCTACCCTGCTGGCACCGGGCCTGGGACAGGCGGACGGCCGGGGCCCAGCCCCTGCCCGCTCCTCCCTGCAGCTTCCACTTGGTGTGTGCATCATCACCTTTGTGCTCTGCATGCTTCATTGAGTAGCTCTCATAGCCAGAATGGAATGCCATGCTCTGGCAAGTACTGGAAGCAATGCCGCCGCTGCTGCTGCTGCTGCCACTGCTGCTGCTGCCACTGCTGAGCCCATTACTGCCACATCACAGTCATCTGCAGCACCCTGCAGCCTGACGCCTCAGCACATGCTCTTACACGCATAACGCTTGCGTAGCTCGAATGAATGACCTTGTCCAGCTCAAATGACACACTTTACTTGAAGTTCACACCCTTTTCTTTGTCTCACACTGGTTGTGTGTTAGCGAAGGTGCCCTTGTCAAAGCGGCTGCATCTGTGTGTGTATGTGTTTGTGTGGCTGTCTTGTTGCTTCGCATCGCTACCCGCCGAGTTGGTGCCCATGCTTGACTCTTCATTCACCACTTAGCTCACACACTGCGCAAGGATTGGCTGCTCACCTGTCGCCATTGCATGGCACTAGCTGACCAGCGCTTCGTGTGCACAGTGACCCATAGCAGCCTCGTGTCACACGTTGTACTTTGTGTGACGTGGCGTGTGCTTGATCGCGGTGCCGCGTGATGCTCACCGCCTGTGATCCCGCGCGTTGCGGGGTTGCAGCCGATGCCACACTATGGTGGTGTGCATTGCGCGGGCGGTTGTCAACGGTGTCGGGGTGCACTGGGAACATGACACTGAATACTCAGATAAGCGGAAGGAGGAGCGTATTCTTCGTTTGTATTTTCATTTAAGCACTGCTGGGGGGTGTAGTGCTTATGGACCTGTAGTGTGTTACATTAGATTCTTGACCACCCATTGCATTGATTGTCACGACTAAGCAGCCTTCCGTGTTACTGACTGCTGTACTTGTAAGCATGCCTCAAAGCGTGCTAAGTTGGAGTCACACCCAGTTGAAGTCACAGTCAGCCGGTCCCAACTAGCAGAAAACCTACCCATGGTATTCCAAAGGCTTCTGCCGCGTCGCAGCCACGTGGTTGCTATTCAAGTTCCCCTTGTTATGATTTGAAGCACTCCATCAGCTACGCGGTGTAATGCACCGCATAGAGGACAGTGCAACGTGCTGGGAGCAGGGGCATGTAAGCATACCACATGGGTACATGCCTGTCCCATGCTTGAGCAGTTGTGGTAGGGACTCCATCGGAGCATTGGATACTGGGAGGGCATACTAGTACATCGAGAGGGGCTGTGTTGGCTGGTTGGATGGCTGCGTTCTGCAACGGCTTCAGCACGTCACTCAGCTGTTCGATCACGCCGCAGTATAACCCCACGTTCACGGATGCGCTATGTGTTGTCCTGCTATCGATATGGACGCCCTGGAGGCCCATGTGTACAAGCTTGCGCATGATGACGTGAACTCAAGGACTGAGTCCAGCTCATGTCATGCCATGTCATGTACAGCCTGGACATGACATGACATGACATGACTTTACCTCGACATGATATGGTTTTGCCAGGAGACGGTTCAGTGCAGTGCTTTTAATGCAGCGACCGCTGTCGTCCTCGGCGCACTCGTGCACTATCGGAACCGGTGCAAATCTGAAGCACATGTTTAGCACAGATTACAAACCCCATGTTGGGACACCGCTGCTCAGACTCACGTGTGACCCCGTTCCCGCTCAGACTCACATCCAGCAGCGGTGAGCAGCTGAGTTGCAACACACCCAAGTTGCGTCATACCCATGCTGCCTTCCAGCTTGGGATGGCCAGGCCTGGTCAATAAGTACCTTACCAATAGCGTGGTCACGAGTGCAAGCGGCCAACCATTGCGCTGGTGCAGGTGGCAAGTCATCAGCCACCAAGCGCCCACTATGGCTCCGGCACCCTGGCTACCCTTCCACCCTGGCTGTGTGAAACAAGATCGTCGTCGTGCAGCCTGCAGTTGGGGTCCCTTGGGCACAGTGTGCGCATGCCAGAACCACGCAGGCGCATTGAAGCTTCCATTCCACGCGACGCCTCTATGCCGCTGCAGATGTTGCCGCCGCTGCCTCGCTTTTAGCTCCGTCCAGCGCCTCCTTCAGCACCTGCATTCCTCACAGAGCAGCCACTGTCAATTGGCAGCAGCAAGCGAGCAAGAGCAGCCACACTCGCGTTGCGTGGTGATGCAAACTCAGTGGGGTGCATGGGGCAGGGCAAGTGTGGTTGCAGTGGCAGGGGGAGAAGGGGAAAAGGAGGCCATCGGCACCCACAAAACCAGCAGCCGCCTTGACTTTGAACCTTTAGCCTTCCCAACCCTCCTACACGTCCTTCACAAACACCTGCAGGACTTTGTCGATGTGTCCTCTGTAGTCGTCCATGACGCTGATGCCCATGTGACCGATGCGAAAGTACTTGGGGGCAATGTCTGGGTGCAGCCCCCCCGCCAGCATCACCCCCCTCGCCGCCACCTTAGGCAGCAACTGCAGGGAGAGCGAGCCATGTCGGGTTAACTCAAACTCGATCATGTCAATATGTAGTAGATAATTGGCGGTCCGAGAGCATTATGCGAAAATAATGGCCGAGGCCGAGGTGGCGCGGACATACATCCCGAGGCGCAGCCGAGGGATGTATGGTAGCAGAGCCGAGGACGAGACCATTAGTTCGCATAATGCGAGAGGTAACGGCGATTATCTAGTATATTTGAGGTTCCCCAATCCCGTAACCGCCCCCCTCCCCCGTTGACCAACACCATATCTCCCGTTGACCAACACTATTACCAACCCTTCTCAACACAGCTGCTCTATAAACGCTTCCCGACACTGATTGCGAGAATCGTACTTTGCCGCTCGACAATTATCAATTGCCGCTCGACAATTATCAAAAAGTGCACTTTGCCGCTCGACCATTATGCTTTGCCGCTCGACCATTATGCTTTGCCGCTCGACCATTATGCTTTGCCGGTCGACACATATCGACTGCCTCAACTAGCCTATAACCTCATCCCTCTCCTAAGCGGCTTACTCCGACCTGAAAAACGACGAAAGACGTAGCTTCTAGTCAACATGCCAGCCTGGCACTTATAAGTAGACATGCCAGCCTGGCAATATGTTCGATAAGCTATCGCGTAGCGTCGCATTGGCTACGTTGAGGTTGCATCAGTTGCGGAAGGAAGTTGTTTTTGAATAATTCGCGACTTGCAAGTTGCGACGTGCAAGCCATACATGCAACTAGCACACTCGCGACTTGCGCTTCACTTGCGGAACACGCGGATCTGGCTGCTAGCACTTTGCGGCTTTGGTAAACTGACCCGAGTTATGGAAAAATATTGACGCCTATATTTTTCCCTATACCTCAAATATACCCTGAAGACAATGGAGGACTAACATGGTCAGGTCAGTCTTGATCAGGTCAATGGAGCATGGGGCGCACTAGAGGTGACTACGAGCTATGCCTGATGCATGCGCCCCATAATGCGTGCCCATGTACACGCATGCTGCCACGGACCCTGTCTCTGTAGCCTGACAGTAAGCCAGGGCAGTAACCATTGGATGCAAAGAGAGGGTACAGGCACAGGGGCAAGCCGTGCAATGCTGGGGCAGGCGGTCACCTCTCCCACAACGCAAACAACATCAAGGCAGTGCGTGTGGGCTGTGACTGAGCCCCACCCAACCATCCTTAGGTGCACCTCCCATGCAGTCCCCCTAGCCCACCAGCACCTGGGCATTGACCATGCCGTCCGGCATGTACACCGCAGTCATGGTGTTCGCCGCCTTATCAGGGGACACTGGCACCAGGCGTAGGCCCCACCCGGTGACCACTTGCTTCACATACTGGCTCACTACTGCGTGCTTGCTGAACCTGGAGGGGCAGAGAAGGCAGTGGCATCAATGACCAGCAAGGTCAATGTGATGAGAAGATGGAGGGAGTCTGTCATGTCTGCCTGTGCTCAGCCTGAGCCTAACTATGTCCGCATGCTGCAATAGAGCAATATGCCTGTCGTAGCATGAACTTATACGTATATGTGGCAAGCAGCTTTGAAACCATCCTTTTGGCAGGAGGGACCATGGCTGAAGTTGGTTGAAGCTGTGCAGTGCTTGCATGGACGTCAGCCCAGGAGCAGCAAACGACGCCTGTCAGCATGCAGGGAGTGAGAACATTCTACCCAGGGCAATATGGGTTACAGCAGAGGGAAAAGGGAGTATGCAAAATTGAAGCTGACCATGGCAGGGGTCGAACCTGCGACCTCGGGTTCCGTAGACCCGCGCTCTATCCATTGAGCTACACGGCCGAGGGGAATTTTCATGGGTCGATGACTCACGTGAACTAGCACAATATAGTATACCGCACTTTATTTTGTTGTGCGTGTGTCGGCCTCCGAGCGACTACGGGTTGTTACGGGTTGTCACGGGTTGTTTAGGCCCCCCCCCCCCCCTCTCATGCACCATAGTGCGAACCTAGTGGCTGTCATGGTATTTCATCATTGACTGGTTGTAGCAAGATGAAGGGAGACATGGGACAGGGAGACATCAGAAGGACACATGCAGCTAGGTGTGCAAATACACCATTTTGTTGTACGTCATGCTGTGCTTGTCCTATCTACCTCAACACGGTATGGCGTAGGGGTAGGGGTAGGGGTAGGGGTAGGGGTAGGGGTAGGGGTAGGGGTAGGGGTAGGGGTAGGGGTAGGGGTAGGGGTAGGGGTAGGGGTAGGGGTAGGGGTAGGGGTAGGGGTAGGGGTAGGGGTAGGGGTAGGGGTAGGGGTAGGGGTAGGGGTAGGGGTAGGGGTAGGGGTAGGGGTAGGGGTAGGGGTAGGGGTAGGGGTAGGGGTAGGGGTAGGGGTAGGGGTAGGGGTAGGGGTAGGGGTAGGGGTAGGGGTAGGGGTAGGGGTAGGGGTAGGGGTAGGGGTAGGGGTAGGGGTAGGGGTAGGGGTAGGGGTAGGGGTAGGGGTAGGGGTAGGGGTAGGGGTAGGGGTAGGGGTAGACAGGCCTCGCTTGCTAGAGAGGCTCCTGGTATTCCTTTCAACACAGGTTTGATAAGTAGGACCAAGAATGCTGCACAACGGCCCTGGGTTGTCACTGACGCGCCATGTTTGAGAAAACACTCAAACGCAAAGCGCTCCCTATGGAGGAGCGGCCTCAGCACCCTCTACCTGCCGCACCCACCGCAGCACCCCATAGCCCTGTGTGTCATCTGTGGCTGAGCGCTGCAAGCGTAGCAACCCTCACAAGCAGTAGGGCCCACCTCAGCAGGGCTCACCTCCAGGTTAGGATTAGGGTTAGGGTTGGGCCTAGGCTAACCCCTCCCCAGGATGCGTTTCTGCCAGTGCTCTGGCCCTGGCCTCCTCACGTCGTGCTCACCTGTCGTTGATGTCGGGTGTCTGAGCCAGGATCTGCTTGAGGCTGGTGCGCAGGGCCTGCACCAGCTGCACAGCGGGCGTGGCGAAGTAGCTGGGGCGCCGGGCCTCGTAGGCTTGCATGATGGGCAGCCACTTGCGCAGGGAGGCGTAGTAGTTGTTGATGGGGGCGGTGCGCGCCTCAAACACCTGGGTGCCAAAACGTCAGTCAGCAGGCCTGTGGCTCACTGGGAGGTGAGGGTAGAACTCTGGTGTGGCCAAACCAACTCCACCCCAGCCACCACTCCACCTTGTACATTGATTTAGAGACGGTACTATCACAATTACCACCACTCTGCCTGAACATATCGAACTCCAAATTAGCAACCTATCTTTTTGAATCTGACGGTAGCTCAATGCATTGGGCGACCGTCACAAAGATCATGGCTCTAATCAGATACCACATGCCCCTCACACAAAGCCTAAACAATACAGTGCACACCAACTTTGGCGGATGGGCGGATAAGCCTCACATCTAGTTAACTACAAACTTGTAGTCATACTCATGGCAGGGCGGGCGCAGTTGCCAAGGACATGCACCTCAGCAGGCAGCCTGGCTGACCTGTGTCATGAGTGGGAGAGGGTTGTGGCCATGTCGAGTAATCTTTACCCTGGTAGGCGGGTGGGCACCTCCTACTTTGCACTGAGCTTGGCCAAGCAGGGGTGAGCCTCACCTTCATGCCTTTCTCACCGAGCATGAGGATGGACAGGCCAGGGGGGGTGCCCAGCGCCTTCTGGCTGGCGGTCAGCACAGCACCCACCCCCCACTCATCAACCTTTGGCATGAGGCAGGGATGAGGCACGACATGAGGCAAGAGGGGAGGCAGGGGTTGGGGTGAGCCAGGAGGAAAGGTGCAACAGGTCAGGCAGGGCACCTTGGGGGTGGGAGTGAGAGGGAAGAAGGGGAGCGGGCAGCTGTAAAGCCATGCCTGGTGTAGAGAGGGAGGAGGGCAAAGGATGGCGGCAACAGCAGAGGAGGGGTCGCGGGCATGAGGGCAAAGAGGAGGGCAGGGAGGAAGGGAGGGAGGGAAGGCAGTTGGGTAGTTGGGTCCCCAGGCCGCTGGCCCACCTTGAGGCTCTCTCCCCCAACTGAACACACCCCATCCACAATCAGCAAGGTGTCAGGCGCCTTGTCCGCCACCAGCTTAGCCACTGCCTGCGCTCAAGACGGCAGTGCAGAACACTGGCTGCTTTCGACCTTCTAAATATGCTGCAGCGGCGGCGGCGGCAGCGGCAGTGGCGGCGGCGGCGGCGGCGGCAGCGGCAGCGGCAGCAGCAGCAGCAGCAGCAGCAGCAGCAGCAGCAGCAGCAGCAGCAGCAGCAGCAGCAGCAGCAGCAGCAGCAGCAGCAGCAGCAGCAGCAGCAGCAGCAGAAGCAATAGCAGCAGGGGGCAGAAGGAGGCAGCAGGTGGCAGCAGCGGTCGGCAGGAGCCAGCAACCCGGCAACAGGGCGGCAAAGCCAGGTCTGTGGCCCACCTCCACATCCATGAGCACCCCAGTACTTGTGTCCACATGGGTGATGGTCAGTAGCCGGTAGCCACCAGCTGGTGCGGCACCCAGTGCAGCGGAGATATCCTGCCGGCCAGCAGCAGCAGCAGCACAGGAGCAGCAGCAGCAGCACGTTGGGCTTCAGCTAGCTGACAGGCACACAAGCAGCATGAGCAGCGGTGGGGCAGCAGCAGCAGCAGCAGCAGCAGCAGCAGCAGCAGTCATGGCCTGACCAAACACCCAGCTGACCTAACCATGTTGACCCTGACCCCGCCAGCAATGACACACAAACCCATCCAGGGGATGGCAGCAGCACCCATCCTGGCGGGAAGCAGAGCCCTACCCTTAGCCAGCGGCTGGCTGCTGCCCAACTACCACCCAGACCCTTATCATTACCAAGACTTGATCATCTGCCCCCTGCCCCATGCCCCCTGCCCCCTGCCAAACCACACGTGCTGCAGCTTATGGCATGCCTCCCTCCCTTTGCCCAGCTATAAGGCTGAGCAGAGGCTGTGCGGCACACATGCACGCATCCTAATGGCTTGCTAACCACCCATTGGCTTGCTGCCCACACTTTTTGTACGTCATACTTTTTCGTTTGCCGCATTAAAACAAATGATTATTATAGGGTGTGCATATGTGAGTAACAGTACAGCAGGTGAAAAGCCTGTCACAGCAGCAGCAGCAGCCTATGCCAGCCGCTACACGGCATGACAGCAGGCAGTCACCGCCAGTCTGTCAGAGGCTTATCTGCTTGGTACTAGCTGCAAGCCAGGTTTGACCCAGCCACCTTCACCATGTGCCTCCCGCCCATCACCCAGCAACCCTTCTGGGCATCTCTCAAGCCCACCCTCCTACCTCTAAGCTTGGCCGGTCCCCAATAGCCGGTGCCCTGAGGTGAGTCACGTTGACGCCATATCTGCAGGTCAGGGTCAGGGTCAGGGTCAGGGTCAGCGTCAGGGTCAGGGTCAGGGTCAGGGTCAGGGTCAGGGTCAGGGTCAGGGTCAGGGTCAGGGTCAGGGTCAGGGTCAGGGTCAGGGTCAGGGTCAGGGTCAGGGTCAGGGTCAGGGTCAGGGTCAGGGTCAGGGTCAGGGTCAGGGTCAGGGTCAGGGTCAGGGTCAGGGTCAGGGTCAAGGGCAGGCCAGGATGTGTGCATACACTCACGCCTCAAACGTCTCTCCAAAGCGATCCCCAAAGTAGCCGGTATTCACCACCAACACATTCTGCCCGGGCTCCACCTGCCATGGTGAGAGGAGAAGCAGGCAGTGTCACTTAGTGCTGCATGTGGACCATGTGAGCATGTGAACGATTTGTGTTAACAGAGAGCTGTGGCGACGATGGCGGTGGAGGAGGGCTGCAAACCAGGCTGTATTGGACAGGACCTCAGCACCACCAGGCCAGCCCCTGGCCTCCACTGCTCCTAGTTCATGTTCCTTCTGGGCTCCCTCAATGGCAGAGGACCTTCCCCAGCGCCCATGCCACCCCAGCCTGCCACCACCCAGGCTGCCTCCACCCTCCACCCGCAAAACTCGCTCTTGCGCTCGAGGTTTCACAGTGGCAGGGAGGGTGGCGTGGGCCCACCCTTGGTGGCTGCCACCCGACCCCACCCCTCCCACCCACCCACCAGGTTGCAGGCCACCATGTCCCAGCCCAGCGTGCCTGATCCGCTGACCACGAAGGGCTGACCCCTCTCAGCCAGGAACACCTGTGCCATAAGGGGAGGCGGAGGGGGCTAGCGGGCCAGCTGGTCTAAAGCACCTGGGCTGTGCAACATCTGTGGGGTGTGGCAATGTGGGATGTGGCAGTAGGTGTGTTCTGAGCTTCATGCACAGCATTGTAGAAGGCTCTTTGCCGCACTCATGGATCGCATGCAGCCATGAGGCATGCTCACAAGCGACTACAGGCCACCTGACAAGGCACGTGCATTGGTGTGGGCACCATGACCCTAGTGAGGTGACAGGCATGGTGTGGAGATTTGCAGAGGTCATCACCGATGTGCTGCTGCAGGCACTGAGTTGGGGCGCAGCCCTGATAGTGCCTGTGTTGGGTGACCCTGACAGGTTGCCACCTTGCGCAGCAGCTCCAGAGTCTCCCCGAACTCTGCCACAAACGAGGGGTCCACGTGGCTGGTGGCCAGGCCGCCTGCAGGAAGCACCCACCCATGCACACAAACAGTGCACCCGACCCACCGCCAGCGCATCATCATTCTGTCGATCGCTTGCACGCATCGGTGTGGGCCCGCGACTCTGCTATATCGCGCGATGACACATTACCTGCTGCAGCCAATACCTCCTCCGAAAACTCGACTGGTCCGGGGATCAGAAGCAGCTTGTGGGCGGGCGATGCTGCAGCTGACGCATTGGCAACATCTGCCTTGCACGTGCTGTCCGACGCCGCGCGGGATTGAGATGCCAAGCTAACGATGACAAGCGCTACGAACGCCGCCATCACAGCTGCGTGAATGCGCATCGCGTCGATATATTACTTAATGGTCGGGGCTGCCCCACAGCCGATTTGTGCAAGCCCGACATCCCGTCACAGAAGTTTGAGTGACACCAAGCAAGAATAGTTTGACACACTTGGACAACCTGGCCTATGCTTAACAACCACAAGTTACAGCAGTGTTGTGCAAGCTGACATCCGGTGAACCACCTTGCCAGGACCCCTGATGCTAAACTCAGGCATGCATACCATGAGGCCGCTCAACCATGATTTCACACCTGACAAACCCCGTGGGTAGACGGTCTCGCAGCCGCTTGTAGCCCAGGCCTGGGTACTTGTCCCCTTGGCTGGCAGCTTCCCTTGGCTGGCAGGTCAGTTTGTGAGCATGGCTTTAGCGGGCGCCTTTTGCTGTCCCCAATGCGCTGCATGTTAACGCTGCATTGCAGTTCCTGTCTACCCACCTGCCAGGCAGTGGTGCTGGTTTGGCTTATGCAACCTGATCTTGCCGTGGCATGTGCCCTTGACGCGCTGTGTGGGCTCAGCTGTCTGCTCAGCCTTGGTGCGCTTGCTGCGCTTGGCTAGCAGGGGAGTGCTGGGCCCAGACTCTGACGCTGTTGGCTGTGTGGCTTCTTGGCTGCTTGGGGGCTGTGGTAGGATGTGTGGGGCCACTACCAGGCACCACATCAGGGCTTGCACTTGCTGGTCAAGCTGCTGGCTCCATGCTGGACCCAGCAGCCGGTGCTTCACCTGCCCTGTGGACATCCAGCCTACAGGGCTGCTGGCCAGTCACTGCTGAGCTGACCTGGCTGATGCAGAACTCATCCACTAGCACCACCCTGTCCCACCGCTGGTCTGCGCCCCTAGGCCTGCACACCGCCCTGCAGTAGGCTCGCAGCCCCGCGTCGCCTCCCCGGGTAAGAATGTCAGCTATGCTTGAGAAGACCACCAGCTGCTTGACATGCAGTCATGCACACAAGGCACACACAAGACACACCAATTTTAGGAAATGGTTTCACAGCCGCTTGTAACCCAGGCCACCCTGCCTTGGCTGGCAAAGCTGGCACCAGCACAGCACCAGCGGCTGCCAACAGCTCTCCCCGATGGCCACCCACTTGCCCAGCACAGCCTAGCCCAGCACAGCATTGGCAACCATGCACAGCGCCATCAACAATGTGAGCCTGCGTGCTGGTCAGTGCTAGGCTGAGCGTGGTGGGAGCAACCATGCCAGGTGCAGCACAGCAAGTCGTTTGGATGCTCTTGCTTCTACATGCGGCCGGGATCACCGCATCGCACGCAGTATTCATTGCCTGCTGGATGCACTTGGGGACCTGGGTGCGTGGCAGGCCTGCATGCTGGCACGGGCTGCTCTGGCTCTGTACCATTGGCACTGGGGGTGGGTGGGGTGCTGATGCGGTGCTGCGGGCCTGCCGCAAGGTGGTGTGCAGGCCCAGGGGCAAAGACCAGGATGGGGGCAAGGTGGTGCTCGTGGATGAGCACCGCACCAGCCGGGTCAGCTCAGCAGTGAATGGCAAGCAGCCCTGTGAGGTGGAGCTGAACACATGTCAGCCACCATGTGTGTGCCTTGTCTGCATGGCTGCAGTTGGAGGAGCAGATGGCGGAGTTGTCCATGAAGCAAAATGGGTGTGCCAAGCAGCTGGTGGTCTTCTTTGGCGCTGCTACCATTGGCACTGGGGGTGGGTGGGGTGCTGATGCGGTGCTGCGGGCCTGCCGCAAGGTGGTGTGCAGGCCCAGGGGCAAAGACCAGGATGGGGGCAAGGTGATGCTCGTGGATGAGCACCGCACCAGCAGGGTCAGCTCAGCAGTGAATGGCAAGCAGCCCTGTGAGGTGGAGCTGAACACACTCAGTGCCACCAGGCCTGCAGGCTGGAAGCCCCCAGCAGGGCAGGTGGAACAGCGCGTGGTGCGCCCAGCCTGGAGCCAGGAGCGTGGCCAGCCAGTGCGGGGCTTGGTGTGGTGCCCAGTAGTGGCCCCCCGCAGGCCCCCACAGGCCCCACGCAGCGGCCAGGCAGCCACACAGGCAGCAGCCTCAGAGCCTGGGCCCAGCACACCCCTGCCAGCCAAGCGCAGCAAGCGCACCAAGGCTGAGCCAGGGGCAGCTGAGCCCACCAAGGGCAAGGGCAAGGGCAAGGCTGCCAAAGCCAAGCCAGCCCCACAGCCAGGCAGGTGGCTGGACAGGGACTGCAATGCAGCTCTGAACATGCAGCGCATTGGGGAGAGCAGGTGGCGCCCACTGGAGCTGTGCTACTGGCCAGACCAGGGAGCGCTGCCAGCCAAGGGCAAGGAGTACCCTGGCCTGGGCTACAAGCGGCTGCGAGACAAGCCCCCCAAGGCCCAGGAGCATCAGCAGCAGCCTGCTGAGGCACAGTAATGTGTGCCCCCTTTGTTGAGCTGTTATCAGCTTACAATTAGTGCATGTTTTGTCATGCCAACTCTACATCATAGCCCTCGGGTCAGGCAATAGTGTAGGTGGTAGGCGGGCTCATGTGCCATGTGCACTGGGTTTACTCCACACAGCCCAATAACACTGTTTGAGCCGGATCTTCTGATCCGGCTCAAATGGAGGCCCTAGTGAGGGACAAGGGGGCTGCCACCCCCGATAGCGGTCACATCATCGCCTTGCCCAGCCTAGAAGCTTTGCACTCATCACCTTGCACTCTCGAGGCTACAGGTCTGCGAACCAGGGCTTGTCACGGGTAGCTTGCGTTTGATACAAGCCTGCAAGTGTCAGGTTGCAAGGAGCACAGCATCCACAACATCCTCAACAGAGACCGTCATCCAAAGCAGGCAAGCTGTGCTCAGTGCTGTGATTGCCCATCCCTTCACCTATGTGACGACAGACACCACCACTGTTGAGGGGAGTGCATGGCGGCTGGTGTATGTGGATGCTAGGTGGATGCTAGTCAATTTTCGAAGTGCATGTACTCTTTGGATCAATGTGCATGTACTCTTTGGAGTGCCACCTATACCCTTACCTTGTGGGAAGTAGGTAGTCTGGCATTTGGAGCACTTGGAGATGGCTTTTGTTGAGCAAGTAGGGCACTCCACAACCTGACTTATGGCAGTAATAACACTGGCTGTCTTGATAATGTCCACCACCACCCGGCCAGGTAGCTTGCTCAGTTGGTCAGTGAAATCAGTTGACACCATCCCAAGCTTGACTGCTGGCCATGGCAGGCGGCTAATGCCCTGCAGCAGCTCCTTCTGCATGCCTGGCAGCTGATACTTTTGGGCTAAAAGCATTGCTTGGACTATGTAGTCAAGCCAATACTGGTTGCTGGGGATGCTTGTTGCCAGCTTTCCTCCTAGAACGGTGCCGACATGCTGCAGCAAGTCTGGGAAATTGAACTGCAGTGGCACCACAAGAGACAGGTGGACGTTTAAGGTGTGCTTCAGGAGGTAGATGCAGGTATGGCTCTTGGCAGCTGCTGCTCTGCAGGGGCACTGCCACGGCCGTTGTGCAAGGGGCTAGGTCAGTGCCACTTACACAAGGGCATGCACCTGCTCACCCAGCCTTCAACCCTCTTGTGTATCATTAGCAACACCCTCCATGTGTTTAAGAGTCCAACCAACTGCCATGCTGTTCGATACTACACTATACTCCTGAACCAAACCCTGACCCAACCCTTGCTTATGGTTGAGGCCCCGCCCCCCCCCGCCCCGCCCCGCCCCGCCCCGCCCCGCCCCGCCCCGCCCCGCCCCGCCCCGCCCCGCCCCGCCCCGCCCCGCCCCGCCCCGCCCTGCCGCACCATGTCCCACCTTGTGAGCCACGGGCAGCACCTTTCCCAGCTGCTCTGGCGTCAGCTCCGGCCGCGGAACTAGTGGGTACAGCTGGCTTAACAGCAGCAGCCACTGTTCGCGGGTGGTGCCATTAACCTACATAAGTATGCCACATGTTCACATACTGGTGCGATGGAAGAAAGCGTGTGCTTGGCCGCAACCTTGACGACGCGCTCTTCGGTAGAGCTCAGCAGCTGGCCGAAGAAGGGCGACACTACTTCAAACATATCCCGCATGACCGCCAGCTCGCCATCGTCGCATTGCAGTACCAGGCCGGCGCCACGCTCATTGAGGGGATGTGTCGCAAGCGCAGCGATGTCCGCTGGGAGTGCCATGGGGCTAATGCTTACGGGGTTGTGCGGTTAGGACAATATGGGGCATGCGCCATGGGCCCGCACAGTCAGGCCTGTCTTAACCGTGGCTCAGGCGTTCCCAACATGGGGTTGGCAATCTTCATGCAACTGCGGCCCACCTACTCAATCTTTTGATGTAACGTTTGTTGCGTCTGCTGCGATGTGATATTGCGCGTTTAATGTAAGACTGGAATTGCCATCGGAGTCTTTCGATGCGGGCAGCCACATGTGACCCCGAATGTGTCCCAATCGCAGACCGTGGTTAGCTACACCGGTAAGCTACGTCCTTGGCTATCCGTTAGCGATGCACGACATGTCGGTGGCGCACACCACTGAAGTCCGGCAAACATGGCTGCGCGAGGTTCCTGATGGTGCAGGCCGCTTGGCGAGGATGTGAAGAAACTCGAAACTGTGTGTGGCAGCGCTGTATCGCTGTAATGGTGGGCGGCACAGTAAGGACTAGTCACCCCCTCCAGCTATGATCCGCTTTATGTTTTGCACCATTGAACAAACAGCCTGACCTCACACAGATTTTTTATAGCATACTCACTAACGCGTCCGTGGTACTATGCAACTCAATCATTGGGTTTGTATGTGACAAGTTATACCGCTTACAAGGTACACATGCTGATGGCTACAGCTATGGGAGCAGCTCAGCCCAGCACCCTCACCAACTGACATCTTCATTCCAACTCAAGAGAGCCCTGTGGGGAGGCCAGCAGCCCGGACTGCACCCTACAATGCTCACCACTGCTTGAGCACCGTCAGGTTGCATCTAGAGACAGGTGTCAGCCGCCGTGCCCTCTCCAAGTGCCGACAGTTCTTCGTCTCTGAGCAGTGCGTCCTCCCCAACCCTCACCGGCCAGGCAAGACATCCACAGTTGGGCGTGAATTCCACATCGTGTCCACCTACATGCGGCGCAAGACCCTTGGTAAGATGCAAAGGGGAAGGCAGGGTGGCATGGGTGGGAAGGGGCTGGGAGAGAGTGGAAGGGGGTGGAAGGGAGTGGTAGGGGGTGGGAGGGGGGGCTGAGGGGAGGGTTGAGGGGGGGCTGAGGCTGGGAATAACCACATGTCTTTGCTCTGCTGCCTGCTTTCAGACCAACTATTGCGCGCAAAGGCAATACACCTGCAATTTGATGGGTGCACATGCGATCGCCATGGCAAGGTGCTCGTATTGCGAGTGACAGCAGCAGTCACCCCGCAGCACCTGCCAGAAGGCTGGGAGCAGAGACCCGGTGGTGGGGCTGGGGCAAGGGCTGGGGCTGGGGCTGGGGCAAGGGATGGGGCTGGGGCTGGGGCAGCAGCTGGGGCTGGGGCTGGGGCTGGGGCTGGGGCTGGGGCTGGGGCTGGGGCTGGGGCTGGGGCTGGGGCAAGCTGGAGGGTGCCCTGAGCCACGTGTGCACCCACATCCGTGGGAAGCTTGCTGCAGCTGCGCCACCTCAGCAGCAGCTGACACCTGCAGGCACCACCCCTGAGCTGGCTGAGCCTGCTGGTGCACCCCCTCAGCAGCAGCAACAGCTGGCAGCGGCAAGCACGTCCCGTGAGCGTGGGGCACCTGCAGCTAACAAGTCGAGGGCAGCAAAGCAAGGTGAGACAACACCACGTACTGCACCTAGCACCTTGTTTAAGCGTAGTAGAGCAGCCGGTAATGCACTAGCGCCAGCAGCAGCTCCAAAAGCTCATAGTGGTATCCAGTCGTCACAACTGCCGTCGTCGCGTCCACATGCCAAAAGCAAAACATGTTCCGACTGCTGCTGCGTGTTGCAGGTGCCACTCACAACAGCGTGGCGAAGCGTGCTAGTGCGGCGCGCCCCGCATGTGGCGAAATCGCATGAATTCAAATGCTTATCTTTGGACAGGCACTGAGCACCGCTGAGAGCGAGATAGTTTTTGCTGCGTCTGCCATTTCGTAGATATGACTCTCCTCTGTTCAAAGCACTGTTTACATATATTTTTGACTGAGTGGCTGCGGAGATACGGGCTTCGTATCACAGGGGGGTGGTTTTCAGGTAGTTGGGAACGCCTGACCGTGGCTGCTAGCTACAGTGCGAGGCAAGCACATTGTGTGCTCATGAAGGCTGGTTGGCAGAGTGAGCAGAATGAGCAAGCACCTCATCGTGCCTCCATGGAGCTGGGGGGTGCTGCTGGTCCTGCCTGTCTAGTTGCTTGGACTATGGCTCTGACCCTGACCTGACCCCATACACTTCCTTTATGTTACCTACCAACACAACAGTTCTTCAACTTTAAACAACATCTGCACACACTTGGGAGCTCTATGGGTTGGGCGGTAACTCAAAGGACAGGAGCAGAGCAGGAGCAGGTGGTAAACAAAGGGTCACCGGAGCGCCCCTTTCTACTGTTGTCTGTCAAGGCACACCACCCATGCGTCCCACCCCGTTTGTACAATCCAGCATCGCACAAGCCCTGTGCCGTGCACCCCTGGCTGCCCTAGTGCGGGAAAGCATGGGCATCAGCTACAGATCTGCAAACCAAGGCCTAGCATGGTGCATTGACCCCGGGCGAGAACCTATCATGTAATCTGGATAACGAAATGGGCATTTGTTGCACTCTTGGACGCATTCTTGAACCCCCACTGCCATCAAGATGGCCACCACCAGGTGTCCCGGCAGCTTGCTGAGCTCGGTGTGAAAGGCGTGGGATGTCATGCCCATCCGCACACTGTGCCATTCTAGGTTCCTGATGCCTTTGAGCAGCTCTTCTTGCATGCCAGATAGTTGATAACGTTGGGACAGCTGCATTGCATGAACTGTGAACTGGAGCCACTCCGGGTTTGCAGGAAGGGTGACAGCTAGTTTTGCTCCCAGCCGAGCGCCCACATGTTGAAGGAGGTTTGGAAAGTTATACTGCGGCACCACCCAAGGGAGGACAACATCACCCAGGCCCGGACAGTCAATGGAACTGTAGACCGCCATGTACCCACAGACCCACAAGACACACACACACCATCAATGACAAGTACACCCTTACATCCGCTCCAAAAGCGCCCTGCCCACCTTGTGAGCCACTGGCAGCACCTTCCCCAACTGCTCGGGTGTCAAGTCTGGCAGTGGTGTCAGTGGGTACAGCTGGCTGATGATCAGCAGCCACTGCTCGCGGGTGGTGCCATCGACCTGCGTGTGTGCCGAATGCTCAGAGACGGGCGCGAAGGAAGAGTGCATATGCCTAGCCATTACTTTGATGACGCGCTCGTCCGTGGAGCTCAGAAGCTGGTCGAAGAAGGGCGACACCATCTTAAACATCTCCCGCATCACAGCTAGCTCGCCATCGTCGCACTGCAGCACCAGGCCGGCGCCGCATTTGGCGAGGGGATGCGTCGCTAGCGCCGCGATGTCGTCAGGTATTTTCATGGGGCTATTGATCACAGGCTTCGGAGTTCCACGATGCATGTGTTGCGGTTAGCGATTGTTTTGTTAGCGATCGTGTTCTCAATCGCGGCTGAAGTAGGGTTTCGAAAATGTGATGGTGCGGTTTAACACACAAATGAGCCGTATGCTCCTGACTGCACTATCCACATCGCAGACTACCAAATGCCCCCTAGTGACCGTGTCTGTCGCGACTGACGACTGGGCTATACCTAAGTTCACTTGTTCACAGCTTTGCTGGCATCAGGCAGCTGGCCACAGCACAAGTGATGAGGCGAGACAGAGAGCTCAGTCCCATGAGCCAGGTCCTGGACTCAGGCTGTAATAATAGGGGAATGGTCCGCTCCCTGATGTTGTACAGCCCGAAGCAGCTGTGTTCAGAGGTGCATATACTGACACCCAGTGGCCAGTAGCGTGACGTACCGGTACGTTACCAGCCTTACGACAGCCTTACGACATACCAGCCTGCAAACGCTCATTATTAGCTGCATCAACTGAAGACAGTCTTCTACGGACAACGCACTGCTTGTGGACTGGGCCCCTGTCACACTCTTAGATGTAGTCTGCCAGTCTCGGACCCCACTTCCTTCTGTCAATGCCATGACAGATGACCTTTCTGGTAAAGCTTGCCCAGTGCCTCATGTGGGCGGCAACCTAGAAGCGGCGACGGTGATGTGAACGACCTGTGAGGTTGGAGGCAAGAGCAGAAACCGTCAGCATATGGAGCAGGGCTTCAAGGCTTGAGCTTGACTTCTGCTTGACTTGGCTCCGGCATGACTTCTCCATGCATGCACAAGCATCAGAAGTGATGCAATGCATGAGGGATTTCTAGTGGGGAAGCATGACTCACTGATTTGCACGGGGACATTGCATTCACAACCATCCTGGAACATCTTCTTTTCACATGTAGAGCACTCCTGAATGTCACAGCAGGTCTGAAAGCATGTGGCTTTCCAGATGTCCACCACCAACTGACTTGGCAGCTGCACCAATGTGGGGATGAAGTCATCGGAGATCAGCCCTAGCCTACAAGTTGCCCATGACAGGCGTTGGATGCCCTGCAGCACCTCCTCCTTCATGCTCAGCACCTCGTACTGCTGGGACATCAACAACGCTTGCACAACATGGTCTAGCCAGCCCTTGTCGGCAGGAATGGTGGTGGCTAAGGTCGCCCCCAACGTACTGCCAACATGCTTCAGCAGATCCGGGAAGTCATACTGCGACATGCAAGTGGGGGTGACAGTCCAAGGAGTCAGGGAGCTAGTAACACAGACTGGCCTGCTCCCCGCCGCTCCTGGTATGTAGTACATGAGTTGACATGTTGTGTGAGGCATAGTGGGCACCCCTGGCTGCCAGTCCGGACCAGTCCTTGTGTTGGTGCGCCAGATACACTGCTAGTGAAAATTTCGATGGAGTTGAGATGGTGTGGGAGGAAGAGTGCGTATACCCAGGAGTGGTGT
Source organism: Haematococcus lacustris (assembly GCA_030144725.1). Lineage (NCBI taxonomy): Eukaryota > Viridiplantae > Chlorophyta > Chlorophyceae > Chlamydomonadales > Haematococcaceae > Haematococcus > Haematococcus lacustris. Next base: position 7,472,894 of record JASKMD010000003.1, read on the forward strand.
ATGCCCATCATGGCTAACCTACGGGATCGTCCCTGACCCTTTTTGCCATTGCCGTGGATACTTCACTTCCTCTGCCTGGCGTCACGAGCCTTGCCTTACCTTGTGAACCACGGGCAGTACCTTCCCCAACTGCTCGGGTGTCAGCTCCGGCCGCGGAGCCAGTGGGTACAGCTGGCTTAATAGCAGTAGCCACTGCTCGCGGGTGGTGCCATCAACCTGCGTGTGTTTGCCAATCGTGTTTGGAGACGGGCGCGATGGACAAAGCGCCTGCTTAGCCGCAACCTTGACGACGCGCTCTTCGGTGGAGCTCAGCAGCTGGCCGAAGAACGGCGACACCACCTTGAACATATCCCGCATCACAGCTAGCTCGCCATCGTCGCACTGCAGCACCAGGCCGGCGCCGCACTCAGCGAGTGGATGCGTCGCTAGCGCCGCGATGTCGTCTGGTATTGCCATGGGGCCGATGAATACGGGCTTCGGGGCTACAGGGCCACACGTGATTCGTGCAAATAATCACGGCCGAACTAGGGTTTCAAAAAGCGAGGGGGGGGGGGCTTACGACACGAATGCCAATTGCTCCTGATTGCACTATCCACATCGCAGACCATCAAATGCCCCCTAGCGGCTGCATCCGTCGCGACTGCAGCTGGTTACAGGCGATGAGGCGACTAATTACAGGCAGCTGGTCACATGAGGCCAATCAAGTCTCCCGGTAAAAGTTCCCCCTGTACGGGGGAAGTTTGTTGGCTGTAGATGGGGGAAGTTTTAAATTGCCCATCCGCGCTACTCGACAAGCACGAGCGACTAGCCACCCACACAACGGCTTGCTGGGCTCCTCCGCATGCTTTGACTCGCAACCTTGACTGCCCAGAGGTGGTTAGCGGTGGGCGGTTACTGCCCAGCAAACGCAGCCCGCCTGGACCGTTCTTATTTCGATAAGCTCAAGCGCGCAGCCCATAAGGGACTTGCCAGGGGAGCGGTTACAGGGGATGTAGCCGCATTAGCGAGCCGCAGCTTAAGCGACGAGCTAACAGGACAGGCCAAACCCCCCCACAACACCCAAAACTAGCGACGGACACAATGCAGTGCCAGACGAGCTACAGGAGGAACCGCAGCTGGAGCAGCACCTGCGTTCTGCAGCTTTTCTGCCTTGGCAGGAGCGCAGGGAGCGGTCAGATGCCGCTGCCCGTTCCAAATCGGAGCAGCGCAAGCGGGAGTATGTGGCACAGCATCAGGAGCGCTTGGCAGCTCAAATGACAGCCCTGCAGCCAGTCATGTAAACAGCTATCAGCGAGGATTGGCAGCACCATGCTTGTGCCTCTGGGGCAACTAGACTAGAAGATTCCCCCCTTGAAGCCACTTCAGGTGATGCAGGTGGAGTACATCAGCATGCAGGACCGCTTTAAGCTGATGCTCCCTTGCGCTTCACGCAATCAGTCGATCAGTCCCAACCCTCTCTCATTCTTCTGCTGGCCTAGTAGCCAGACCCACGCTAAAACGTGGTATGATGTGATAGTTTTGCGCTCCTATGCCCAGATGCAAGGGTGTGGTGTCTCCATGGGAGGTCAGCCATCGCTAGTCACCGGCGCTGTAGACTGCGCCATGCACCACCCATGCGTATCATCAAGTGTGTTTGTGTGTGCTGTCATGTAGCCTTCCTGGAGGCCCTCAACGCCGCTCACCATCCTTTGGCCTTGTACCCACCTCAGCAGATCAGAACAGACAGCTTCAGCCAGGCATTCTTTGACTACCTGCGGGCCATTGACCGGCTCCTCTCCATGCCCAGCTTGTTGCAACAGCGCTCAGACCTACAGGCCCAACTCCCCAGAGGAGCATTCAGTGACTGTCCCATCCGGCGCTCGTCCCAGGTAATTGGTCGCATGCATCTGCTGCCATGCAGGAAAGCTGTGTGTGTCATCCTTATCATCATCATCATCATCATCATCATCATCATCATACGACAATGGGTGTGTATGTGTGTGCGTGTGTGTGTGTGCATGCTGCAGGTGTGCCACAAGATGGCTACGAGCATTGTGTTGCTGGCGATGCTTGCAACAAGCCCAGCAGATATGCCGGTGTGGCCAAGGCCACCCGTGACCTAGAGCAGCACACAGATACATACCTGGATCGTACAAGGTTGGAGGGCGCAGTGCAATAGCTGCATGACAGTGGGCAACTCAGTCTGTCTGGAGCATTTGCAGCGGCCAGAGCTACAACAGAGGCAACAGGAGCTGGAGCAGACGCAGCGGTAGTATCAGCAAGATTGGCAGGCGTGGACAGTGAGGCACATGACTGCTCAACCTTGCTGCCCTATTTTAGGCCTGAGACCAGCAACATAACAGCCAGCCAGCCCTGTGCAGTGCGTGGTGTGGTTGGCTTTGTGTGCTGCCATGACGTGCCGCTACTAGCGCTGTACTGCAACATGCGCACAGCGGAGCAGTTTGTGTACTACCTCCTGGCATGGCATGCTGCATGCGACATGTTGCATCTCTACATTGACTTAGCCTGCCATGCCAGGTTGGTTGTTCGCCATGGAGAAGCACCATGGCAGTGCTGAGGGTGAGAGCCCTCTCTTGCACGAGGCCTGGTGCTCCTGGTCGAAGGTCAAGTCTCAAGGTGTGTGTGGCATGGCAAGGGTGCAGAGTGTTCAGGGTGAGGTGTGGCACAGTTGGTTGAGCGCGGTGTGTTGTAGGTACCGTACCCAGGTGGAGCAGCTCACCACAGTGTGCATGAGCTGGGGTTGCAACGCGACCGTATGGGCCAGAGCGACAAGGACACGCGCGCAGCAAGCAACGCCATCAAGGCAAAGCTTAGGACAGCTCGTCAGCTTCTCAAAGAGGCAGCACTCTACCAAGCGCTAGGGAGTGGTGATGCAGCAGCTGTCAGCATGGTGAGGGGTGAGCCAGCTCCATGGGCTGAGGCCTCCACAGCAACCCCCTACGGCAAGCTGCTGCACTATGAGCGGCAGCTGCACCATTTGCAAAGCGATAGGGATAGATGCGTTGAGCAGCAAGCTATGCTGCGTATCGAGCATAGCTGGCTGCTGGTCTGGATGCAGCACATGATTGTTGTGTGCAAGGGGGCATGCAGTGAGCCTGAGGCGCATGGCGAGGCTGAGTACCTTGTACCACTTGTAACACCCTTGTAATTCCTTGTAACATGGCGGTCATGTAATGCTATCCAACCAACCGCTTATGTGATCCCTAACCGTTGAGAGCTGACCTGACTAGACTTCATTCCAGAGTCACCCGGTCCCAACCTCTACATACCATGCATGTAACCAACCGCATCTCTAGGTGCCTAGCTCCGAATTGCACTAGAAGCTCTTTTTGATTACAATAGACAAGGCTAGACAAGGCTATCCAAGCCAAATGAGAATGGCCGCGCTCAAGTTTTAAACCTGTACCTAAACACTGTTAGCACCGCCTTGCCTCCTAGGCTGGATCCCTAGCTAGCCCAGCCCAGCCCATCCTAACCTATCACTGCCAGGCTAGCCCATCCCTAGCCAGCCAGCAAGCCCAGCCCATTCCTAGCCAGCCCATCCCATCCCTAGCTAGCCCAGCCTATCCCAGCCCAGCCCATCCCAACCCAGCCTATCCCTAGCTAGCCCATCCCATCCCATCCTAACCTATCACTGCCAGGCCTGCACTTGCTAAGCATGACCGTGATGCATACATGCATAGGGGGTATGTAGCAGGTGGCTATCACGTTTGCAGCATTAGCGCAGCACCGCGTGGTGTGTTGTCCATACAAGGGGCATGTGGCGCACCATACCCTAGCATGTGGCTGGATGTGATGAGCCTCCACTATAGGTACCATCCGTAGTCAGACTAGCTGTGACACATTGGGTGTGGATCACTGCCAGGCCTGCACTTGCTAAGCATGACCGCGATGCATACATGCAAGGGGGGTATGTAGCAGGTGGCTACCACGTTTGCGGCCTTAGCGCATCACCGCGTGGTGGTGTTGTCCATACAAGGGGCGTAGGTATCATTTGAGAAGAGGATACACGGCTAATGACCTCCACCGTTTTCTTCCTTACATCTTACAATTTACATCTTACAAATCACGTTGTGTGGCATGGAACTGAACGGAAGCTCTTTGAAAGCTTTTGTACCATGCAACATTCTCCTCAGATGGGTTCAAAGTTGTTGCTGATTGCTAATACAAGACTGCACTGCCACACACCTACAGCTTGCTGCTGCTGCTGCTGCTCATGCTCTGCAGTACATGCACTGCAACCTGCTGCTGCTGCTCATGCACTGAAGCACACCCGCAGCCTGCTGCTACCTGCACTGCCACACACCTAAAGCTTGCTGCTGCTGCTGCCCATGCACTGCTGCTCATGCACTAAAACACATGCACTGCAGCCTGCTGTTGCTGCTCATGCACTGCAGCACACCTGCAGCCTGCTGCTACCTGCAGCATGCACTGCCACACACCTACAGGCAGGGCAGGTCAGGTCAGGGCAAGGCAAGTCAGGTCAGGTCAGGTCAGGGGCAACGCAAGGCTGGGAGGGGGTGGGGCAGGGCTGGGAGGTGGTGGGGCAGGGTTGGGCAGGGAGGGGAGGGGCAATGCAAGGCAGGGATGGGGTGGGGCGGGGCTGGGAGGTGGTGGGGCAGGGATGGGCAGGGAGGGGAGGGGCAACGCAAGGCAAGAAGGGGGTTGGGCAGGGTTGGGCAGGGAGGGGAGGGGCAATGCAAGGCAGGGATGGCGTGGGGCAGGGCTGGAAGGGGGTGGGGCAGGGCTGGGAGGGGGTGGGGCAGGGCTGGGAGGGGGGTGGGTGGGTAGGGCTGGGAGGGGGTGGGGTGGGGCTGGGAGGGGTTGGGGCAGGGCTGGGCTGCGGCGGCGAGGGGTGGGGTGGCATGACAACAACACCATGATGCAAATGGGTGGGTGGGCGGGTGACTGGGTGCACCTTGCTGTGTAGCGGCACTACGGCTGCCTCCCCAGCCAGCTGCGGCTCGGAGCTTGGCCCCCCCGGCGCTAGTCGCACTAGGGGTGGCCCCCTCGCCAGCGGCAAGCCTGTGGCTGCCCTCCCCACCAGCTGCGACACAGAGGTTAAATCCGTGTCCAGCAGTTACATTGGGGTGGGCCCCCCGTTAGCGGTTGGTCTGTAGCTGCCTCCCCCACCACCTGCAGCACAGGGGTCGCCAGCAAAAGCGAGATTGGATTCCACGCCAGCAGCGTGTGTGCGACTGTCCTCAGCGCCAAGAGCTGCAGCAACGGTAGCAAAACCATTGCTACATTACTGCCTGCTTGCTTGCATGCTACTCTGGCTAGGCCTGAGCGGACTTCCAAGCTGCACACTGACTTGCTCTAGCATCTGAGATAGCTCACCAATCCTTTTGGCAGATGGTTGCTGAGCTGGGCTGGGGCGTGGGCTGCGCAGAGAGGTGCACAGGGGGGAGGTATCTGTATGCACACAAGCATCAAATCACATCACAAATCAGATTCAAGATCATGCAATTCAGCAGTCATGCAAGCCAAGAATTAGACACAGCGGTTGCGACAAGTAATCATGTATCATCAACATTAGCGCAAAAACACTAGCACTATTGCATAGCATACCTTGGCAAGGGGATGGGATGCCCCCCAGCTCCACTCCCTTCAAACTATCACGTCAAACCATGTTTGAGCGTGGGTCTGGCTGCTAGGTCAGCAGAAGAATGAGAGGGGGTTGGGACTGATCGACTGATTGCGTGAAGCGCAAGGGAGCATCAGCTTAAAGCGGTCCTGCATGCTGATGTACTCCACCTGCATCACCTGAAGTGGCTTCAAGGGGGAATCTTCTAGTCTAGTTGCCCCAGAGGCACAAGCATGGTGCAGCCAATCCTCTCTGATAGCTGTTTGAATACCTGACTGCAGGGCTGTCATTTGAGCTGCCAAGCGCTCCTGATGCTGTGCCACATACTCCCGCTTGCGCTGCTCCGATTTGGAACGGGCAGCGGCATCTGATCGCTCCCTGCGCTCCTGCCAAGGCAGAAAAGCTGCAGAACGCAGGTGCTGCTCCAGCTGCGGTTCCTCCTGTAGCTCGTCTGGCACTGCATTGTGTCCGTCGCTAGTTTTGGGTGTTGTGGGGGGGTTTGGCCTGTCCTGTTAGCTCGTCGCTTAAGCTGCGGCTCGCTAATGCGGCTACATCCCCTGTAACCGCTCCCCTGGCAAGTCCCTTATGGGCTGCGCGCTTGAGCTTATCGAAATAAGAACGGTCCAGGCGGGCTGCGTTTGCTGGGCAGTAACCGCCCACCGCTAACCACCTCTGGGCAGTCAAGGTTGCGAGTCAAAGCATGCGGAGGAGCCCAGCAAGCCGTTGTGTGGGTGGCTAGTCGCTCGTGCTTGTCGAGCAGCGCGGATGGGCAATTTAAAACTTCCCCCATCTACAGCCAACAAACTTCCCCCGTACAGGGGGAACTTTTACCGGGAGACTTGATTGATGAGGCGAGATAGCGAGTCCCATTAGCCGGGTCATGGACTCAGGCTGTAGTAACCGTGGCACCGTAGACTGCATGATCCGTTGCTGGTGTTGTAAAGAATGAACCAAGCTGTCGGCTAAGAACCAATGCGTCCCCGCGTCCCGTTGCATGCACCACGTACCCTACCTGCCCTAGCCAGTGATCTTGAGAACAAGCCCCGCAGGATAGGGGCATGACAAGGGGTAGACAGACACGCGGCTTGTCATGTTTCATAGCTTGCACTGTTTGCACATTGCCTGCAAAATGCACATGACAATAGTGCCAAGGGCAGTTTGACACGACCTCCTGCCATATATCCTTCCCTCTGACCATACGTCTCAAGTAGCAGGCAAACAGGCGAGCAGGCGGTCACCATTGCAGCTGACTCCTTAATGCATGCACAAGCATGAACAAGCTAATAAAACGATGCGGTGCATGCTGGAGTTATAACAGGCAGGATGAGTGGACCCCAACTGAAACTGGTGTTTTGTCTGTATAGACTTTTGTTCCCTTGCTCACGGCATGGGCGCCTTCCACCTTGACCCCTGTGACAGGGCTTTGGCCAGGTGTCAGCTGCTTCAACCTCAAGCAAGGCAGCACTACAGCGCCTCCTTCTGCTGTTGCTGCTGCTGCTGCTGCTGCTGCTGCTGCTGCTGCTGCTGCTGCTGCTGCTGCTGCTGCTGGGCCTTGAGTGGAGGGTCTCTCAGCCGCTTGTAACCCAAGCCTGGGTACTCCTTCCCCTTGGCTGGCAAAGCTCCATGGGGTCCATGGGGTTGCATTGCAGTCCTTGCCTAACCAACATACATGGTGATCACGGGCACAAGTGGAGTGGAGTTTGACAAGGCATTTAAGAGGTATGGCAGGGGGCATGTCTTCATGCAAGTGGTCAGGTGGGTGGGCGGGTGTGGTCAGGTGGGTGGGCGGGTCTGCTAAGTATTAAGTAAGTACACCTATGTACCAGGCCCCACGCTGACAGACCAGACCAGCGCATGATAGGGGCATGACAAGGGGCATGTCTTTAGGCCCTAGACAGACCAGACCACATGCTGACAGACCAGCTGAGTAGGCTTCATGTAAGCAATAAGCGCTGTTCCCCATAGGATGCTTGGACCCCGGCTGTCAAAAGTCTGCAAACCATGGCTTTTCATGTTGCATAGCCTTCACGGATCTCAAATCGCCTGCAAAAGGCACACGACAATAGTGACTAGCGCTGTTTTACAAGAAGATGTCAATGAACAGGCGAGCAGCAGGAGGCACAGGTGGTGCTAGATGCGTCACCCACCAAACGGCACACCCTGTTTGCACGCGAGGCAGTACTGGCGTCTTTGCTCGGAGATCCCTGACCACTTCTGGATTGCCACCAAGCGATCTTGGGCCTTTGCTGCCCTATCATGATGTCCATAATCAGCTGCCCTGTCAGCTTGCTGAATTCGTTGGACAAGTCGCATGACATTATTGCACATGTGATACTGTCCTTCTGGCAGGCGGCTGATGCCTTGCAGCAGCTCCTTCTGCATGCATGGCACCTCGTACTTTTGGGCCAGCAGCATTGCGTGAGCCACAACCAGTCTTGGGTAGCAGGAATGGTAGCAGCCAATTTTGCCCCCAATGCTGTGCCTAGATGTTGAAGAAGGGCATTGTACAACTAGTTATAGCTACGGCAATACCCCTACCCAGCCCCTGCCACTAGCCCCGCCCTACCTTGTAAACATCTCTTTCACATTGCCACTACATGTGTAATGTACTGTGTGTAGGGTACGCCCATATAATTATAGTTGGCTCGGATTCCTATAAAAAGCTATAATTATAGGCTATAGGACTATAATTATAGCTTGGCTCAGTAGCTTAGCAGCCAAGTGCGAGAGGTTACGGGTTCGACCCCACGCAAGAGCGTACTTTTCACGTCAAGTCAGCTCAAACAAACCGTGAGCAGCCCATCGACCCGCATTTTCATAGCAAGCTCATACACAAGACAAGTGAGTTGATGAAATGTCTACGGTGCACCGTTGAGAGGCGGTGATGAACACTATGTATCGCTGATGCTAAGTACATGCATTGATGCAAGAAGGTGGCATTGATGCAAGAAGGTGATGCAAGAAGGTGGCGAAGATGTTGATACGGGTGTGGGTTGGGGTGGGCTAGGGGAAGGGGGGGGGAAGTTATGACTGAAAGTGGTCTTGCCGACCCCGGGCAGGGTCCTACCGACCCTGTGGAGGGTCGTCATGGAGGGTCATTTTACATTCTCTCCACAATGTCGATTCTGATCTGATACAAACTTGCCATGTCATGTCTTACAATCATTACTTTGTGCTTAGTGGTACACCACACCAAAAAGGCAGAAGCACTGGAAGCATAAGATACATGTCTCAAGCTCAACTGCCTTGCAACACCACTACAGAAGACATGTATCGCTGATGCTAAGTACATGCATTGATGCAAGAAGGTGGCAACACTACACAACACAACAACACCTCAACAACACACCACCACCACCACAACACATTGACTCATGCCTCACACACCACCTATGCTATGTGCACAACAAGCAAGGACCGGCTGCACCTCCTTGCTTTAGCTAACACTCACTACGGGACTGCTAAGCACTTTGCCTTGCTGCCTATGCCCAATGCCCCATGGCTGGGCTGGGCTGGGCTGGGCTGGGCTGGGCTGGGCTGGGCTGTACCCTAACAACACACAACACAACATAACAACAACGTTCAGCTCCAGACTGCGCGCTCCAGGCTGCCCGCTCCAAGCTCCAGCGTGTGTCGTGGGATGGGGGGGAGGGGAGGGGGGGAAGTAGGTGGGTAGAAGACTCGGAAGTGGTGGTGGGACGGGGTAGGGAAGGGAGAAGGGGGCAAGGGACAGGAGTGTGAACATCAAGCCTGCAGCCAGCAAGAGGCATCCTTGTGATTAGGCTGGGCATTGGGGGCCACTCATGTCCAGGGGCCGGCCACTCACAGTTTTGCTCCATGTCATGCCTTGCTGACTCCTTGCTACCTCCTTGGTGGCTGCTGCTCTACGCCGTTGCTGCCTTGCTTGCAACCACCAAGCCATGCTACACCAATCATGCTCCAGCTGTCTGTATTATCAGTCAGCTAAGGCTTAGCAAGCAGATGAACAAGATTAACACCCCAGCTGCATGTGCACTCACCGGAAGTCCAAGCTGACGCTCCAAGAGCCTCCTACCTGCTGCTCTTGGCTACTGCTCTTGCGATGACGACCAGCTTATTCATCGAGCTGATTCGAATAACTGGCGATAATTGGCGATAACTGGCGCGCGTAGTGAAGCCTTTGACCTGGTTCTACACCTGAACGACAGTGCTTTCCTTCCCTCCAAAGGTTTGCGTGGTGGTATGGGCAAACTTGGGCAGACCATCCGACCCTAGGGCATTGGGGTCATCGGGGCTAGGCGCAGCTATTGCGCTAATCGGCGGTGGAAGCGGATGTAAGATTCGAGGACCTATAAAAGCTATAAAAGTGCTCAAGCCATATAAAACTATAAATATAATTATAGTCGTGCTGTGTGTCACCACCATCAGCACAACAGACCCAATCCCATCTCTTGCCCATGCTCTAGCACCCTGACAGCCCCCGCTGAGCCAGCCCACCCAGCTTCCTTGTGCAGCCTGAGCAAGCCTGGCAGAAAGCATCCAACCCCTTGCCTGTTGGAGTCCAGAGGAGTACAGACTGTCCTACCTTGTGAGCCACTGGCAGCACCTTCCCCAACTGCTCGAGTGTCAGGTCGGGCAGTGGTGTCAGGGGGTATAGCTGGCTGATGATCAGCAGCCACTGCTCACGGGAGGTGCTGGGGACCTACGTGTGTTTGCCAGCTGTGTTCGGAGACGGGCGCGATGGAAAAAACATCTGCTTGGCCGCAACCTTGACGACGCGGTCGTCGGTGGAGCTCAGCAGCTGGCCGAAGAAGGGCGACACCACTAGAGCGCGACCGGACTGGTTAAAGGTTAGTGTTAAACCGATTGTTAAAGTTGACCGTTTGGTCGCTATACGAGTCCCTTTTTGCTGTCGTTCTGGTCGCGACACGGCAATGCACCCAGCGACACTATGCCGGCAGAAGTAGCCAGTGAGAAGCAGTCCCAGGGTAGCAAAACGGGTATGTTACAGATTGGTTAAAGATGTGGTTAAACCCAAAACATCAGGATGTTAAACTAACCAGTCGCGCTCTAGACACCACCCCAAATAGCTCCCGCATCACCGCTAGCTCGCCATTGTCGCACTGCAGCACCAGGCCGGCGCCGCGCGCGTTTAGAGGATGCGTCGCTAGCGCCGCGATACTGTCGGGGAGTGCCATGAGGCGGACGGCAACGTCTTGCGCGGCGACGAGCGGGTGTAGCCGACGTCAAATCCTATTAGCGCTGAGGCATTAGGGCATGTCCACATTCACAGTTTTCACGGGTTTGTAGGGTTTGCGGGTTCAAGTGAGCTAAGTGAGCTACCCAATGGCCCCATGCCCCTCGTGGCTGCACCTGCAATCCAGCCCTGGACCGAGTAGTAATAGTTGGAATATCGAGTCATGTTCCCATGGCATGCACGCCTTCACTTCAACTATTGCCTGACCCCTGTGACAAGGTGACGTCCTTCTCACAGCGGGCACACGAAGTGGGCTTTCATTGCACTCTTGGACGCAGTCTTGAACCCCCACTGCCTTCATGATGGCCACCACCAGGTGCCCCGACAGCTTGCTGAGCTGGATGTAATGCCAGTCTGCTGAGTGGTCCAGGCTAGTATTTTGATGCCTGAGCAGTTCGTCATGCATGCCAGATAACTGATAACGTTGGGAAAGCTGCAATGCATTAACTGCATACTGGAGCCAACTGGTCTGAAGGAAGGGCGGCAGCCCTTTTCGCTCCCATCCGAGTGCCACATGTTTTGTAAGGTAAGGTTTGTTGGCAGGGATTTGAGCATCAGGACAGTCACACTTTGAAAAAACAAGGCAATTATGTTAATCAGCCTATGATATGCTAGGGGGGCAGCATGCTCTCCAACGTGCATTTAGCTATGCAGTATGGGCCTTATGCACGGGACGAGTGAACCTGCTCCTGCTGCAATGCGCACAGTGCTCTGCTGCTGCTGCTGCTTTTGCACCAGCTTCAGGTTTGGACCTGTGCCGTGTATGCTACCTGCCCTAGCAAGTGATCATGAAGACAAGCTCCACAAAGCACGACAGGGGCATGACAGGGGCGCGACGCATGCTGGACGGCAGATGCTGGACAGACCACGCTGACCCACGCTAAAGGATCCTTGAACCCCTCTTTTCATAGGTCTGCAAACCATGGCTTGTCTTGCTGCATAGCTTGCACGGTTTCCTTTTTGCCTGCAGAAGGCACATGACAACAGTGACCATGGTTTAGAACGACCTCCGGCCATTTATCCTTCCCTCCACGACCACAACCATCTCAATCGGCAAGCAAACAGGCGAACAGGCGAGCAGATAGAGGTACAGGGTGGTGCTAGATGCGTAATGGGTCATCCACCCACCAAGAGCCACATACTGTTTGCACTGGATGCAGTACTGGAGTCTTTGCTCGGAGCACGATGAGCATCTTTGGATTGATAACAAGCGATCTTGGACCTTTGCTGCCTTCATGATGTCCATGATCAGCAGGCCTGTCAGCTTGCTGAAATCCTTGGAGAAGTCGCATGACATCATTGCACATGTGATTCCATCCTTTTGGATGGCCCAAGGCAGGCGACTGATGCCTTGCAGGAGCTTCCTCTGCATGCCGGGCACCTCGTACTTCTGAGCCACCAGCATTGCATGAGGAACATAATTAAACCAGTCTCGAGTTTCAGGAACGCCAGCAGCCAGCTTTGCCCCTAGGGCTGTGCCTAGATGTTGAAGGAGGTCAGGAAAGTTGAACTGCAGCATGGGGCACATATCATCATTTATAGCTATGGCAATGCTCCTAGCCCTGCCCCTGCCCTTGCTCCTAGCACCGCCCTACCTCATACTTTGCTCTTTCCCGTTGGCCAACATGACACCCCCCCCATTGGTCAACATGACAGCCCCCTCTTCGTGTCAGCACCATCAGCACAGACAGACCCATCCCCGCACTGACAGCCTCCCCACCCAGCACCCCCAGGCCCCCCAATTAAGCGCCCTTGTGTGGCCTATGCAACACCCTGCATGCATCAAGAGTGTACAAACAATATGATGGCCACCCCTGACCCCTGCACCATGTCCACCTTGTGAGCCACTGGCAGCACCTTCCCCAGCTGCTCGGATGTCAAATCGGGCAGTGGTGTAAGTGGATATAGCTGGCTGATTATCAGCAGCCACTGTTCGCGGGTGGTGCCGGGGACCTGCGTGTGTTTTCTACATGCTCAAGAAAAGCAGCGGTGTTCGGACGCATCTGCTCAGTCACAACCTTAACGAAGCGCTCGTCAGTGGAGCTCAACAGCTGGCCGAAGAAGGGCGACACCACCTCGAATAGCTCCCGCATCACCGATAGCTCGCCATCGTCGCACTGCAGCACCAGGCCGGCGCCGCGCTCGTTTAGAGGATGCGTCGCTAGCTCAGCGATACTGTCAGGGAGTGCCATGAGGCGGATGGCGAAGTGTTGGCGGTGACGAGCGGGGTGTAGCCAACGTCAGGTTTTAATACCGCTGAGACATTAGGGTTTGGACAACCGTAGTAGACGTAGTGGTGATAAGCGCAGTTTCCCAATTTTCACGGTACATTATAGGGTGTATAGGGTTCTCGAGTCTACAAACGCGGGCTCGTGCAGGTCGAGCTAACTGAGCTCTCCAATGGCTGCTCCAACGACTCGCGTCGGAGGTTCGCCTGCTCATCTGGCTGTACCTCCAGTAGTGGGTTGGACCGTCCTAGTAGGGAGTGGTTGGAGCGTCCTACCCACTGTCGCTTGTCCTCTTTGTGGCATTGACATAGTTATGGCAAGCAAAATCCCTTTAGGCCAGACCAGCACTCATGCTATAGGAGCCTGAGCAGCTCTGCTCTTCGGCCTGGAGCTACCACGTCCCGCACACTACGAGGCCGCCCAACATCACGCATCACTCAATAAGGCACTAGCCAAGGCAGAATGTTAGGGGTGGAGTCATGTTCCCATGCACATGGCATGCACGCCTTCCACTGACGTTGTTGCCTAACCCCTGTAACAAGGTGATGTCCCCCCTCACAGCGGGCGCAGCAGCCCGAGCGGGTCACACTCCTGCTTCAGGCGCTGCAGCCGAGTGTAGGTGTGGGGGCTGTAGCAGGCGGCCACCTGGCCAGGCTCAAGCATGACCTGCAGCAGGCCACAGCGCAGACCAGGTCGGGGCAGGAGGTGGGAGCTGAGTGGCAGCCTCACAGCACACATGGAGATAACGCAGACCAGAGCAGGACAGGCAGCGCCAGGCTTAACAGACTTGCAATTGCCAGGTCAGGGCAGGTTACAAGGCAGAGACCTGCTCGGACTAGGCAGAGACCTGCTGGTGCCTGTTGGGGCGGTTCACATCCACGTGGCAGGCAGTTAGAAACAAGGCAGAGACCTTCTGGTGCCATGTGCACCCAGAGCACTTGGCTGTCACTTGGCTGTTACAGGGGCAAAGGATGCCAGCTTAGCTGCTGTTCAGGGTTGGGCGCTGCTGGCACTTGTGGTACACACAGGCTGGGGGTGTGTGCATCAGTGGAAAGGAGTGGCATTGACCAAGCTGGAGTGGATGGGCAGCTGCGAGGAAAGTAGCCTAGCTCCCAACCACTGTGTGAAGCCCTTTGAACTGAGGGCCATCACTGTCCAGGCCACAATCCTTGTAGGCCACCTATTGCACCACTACCTCACACCATGCATGCATGACCAAGCCTAGGAGGCACGGCACCACACCCAAGCCACCATTGCGGCAAGGTATTGGCAACTTGAGCAACAGACGACTAGCTAGCCTATGACTATGGCAGCAGGGCTTGTGAGTAAGCCTGGCAGCCTCAAGAGCAGCAGCAGACCACCCACCTCGTTGACGTATAGCCCCAGGCACGCCTGGCCCACCGCCTGCCTCACAGCAGCCACCCACTGCGCGTGCCGGATGTCCCCGTCAGCCTCAGGGCCGCCTAGGGTGCGAGGCCACATGGCGTAGGCACTCAGAAAGAAGCCGCCCCTGGGTAGGGCACAGCAGGCGCACCCTGAGGATGTGGGGGTGTGCTGGTGAACCGCTGGTCAAGCCCTGTCAGCCGCAGTGTGCTGTGAGGGTGCACCTGAACTGCCGCCCTTCACCACCCTATGAGCTCACACCCTCCCCCAACCCCTGCCCGCCCTGCCCCGCCCCACCCGGCCCACCCCAACCCCTCCCCCCCCGCCCCTGTCCGCCCCGGCCACAAGAGCTTACACGTGCCTACACCCTTGCCCTGCTCCGGCCTGCCGGGTTCTTACCTGAAGCTGAGTGACGAGGGGAGGTGGGAGGGCGGGGCAGCGGGCGCCACCAGGATGAGTGAGCGAGGGCTGCTCATGGTCTGGGTCAGGGAGGCCAGTGACTGCGAGTAGCAGCAGCAGGCAGCCCATGTGAGCACCCAGTAGCTTGAGAGGTGTAGGTCAATGTTGTCCTAGCAGACCTGGCTGGTTATCTAATTGTGGTCTGACCAGAGCTGTCATGTTTGGCATCTGGGAATGGCAGAGCTGTCACAACCGGCACTGGGAGAGGATGTGTTGCCCTATAGCTGAAATGGCTGCTATTTGACTGAAGCTTTTGGGCCAAAGCTGAGCCAGACCCTGAGCCTGGTAAGGGTACCTGTCATCCTCTAGCTGCAGCTGCCTGCTTGGCTGCTGTGGTGGCTTCATGGTTAGGGAGGCATCTAGCGAGATGACATGCTGTCCCAGCCAACACTTCCGGCCGAGTGACCGCTGACTGCACTCCTGCCTGCGTCGCTTGCTGAGACTTCAGCTACACCCCAATGCACATCTGACTGGGTGCCAAACTAGGACGCTGCTGAGTCAGGCCCCAGGCCAGACCCACCTGCTGCAGCGCAGGGGTCAGGGCGTCCTCTGCAACAAACATGCCATGGCCGTACAGGCACAGCTTGGGCCAGCTCCAGGCGGCATCGAGGATGGACAGAGCCTGCCAGGGCAGCAGGGGGCCAGCAGGCAGTGTGGAAGGCAGTGGTGCATCAGGCAGTGGGGCAGGCAGTGGGCCAGTGGGCTAACAGGGGGGAATTGGATACTCCCACCACCCTCCCCTTGCGACCCTGGCCTGAGGGGAGAAGCCTAGCTGGGCAGCAGGGTTAGGGTTAGGGTTCTATGGGGTGCCCCTGCCCCTGCCCCTGCCCCTGCCCCTGCCCCTGCCCCTGCCCCTGCCCCTGCCCCTGCCCCTGCCCCTGCCCCTGCCCCTGCCCCTGCCCCTGCCCCTGCCCCTGCCCAGCAAGGGGCTGTGCTCTCACCTCCAAGTAGGGCAGGGGTCCGTCCTCTAGCACCGCCCGCTGGTCAGGCAGCAGCGCCCGCACCTGCGCCACAGCGGCAGCCAGCAGCAGTAGCAGACGCAGCAGCAGTAGCTGCGCAACCTGGGCTGTCCTTTCCCACCTACCTCCTTGTCACCAACCCCAACGTTTGACCATCGTCTCCCTTGCCCAGCCACCTCCACAACAGCTGCCTGGCCAGTTCCCTGGCCAGCCTACACAGCCTGCGGCCCCTGTCCTGCTGCTGCACAAACAACTGACCACCAGCTCCCTAGATAGCCTGTACGGCTACACATGCTTTGGCCCCTTCCCTGCTTGGGACACAAGATCCCCAGTAGACCAACCCATCAGGGTATCTATTCCCACCTACTCCTTGCCGCCTGCCCTCCATCACTGAACCAGCTCCCTGGCCCAGCCACCTCGACAGCTCCCTCCCTCGCCTTCATGGTTACTCAGGCTGCGGCCCCTGCCCTGGACACTCGACTACACATGCTGAACCCTGCCTCCCTGACTGTCCCTCACCCCCCTGCCCCTTGGCCCTGCTCCCCTGCCCCCCACTCACCTAATGCCCCCCTTCCCCTCCTTCCCTATGCCACCCCTTCCACCTCCCCGAATGTGGTCCCTGCCCTTGTTCCCACCATGTGGGCCCTGCCCCTGTTCCCTAACCCCCCTGCCTTCCCGCCCTCTTGCTTCCCCTTTCCCCCTTCCCCCCTTCCTCCCTCCTCCATGCCTCTCGCCCCCTCTGCCGCCACCTAACCTGGGCCAGGCAGTGCAAGGAAGACAGTGCAGTGCAAGGAGCCCTGGCCTCCCTGAGCCCCAACCACTGCCCGTACCTCACCTCATCAAAGGCTGCCTGCACTTCAGCTGAGTCCTCAAAGGCCGAGGCGCCCAGCACAACCATGGCGGCTGGCTGGCCCCCTCCCCCTGGTCCCTCAGGGCTGGCTGCCTCAGCAGGCTGTGAACCAGCAGCAAGACCTGGGCTCGAATCCTGCTGACCTGGCTGGCTGGGCACCTGCTCCTGGTTGCTGCTGCTTGCCACAGCTGCTTCGGTGCTGACTGGGGGCTGCTCCTGGCTGCTTGAAGCACCTCGGCCTTGCCTGCTGGCTGCGTCATCAAGGGGAGCAGCTGCAGGGAGTGCTTGCGTCAATGGTGCTTGGTCGCTGGCCTTGTTGGGATGTGGAGCAATAGCCCCAGGGGTTGGGTCAAGGGCTGGGGCAGGGGCAGGGGTTGTTGATTGGATGAATGCCAGGGAGACCTCAATGCTGCGGGGGGCGTTGCGGCTTAGCTGGCGGTGCACTGCCGCCACCTGCAGCCAGTTGTGACAGGGTCAGGGGCTGGGGGTAGCAGGGGCTTGCAGGGCTAGGGCCAGGGCCACAGTGGGGGAGGGCCAGGGGCTGGAGCAGTGGGTTGGGGAGAGGGTGTTCCTTTTCTGTACAGCAGGGTCAGAGGCTGGGGGGTTGAGGGGCTGTGGCTGCAGAACAAGAACTAGGGCTAGGGCCAGAATCGGGGCAGAATCTGGAACAGGGAAGTGGCAGGGGCAGGGGCTGATGGTCGTAATCAGCAGCAATGCAGGTCAAAGGGGCAAGCAGGGGCGGAGGGTATGTGCCCAGGAGGAGGGTTGTATAGAGGTGTCAGGAGCGGGAGGGGTGTCTGGCCTTTACCTGGGGCAGGCAGGCCACTGGGTAGATGGCAGTGATGCAGGGCAGCAGGGCCGGCACTGGATGCAGTCGCACCCTGAACTCCGTCACTATGGCCAGGAAGGCGCCTGCAACACACCACCACCACCACCACCACCATTGCCACCACCACCATTGCCACCACCACTGCCACCACCACCACTGCCACACCCTCCTTGGGAGAGTGCTTGGCAGACACCGTCAGCAACAGCAGCATCAGCGGCAGCAGCAGCAGCAGCAGCGGCGGCAGCAGCAGCGGCGGCAGCAGCAGCAGTATTAGTGGCAGCAGCACCTGCCTGCGCCCTTCAGCCCTTGAAACAGTTCAGGGTCGCTGTCAGCGTCCACCTGCACCAGGCCCAGGTTGCCTCCAGCCCTGCAGGCCACAGCCTGGGCCCCACAGCCGCCAACAGGCCCCAGGCTGCCGGTCAGGAAGTCAGGCAGGGGCAGCACGGCCTCAAAGCTGTCCACGTTGTCCACCGCAGCGCCCCACTGCGTCACGCCCCAGCCATTGCCACCACCTGCAGCCGCAGGCGAGCACACGCTCAAAGGCAACAGGCTTCAAGGCTCAGGGTACTGCCAGCACCACCAGCACCACCACTACCACCACGCACAGGCAGCTTCCTCTGTGCAGCCGCAGGCGAGCACACCCTCACAGGCAACAGGCTCGGGGTACCGCCAGCCTGGTGCTAGGTGGCCTTGCTTCATGGAGGCAGGCAACACAATGGCTGTGACTGCTTTGTGTAGCGCCTGGTGGTGTTCCTGGACCGGTTGTCCTGGGCTTGTGGGGTAACATGTGCGATGGTGGGTATGATGGTAGGCAACTGGTGTTCCTGGACTGATCATACAATGATGTTCACGGTCATGGAGGGGCGCACCAAACCCAGCGCACAGGCTGGCCACCACGCACCCAGGATGAAGCCACTGCAGCCGACGTCGGAAATGTGGCCGCCTGGAAAGTGCAGGCCGTGCGCGGCGGTGGCCTCGCGCAGCTGGCGGGTCGTCACGCCGGGCCCTAACACCGCGGTGCGGCGCTGCGGGTCGACGCTCACCTGCAGCGACGTGAGGCGATGCAGCAGCCAAAGTGGCGATTGGGGTCGAGGAGGAGCGTGACAATGGAAATGAGGGTGAGGGAAGGATGGAAGGAGGGCGGGCGGATATGTGGCTAGTCTGCAGGACTCTATAGTCTAGATATGTGAGCCTGGGCTGGGATATGTAGGGCACAGGCACAGCTGCTACAGGCCCTTCAGAACCCTTGAAGCCCTGCTCTGGCTCTAGTACATCAACGCCTGCAGGTAGAGGCAGGTGATGAGCTGCTGCTTGCTAGCCTGACGGCCTGACGGACAACAGAGCATAGTTGCGTAATGGACAAGCAAGGTGGTAGGGCAATGGGGCAGGGTCGTGTCGGGGCGATGTGGCAGGCATCCAGGGGAAGAACAGTGTAGAGGCAGAGGCAAAGGGGCAGGGACAGGGTGGGGAAGAATAGGGCGGGGTGGAGCAGGGAGGAATGGCGTGGGGGTGGGAGGGTGGGCTGAGGGCTGAGGGGGAGGGTTGCATGCGCCATTGCTCCAGGGCCCCGCTGACCTGGTTGAGGGCGCTCAGGTCCAGCACCATTCCCCCCTGGGCCAGGCAGGCACCTGCATAGTGGTGTCCGCTGCCTGCGGTCACGGCCACGGCACAGGCTCAGGCACCCCCACACCCGCTGCCTGCCCACCCAGTAGCTAGGGTTAGGCGCAGGGTGGACAGCCTCCATTGCCACCTCCGCCTCGAGGCCTGTGCCCTGCCTTCCTTGTGCAAGTGCTGATGCCGTGCCGCCTGGCATGTTGCGTGCCTTGAACCCTGCACTGGCCCTTAGCACGTCGTGTGAAGCGCCTCAGGGTCAGGTACTGGGGGGTTAAGGGCCTGTGGCTGTGGCTAAGGAACTGGTAAGCGCCTTGGCCTGTGGTCTCTAGCTTTATGCAGTGCTCAGTGCTCAGAGTGACTTTGTTGCCGGCAGGTCTGCTGCCTGTCTGCTGCCTGCCTGCCTGCCTGCCTGCCTGCCTGCCTGCCTGCCTGCCTGCCTGCCTGCCTGCCTGCCTGCCTGCCTGCCTGCCTGCCTGCCTGCCTGCCTGCCTGCCTGCCTGCCTGCCTGCCTGCCTGCCTGCCTGCCTGCCTGCCTGCCTGCCTGCCTGCCTGCCTGCCTGCCTGCCTGCCTGCCTGCCTGCCTGCCTGCCTGCCTGCCTGCCTGCCTGCCTGCCTGCCTGCCTGCCTGCCTGCCTGCCTGCCTGCCTGCCTGCCTGCCTGCCTGCCTGCCTGCCTGCCTGCCTGCCTGCCTGCCTGCCTGCCTGCCTGCCTGCCTGCCTGCCTGCTTCCCACTGCCCTAGGGTTCCCAAGTGGTAGAGCCATGGTGCTGATTCCCTCACCTCGGGCGTACACCTTCAGGCGGTGGGCTACAGCGAAGCGTACACACAACACCACATCTGCCTTGCTGCCGCACGTCACATAGCACTTTGGCACTGCCGCTGCATGTGTGCATGCATGCACAAGACGTTCAGTGCATGCCAGACCTGGGATCATGTGTGTGCAAGCCGAGGGGTGGATGAAGCAGGTTGGGAGCTTGGGTGGGCCTGCTCTACATACCCTTGAGGACGGGGGTGGGGCCCTGCAGCAGGTGGTTCCACACGGGGGGCGGGATGGGCTTGCTCGCGTCATTGATGTGCAAGCTGCCAGTTAGGGCACGGGCAAGCGCTTTCAGCTCTCCATCCAGCCCACCTTCTTCCTGTGCGCACAACAATCATACACGTGCAGAGAAGGACCAATGCGCTTGTACTGATCCTCGCGTGCACTTACATCAGCCACGCAAGTTTGGCCAACCGCGACAGGCGTCGACGCCGCAGAAAGGACCACGCCAGACATGCCGAAGAAGCCAATAAGCAATTTCGTACTGAATGCATCGGCTGAATTCGGGCAATGAGTGAGGTTCAGTGATGCGCAGTGTTGAGCTGCCAAGCTTTCCCTCTTCTGAGTTTGCACAGAGCCCAGCGGACTGTGGCAGTGTCCTGATCGACCGCGGCTGCTAGCCCCGAGCGCCTCGGTCATCTGGTGAACAAGTCTGACATCAAGGAAACCCGTGCGTGGCGAAAGTAGCAGTGGGTGGGTATGGCCGTATGAGACGCGGTGGTAATGGTGGTGGGTTAAGAGCTGGCACAGCAGCAGGGTGAGCTCAAGTCACCCACCCAGGTCTGGAGCTGCCACACTATGAGGGCAGGGGGGAGGAGTGGCTGTTGCCTCAGCTCAGCAGCTCAGCAGCTCTGCAGCAGCAGCAGCTCAGCAGCTCAACAGCTCAGCAGCTATCAGCAGCGTAGCAGTGCAGCAGCGGTGGTAGGAGTCGGCCTGGGTGCAGAAGCATAGTTGCACACGGTGGGCAGGGGGTGTATTTGCCGATCAGAAGCATGCACGAGGGAGGGTTGCATCCTGATGGGTGTGGGTGTCTTGGCTGGTCCCCTTCCCCACGTCGGCCTGCTATGGATGTGTTGATCTCTCTCTGCATTAGACAGTATCAAAGGTGCATAGCAAGGAAGGGTGCCACCACTAAAGCAAGTGCATGGTTAGCATCACAACCACAGTTCAAAGCACCACACCTGCATCACACCTGCGGCCCCTGTGAGAGTGCAACGCACATCATGCATCAAGCATGTCATTTGTGACATGTTCAGCCTGCAAAGTATCCGTATTGCTTCCTTCATAGAGCTTCATGTAGCTTGTCTGACGTGCAACACACTACACAGCCAAGGTCACACAACCCTCAGACACAAGCTGCACTAAACACACCGCATGTGATCTTCATGACACATGGGGCTACACAGGATTGTGTACCTGGGCCAGGCTAGCTAGGTGGACATTAGGCGGGCAGCAGATTGAACACCTCAGCAGCATAAGGGTGGCGGTAGGCAGGCAGGTACAGGGGGTAACAATGATAGTTCCTGTGAGTGCAAGCAAGCAAGCAGCGGTATGTAGCTGGTGTTGAGTGGGGCAGCCTAGCAGAAACAAGCCATTCAGAGTGTATGTGATGAGGGGAGGCCAAGGGGCATCATGATGAGCAGGGCTCTTTGCAAGGATGACTGTGCAAGTGTGGGAGGCAAACACCAACAGGGTTAGGGGTTAACAGACATGACAATGGCAGGGGTCGAACCAGGGCAGTGCGTGTCATGTGAGAGGCATTGAGTGTGTGGCTTTGACAATTATGGATGGTATGGCCCCTGAAGGCTAGACATGGCCATACACCTACATAGGGCAGCTGGAGGGCATTGCGGGGCGGCGATAATGATTGTGCCAGCGTGAGCAGGCAGGCTGGGTGGCACTAATGATTGTGCCGCTGTGGGTTGCAGCAGGAAGGCCAGCAGCAGCCCACCCCAGGGGCACAAGGTTGTGGTGGGTAGGGAGGGCAAAAATGTAGAATGCGATACCTGTGAAGGCTGGAAGAGACATCAAGAAAGTAAGTAGGGAGGGGCAATATCCCCCCCGGGTCACTCAGGTCGGAGGCATTAGGGTGGTGGTGACCAGGCAGGGCTCAATGGCACTAACAATTGTGCATTGTGAGAATAAGAAAGAACAATTGAGTGTGAAATAAGTTGATGACCATGGCAGGGGTCGAACCTGCGACCTCGGGTTCCGTAGACCCGCGCTCTATCCATTGAGCTACACGGCCGAGGAGGTTGTCAAGGGTCAAGATGATTTATGTATCATGACACAAACATATATACCTTATTGATCGATTTATGCATCATGACACGAACATATATATCTTATTGATCGATGCCGTACACTCATAAGATCACTGGCTCAGCTTGTCGTCATGAAGTAGCCACGTGCCGACTCTTGTGTAGGAGAAGGGTTATACAGATTTGTGGATATTGGGAGTTGTGTCGCTTATATATTATAGTCACAGTGGGCCAGAGTCAGAGTGGCCAATGTCATGGTGGTTGCGCAAACACTAGCTGAGGTTGTCATCACGAGGGAGCCGCGAGAACGAACTGCTCAAACATCAAAGTACATGTACAGGCATAGTCCGTGCGTAGACATGTGGACAAGTGCAGCGTACGACACTGCAATGGCGGGTATCTAAACACTTGCTGCCATGTTGGCCTGCACAGCCTAGACGGGCCTATCGTCATAAGGGATCAATACTATGATACTAAAGCTAGGATGTCATACTAGGAAGCTAGATACAACTAGGCTTATGTAACATGGGGTGACAATAGGTGGGAAATACATGACAGTAAACACCTGGGCTGTATAACATAGGCAAGGCCATCCATAAAGTCAGCTACCAGGCCCACTTCGGCCCCACAGGCACCACAGGCTACCCCCCTGCTCACCCTAGTGTGACACCATTAGCCCGCCAGATGGGGTGGCACCGTCACACGTTCTCCCCAGCCGGGTCCAGCCACCTGATCACCCATCAACAGTGTGAAGCTGCGGCCAAGGCAACAATCATGACACAGACGGACATTATGTACTGGCTGCAACTCAGCTATAGTGAGAATGAGGCAACTGCTACACGACAGTTGCAGCTGTATTGCTTGCTCTGGCATGGAGTTTGGGTGACGGCGCTGGGCAGGGTGGTGGACCTGGGCTTCATTGCTGTGTTTCCAAGCATGTGGCTTTGGCTCCAATGGGGGGTGATGGTAGTGTGGTCAAAAGCTCCCATGACCACAGCGTGAACACATGTGCCTGTGGGTGATCATGACACGTGCTAATAACTTCATCCAGTCACGGTCCTACTTGGAGTCGTGATCCAGGGTCAGCCAGGCTGTGACCTTCTTCGGGAGCACCTGCCCCTCCCATGCCAGCACATCTCTTGCTGCTTGACATAGCGGGCAGCAGTGATCCACTTACCTGCCGCACACGTTTGAGTTCCTGGACGGGGTTGCGTACCAGTGCCAACTGCCTAGGGTACTGCCAGCCCACCTGAACCTGCAAACTGGTGGCCGGCATCAGCGCCTTATTGGCTCTGGTCTGCAATGTACAACACAAGCAATGTGAATTGCTGTCGGCCCTCAGCGGCAGTCCTTGGGCCCTGCTGCCACAGCCTGCTGCCAGTACATCACATGAGATGCACATCGCAGCCGCACATAGCGCCTCGCATGTCGACCTCACAGGCTGGCAGGATGCCGCGCAGGTCTGTGAGGTCATGCACATGACATGGACCAAGTGGCCCATGCGTCAGTTTATACCGCAGGCCTCGGTGCTCTCCACCAGCGGCTAGCCGTGGGCTAGGAGGGTGAGACGTGGTGTGCCCGCAATAAGTGGGCATGAAGACATTGAGACGATGCGTCTGTGAGTATTGGTGGATGTGTGTGTTGTGGAGACACCGCCAGGTGATTGCCATGTGATGATGACATGACCTCGCATGACTAACAGGAGAGGGAGAGGGAGAGGGAGGAGAGGGAGGGGACTAACAAGAGGGGAGGAGACTTCACCAGGAGAGTAGGTGTGCATTACAGGTTGACAGGTAGGTTCTAAGAGCTGCTGTTGCTGTAAATGCACTTGGCAGTGCACTTGGCAGTGCACTTGGAAGTTCAGGAACAGAGCTTCACACCAAGGTGCTGCGACACCACCCCGTAGCCCAATTATAACCCTAACCCCGCCCCATGCGCCCCGGGCCCCGATTCCTGCGCCCCATGCCCTGCTCCCTGGGCCCCGCCCCCGCGCCCTGTTCTTCGCTCTATCAGCTTGCCTGCCCACCCAGCAACCTCACCTCGCCCCGCACCCTGACAGGTAACGCTTCCACATTGATCCTACCGTGCTCCATGCAGCTCTTGTCCAGCTCCTCCGCACATACCTGCACTGAAAGCCTGCTGGGCTAAAGCAACGTCAACCAATGCAAGACACCAAGACACCGAGTCTCACACTCTGGTCTCATGCTGGAAGCTCATGTCAGCCACTCGCTCCTCTTCTCACATTGGGGCAAGCATGTGACAAGCTGGGCATCGCTCAAATACACTCCCTCTTTGACATCTCTTGCTCATCTTCAGCACAACAACAGGTGCAGCAGCGACAGCATGTGGCCATGCGATTAGGTGGATCAAAGTCATGTATACACTAGAACGACCAACTAAACACCCGGCAGGAGCTTAACCAGCAGGAATTCCGCCCGGCCCCGCCCCGCCCCGCCCCGCCCCGCCCCGCCCCGCCCCGCCCCGCCCCGCCCCGCCCCGCCCCGCCCCGCCCCGCCCCGCCCCGCCCCGCCCCGCCCCGCCCCGCCCCGCCCCGCCCCGCCCCGCCCCGCCCCGCCCCGCCCCGCCCCGCCCCGCCCCGCCCCGCCCCGCCCCGCCCCGCCCCGCCCCGCCCCGCCCCGCCCCGCCCCGCCCCGCCCCGCCCCGCCCCGCCCCGCCCCGCCCCGCCCCGCAACCCACGTGCCCGCAACCCACGTGCCCGCATGCCCGCCTGCTAGTCAGCCAGCCAGCCTGCCTGCTACAGGCAGTGGATACCCAACAGCCATGGACAGTACCCATGGCCAAGCAAGCATCACGCTCAGTCCTCCCCCCCACAACCTTTCCTTATCTCTCTGAGTGCCCACAATCTGCATCTATTGCTTGACACACCATGCGGCTACCGCTGCCGCTGCTGCCGCTGCTGCTGCCGCTGCCGCTGTTGCCGCTGTTGCCGCTGCTGCGGTTGCTGCTGCCCCTGCGGCTGCCGTTGCCTTTGGCAGGTACTTCGCCCCTAACGGCTGGCGCTTGGTGGGGTGTTGGCACCTGGGGGTGACACAGTAGCCCTGGGTACTGCGGCAACTGAAGCAGCCCTGGCAGAGCAGCGGCTTGAGGCCAGGTCTGGTTTCCTTCCCTTGCTTGCCTCGAGGCACTGCAACTGCAGAACCTTCCTCATCAGCCCAGCATGCAATAACCACCAAGGCAAAGGCAGAATGATAGGGCCCTCACTAGAGGTGGTGTTTTGTCTGTATGGAGTTATGCTCCCATGCTCATGGCATGTGCGCTTTCCACCCTCATCATTGCCTGACCCCTGTGACAGGGTTGTAGCCTAGAGTTGGCGTCACAAGCATGCGCTAATGTGAGCTGATGACAGCTCCAGCAAAGCAGCACTATATGGCCTCCTGCTGCTGCTGCTGCTGCTGCTGCTGCTGCTGCTGCTGCTGCTGCTGGGCCTTGGGTGGGCTGTCTCGCAGCTGTTTGTAGCCCAGGCCTGGGAACTCCTTTCCCTTGGCTAGCAGCTCAGGCAGATGAATCCATGAGCACAGCTCCAGTGGACGCCAGTCGCTCTACCCAGTGTGCTGCATTCTGAGCGTTGCGTTGTAGTCCCTGCCTAACCAACTGTCAGGCCGTGGTGCTGGTTGTGCCTTTAAAGACTTGGCCTTGCCGTGGCCAATGCCCTTGTCGGACTACGTGGGCTCAGCTGCCACTCAGCCTCATTGCGCTTGCAGGCTTGGCTGGCTGGGACCAGGCTCTGAGGCTGATGGCTGTGTGGCTTCCCTGGCTGCATTGGGGCTGTGGCAGAATGAGTGGGGCCACTACCAGGCAAGTTCGGTGCGAGATATTGACCGCCACCTCACAATCCTGGAAAGGGATGATGCTATCACCTTATCTACTGTGGATCCCAGTCATCACCCTTACCACAGGTGACAAAGCACAAAGCTGCTGCTCACATAATGCTACCATGATTCATGCACAAGACACCAAGCACGCAAGTTCAGCAGCACAGAACATCAGGGAGGCGTCTGAGGCAGCAGGAAGGCCAGCAGCAGATCACGCACAGGGCATAAGATTGTGGTGAGCAGCAAGCAGCAGACTGCCCCAGTGGCCAGCAGACTGCCCCAGGAGCATAAAAAAGCAGGAATAGGCAAAGAAATGCAGGAAGGTCAGCAGCAGACTGCCCCATGGGCATAGAGAATCAAAGGCGAAAGCAACAATGGGGGATTACAAACGACAATAAACACACAATAATGGCCATGGCAGGGGTCGAACCTGCGACCTCGGGTTCCGTAGAGAGAGAGGGGTCTTACAGCACCAGTGACAGAGCCACCATGACACCGTCTGGGAAAACAACCGCTCACTCAGAGCACCCAGCCCCCATGGGCACCAAGTGAAACACCAGGGGGAAGCCTAGCACTCGGCAAGCCTGCCACACGCTACCCAGGCACCTTGGCGACAAACAGCAGGGGCAAAGCACAAAGCTCCAAAGGGCGTCCTTAGCGCCCCCACTCCCTGTCTACCAGAGATCTAACCAGACACGGGCTAACAATACAAGGCGGCATCCCGTCACAACTAGGCAGGTGTGTGCGTAGGTGAAGGGCTTGACCGACACGGTGAGTGCACATGAACGGGTGGTTATGGGGTAGGGTGTTCCCTGCAGGCCACTTATGGGGGACAGTGTGCAACACAATGAAATCCTGCACCTGGGAACAGAAGTCGCCCACAACATAGCGGTAAACTCTGTCACGCAGGGACAGGGCAGGGTTGGCATCAGGGAGCGCGTCAGCCAGGTGCCAGAGCTCATCTAGGGAGGTCTGGCGAATGGCATGGGCCGCAGCCTGGTCGCCGGCCACGCCACATGGCTCCCAAGGCAGCCAAGCAGACCACTTCCCACACCCCTTGATGGACATGGATGGTGCAGGGTGACATGTGCAGGGTGCAGGGGGCCAGCCAAACATGTGCGGTATAAAGGTAAACAGTAGGTGGCAGGGCGCGGCGCAACTCCATTACGGCACAAGCTAGGGGGCACTCCCAAAAAGAGTAGCGAGCTACGAGGCGCAGCAAAGTAATTAATGTTGACCATGGCAGGGGTCGAACCTGCGACCTCGGGTTCCGTAGACCCGCGCTCTATCCATTGAGCTACACGGCCGAGGGGGTTGTCATAGGTCGAGATACAATGAGATACAATGAGAAACATGCCGTATACCTACAAAGGCTGCATAGTCGTGGTGGTTGTGCAAACACTGGCTGAGCTTGTCATCACGAGGGAGCCGCGTGCTGACCTGATGTGTAAGAGACCAACCCATGCTGCCAGGCTTGCAGGTGCGCGATGTAGCACATCCAGGTACATAGCATAATATGTGCACCACAGGTCAACAACAGATGGCGTGGTAGTGAGCAGCTTGTGTGTACAGCGGGTTCTAACACTAGGCAAACACATTTATGCAAGCAGCTAGCCACCCGCCCACAAAGCACATCAGCAAACCAACATCGATGACTTCAACCAGACGCCATTGTGGGGCACCATCATGCGCTGTCACTGCAAAGCCCGGAGTGATGATTGCTTTCCCGACCCATGCTAAGACCTGTCATGGTGTACGCCCCCCAGAACGCCCCACAGAGCCACTGCTCACCAATGCCCATGTGACGCTTGCATGGCTCAGTCTGGCCCCCTATGGTGTACACCCTGGTGTGTTGTGAACCCTCTGAACAGCATGACACATGATGTGCACCGCGTGACACATGATGTGCACCGCAGAAAAAGGATGG
The DNA here is from genome assembly GCA_030144725.1 of Haematococcus lacustris. Taxonomy (NCBI): domain Eukaryota; kingdom Viridiplantae; phylum Chlorophyta; class Chlorophyceae; order Chlamydomonadales; family Haematococcaceae; genus Haematococcus; species Haematococcus lacustris. Next base: position 7,500,876 of record JASKMD010000003.1, read on the forward strand.
CAAAGCTGACCGGTGACTCTGACCGGGAAGTCTGAGGGAGAGGCGTAGGCCGCTGCCACCACCTCAATGCAAGCAGTAACTGGTGATGCAGCGGTTGTGAATGGAGAGGTTGTTATGCTGTCTATCGTGAGTACAAGGGTGCTGGAGCAACCACCCTTGTGGCTCACCTATGGGCATGATGAGGCAAGGAACAGGGCCAAGCTCTGCCACCACCACCAAGTGGCAGCAGGATGAGGAGCAGGTCGTTCAGGACCATACAGTCCAGGTATGGTCACACCAGCCCCTGACCCAGCCCCTGGCCTAGCTCCACGCAGGGTGCACCTACCCTGGCTAAATCAGCTTTAGGGACAATCGCGCGTTTGCCAGGAAGGCAACGGTGCAGCAGTGCAGCGGGTTCAGGGGGGCATAGCATAAGACCCAGAGCGACCGCCCCTGCGAGTCCCTCATGAGGTAATCCCACCAGCTGCCCTGGCTCACTGCTGCCCCCTGGCTTACTGCTCCCTCCCCAACTGCTGCCCCGTAGCTGCTGCTTGTGCTGCGGTGGTGGCAGCCGCATCCTATGCCGTGTGAATGGGATGGCATGCTCTATGTCATGTTCTGCAATCTAGCAGCCAGGATCATTGTGGACAAGGTCGTCAATGATGACTCACGTGGCAGATGGTGTCTTGCTACGGCAGACGCCGAGCCATCGCATGTTTCGCATCATCCACGTCACCCACGCTGACCTGGCCCACGCTGACCTGGCCCATGATGACTCATGCCATTTCACTCAGGCTGCAGGGCTGTGCACACAGGAGGCTCCTTACAACCATTGTGGACAGGGTGGAGGCGTGTGACGGGAACTTACAAAGTGAATGGCAACTCCACTGCACCGCTCTGCAGACTGCTCCACATCATCAGGGTGTGGCCGCATGTGGTCACTCACAGCTTTGACCACTGCCTGGTGATGACTGGTCCCCATCCCCATGTCCAGCTCCCCTGCAGCAGCATGCAGTGGAAGGGTGCAGGACCGCTCAGCAGCCAGCCTTCACAAAGGCAAGACGGCACCACAACACATAATACACCCGGTTGCCTTGCTGCGGTGGCAGCAGCATCCTATGCCGTGGGGATGGAATGACTCGTTTTGTGACAACTTCTGGGGTCTAGCTGCAGCCTCCACAACTCAGCGCTGCTTGCTATGCTGACTGACCAAGTGACTGTGTGGCTGGTCCAGGCATAGGCATCCATAGCAGGTGCAGGAGGCTGCTTCACATGCAGCGTCAAAGCATGTCATTCCATCCCCACAGCATAGGATGTGGCTGCTACCACCGCAGCAGTTGCGGAGGAAGCAGTGATCTGAGGGCAGGGCAGCAGGTGGGAAGGGGCAGGAGCAGGTGGGGAGAGTCACGGCTAAAGGTACTCACAACTGCCTCCACAGCCTCCACAACTGCCTCCACAAGCACCACCACGGCCAATCGAAGGAGCTACGACAAGGTTTATCTAAATGGCACCACAGCGAGGTAGAGTTTGGATACAGTCCAGGTGCCACCACACTTTAGGGTCGCCACATTATCAAAACAGAAGCGCGTCAGCTCGCGTTCCTACAGCAACAAGCAGGCCACATGGGCTCATCGGTGACAATGGTGACGGTGATGGTGCCAAGCTTGGGCCTGCCTGGCTTAAATTGATGATAAGTCAATGATTAGTAACGGAGGTAAGTGACGCTTTTCACGCTATGGCTATGGCTGTGGCAAGGACAACCAGGTGCGGGGCAATGCCTTCCTGTGGCACAACCTGGAGATGCCTGCAGGCAAAGCGCTCGCACTTCCCCCACACACCTTGATATTGAGGAGCTTGGCAGCCTAAGCATTCTCAGCCACAGCCACTCAGTCCACACGTTCAGGCCTCAGCTCTTACAATTGCACTACTGCACATCGAGCTCATTCCATGGCGCAGAATGATGGTGAGAGCTGCACAGGCTATGAGGCTCTCCGCCCGCGCCTCAGTTATGGATGCCTGGGCAGCAGTTTGACACTAAAGGGGCAGCATCAACCCCCTGGCACTGCGCTTGGGGTTGAAGATGGCATTGAAGTCAGGCGGGGCAGGGGTGCAGACAGGGAAGGGGCGACAGGTGCTGGGTAGGGGTCAGGGCCAGGGTCAGGGCCGTCATAACTGCCACAGTCATCAGGCCTTCCTGGTGACCAGCGCTAACTTGTTACTTCCAATCAAGGCCTATTGTCAGCTGAGTTAGCTGGTGGGCAGGGTTAACTGCTTTGAGAAGCCATAAGCATGCAATCATCGTTATGTACTTGAAAGTGAGCAGCCAGCGGTGCAAAGCTAGTGTGGAAGCAGCAGTATTGAGGTGGTTGCCAGGTCAGCAGGGCTGATGCTGTATCCTGAAGGGAAGGATGGTTGAGCCGGCATGGGTGAGGCAGCAATAGTGATGATTAGATGACCATGCTGATTGTGCTGGCGCGGGTTCTAGCAGAAGGCCAGCAGCAAACAAACTCAAGGGGGAAAGGTTATAACACATGTGATGACCATGGCAGGGGTCGAACCTGCGACCTCGGGTTCCGTAGACCCGCGCTCTATCCATTGAGCTACACGGCCGAGGAGGTTGACATGGGTCAAGATGTTGTTGGGAATTCGCCGCCCGCCATTGGCGGCCTGACAGAGCATAAACAACACCGTGAAACACTAGTTCAGCTTGTCATCACGAGGCCGCCGTGTGATAATGTTTGTATAAGGTAGGGATACATTTGATCTATCTGCATTGAGGTACACGCAGACAGGCTTGCAGAAGCATGAGGTTGGCATTGGGTGGGGAAGGAGCATAGCAATTAAAGCTTAGCACGGCAGGAGCATAGTTTGTGCAAGTCCAGACGGTGATAGCTGGCATGGCAGTGAGCAGCATGTGCATTTGAGGAGCGTGATTGCTGGGCAAGACATGAATGCTGGACATTCAGACAGGCAACTGGCAAACTCCCATACACCACAACCCATTCTTATGTCACAGCAACCACCACACCCATCCTAGCCACCTCCCTCAACCACAGCCACAGCTGCCCATAGCTCCTGATGCACAGCACATCTCTACGAGACGGTACGCAACAGAAGGTCTTGAGTTGCCTCTGGACCAGTCGGGAAGGATAAGGCCATCGCCGCAGCGCACCAACTGGCCTTAAAGCCAACCTGTACACCCGGCTCTGATCAAATTATTTTCAACCCTGCACCCTCCACACACATGAAAAGCAAAGAGGCTAACCACCTACAACTCCCACACGCTACAGCACATGACATAGGTGGAGCAGGTGGCGCTGGCCATCCCCCGGCGGCAAGAGACAAGGTTCACCCAGTGCATCCAGTGCATCTAGAGACAAGGTGCGGGTGCACCCAGTGCACAGCAAAGAGAGTGTAAAGCCGCGTCAAGGCTTGTTACCCGGGGCACAGCAAGTAGGGTTCGATGAGTAACTGTCAGCCGAGCCAAGGCGAACGCCATGCGCGACCCCTCCACTGCGGCAGTTGCTGCCACAGTGGCCACTCTCACTCTGTAGCCAGTTGCACTTGTAGTCTAACAAGCTGGAGGTCAACACGGTGCAGATCACGATGGAGGTGATGGCCATCACCACTAGCCACAGCCCTGCCCATTGCAGTAACAGTGCTCAGTTCAACCAGCTGCTTGGTGACTTCACCGCCATTCCCCGACACCCTGCCACAGTAGCGCTCGGGGCGCTGAGTGTAAGGCTATATGCTGTGACAGCCTGGGGTAAACTTTACACCCTAACGCCGACGACGACCGACCTGGTTTGTGAAACCTCCCATACACAAAGAAGTGGCGGCCCCAAATCGAGCCCTTCTAGCGCAGCTGCACTCGCTAGCAGTGCCCAAGTATGCTCAACTATAGGAACAACATGCCACCAGCTTCCTTGTCAAGGGCGACTAATACATGACCACCACAGTAGCCATGGGCAGACCTACAGCTATGCGTGCGCTCCCTTCACCAACAGAGTACAGCCCAGTGGCATGGAGCCTCTAGTAGACATTGACCGCCTAGCCCGTGGCAAGTGACAAGGTGCGGGTGCTAGGACTAGGCACCCAGTGCCCAGCAAGGAAGGTGTAAAGCCGGGTCAGGGCTCATCATGGGCTGCCTGGCCAAAGAGAGGGGAAGCACGCTATGCAGCAGCAGGGCCGCCGGCGGCGGCAGGCCCGCCGCCAGGCTTTATCTAAGCCAGGCATGAAGCTTGCTCAGCTGGTGTGAGGGCAGCTGGCCAGCATGCCAGTAAGCAGCCTGAGCTCCACAGCTTGCCATCAGATGCCACATGTGCATGACTGGCGGCCCATGCAGCATGTCCAGCTGCATGGTAGCAGGTGTGGAAGCAGCTGCAGCCAAGCCATGGCCAGAAGCATGAATAGTTGGAGACACGGAGCCCAGCAGCCACGTGCAAGCAGAAGCAGGTGGAGGCAGGACCATGACGCCGCTCAACACCGTGAACCAAGGTTGCGCTCTTTGTGCTCTTGCATAAGCAGCCCTGGCAGAGCAGCGGGTTCATGCCAGGTCTAGTAGACCTTGCTTGCTTGCCTCAATGCACTGCAACTGTTGCATCCCCCTCATCAGCCCAGCGGGCGATAACTACCAATGGAAAGGCAGGATACGGTCTCCTGGATGCGCGCTGAAGCAGAGCAGTTGGTTGTAGGGAGTGAGGAAATTGGAGTTGGCAAAATACAGGCAAAACACCTTGAGCTGCTGCAGCATGACTGGGTCTTCGCTTAAAACAGCGGCTGCACTGCTCTGCTTCAGCACCTCGGCTCTCAACCTTGAGCATTCATTGCAGTCGAACACACATAGAGTCCATGGGCAAGAACGGCGACGAAGAACACGCAGCTGCACTGACTGCACACAGCCTACAATGTAGTGGTGGAGTTCAGGGAGACAGGGAATAGCCAGCCGCTGCTTTACATCAGCGGGCAGGTAGCACCTAAGCTACTAGCGGAGAGGTGACCCCAATGACTGTCTGGTCAGTTCTTGGTCAGTCGTTTTGATGCCTGTGCCAGCACACCACCTTGCAGCAGGCTCGCAGCACCGCATCCACAGCATCCTAGCTGAGTGTCTGGACTGTTGCTATGGCACTGGCGGGGTGGTGCAGGCCAGGCAGACTGGGACAGTGCGTGTCATGTGAGAGGCATTGGGTGTGTGGCTTTCACAATCGTGGATGGTATGGCCCCTAAAGGCTAGACATGGCCATACACCTACAGAGGGCAGCTGGAGGGCGATGTCGGGCGGTGATAATAATTGTGCCAGCGTGCCAGGGCTAGGTGGCACTAGTGATTCTGCTGCTGTAGGTTGCAGCAACTACGCCAACAGCGGTTTGCCCAATGGGATTAAACAACAAGAAAGCAATGACCATGGCAGGGGTCGAACCTGCGACCTCGGGTTCCGTAGACCCGCGCTCTATACATTGAGCTACACGGCCGAGGAGGTTTTCATGGGTGAAGATGCACTTGCAACTGTGCTACCTGCCTATAGACTGAACAACATAATCGAACTTAATCAATGGTATGCAGGTGATACAGAACAATGTGCATGATAAGAACATAGCTTGTGGAACGCAGGGTAGTCATATGTGGGAAAGCGCCTGACAGTGAAGAACGTGTGTGTGCGAGGGATATAAACCATAGGCATGGGCTTTCATCCAGTCAGTTAGGACCCCCTGAACCCCCACACAATGTGCGCACAATAACTGTCAACTATAGCCAAACACATGTACGCAAGCAGCTAGCAACTCACCAAGGACACCAACATACTAGCACCCTACACATATATTGGAGGTCATTGACGAAGAAAGACAGCACCACAACCTACCTCTGCAGCAATAGCTTCGTCACTGCCATAGGCGACAAGGGACCCAGTCATGATGTCAGCACATTCCAGCAGGCGGCGCCACACAGACCTGTGTAGCGTGGGCATCGAGTGGGATCACATTGCTCCGAGGTGCAGGTGCAGGTGGCAACCACCATGACAAGGTGTAGGTGGCAAACACATTACTAAGCGACAACATGCCCTGATAACCTGACAGCAATACAATGCACGAGGTACAAATTGTGAGCTTTGCATGGCAGTGCATCATTAATTCCCGCAGTGCCGGGCCATAGTGGGCAAGTGGTGACACCCAACAGCAGGCAAGTAGTGACCATACAGCCAAACAGCAGGGTGCACAACTGACAACTAAACAAATGTACAACCACACAACCGTGACAACCCATGCAATCAATACAGCAGGGTGCAGACCTGCCTTCCCTGCCATCCCTCTGTGCTGGCAGCCACCAAGCCTTTGGGCTTCATTTCTCCAGCCCAAGCTGTGTAGTGATAGGCCACAGTCTACTCAACAAAAGTGGCCAGCCATTGCAATGTTCAGCATAAGCAGGTGGGCATGGCTGGACCCATGGCAACCATGCTGGGCAACTGTCAATGGTGTCAACGGCTGGGGCAAAGCCAGAGGCGGGGTGCAAATATGAAGCATTCCCACCACTTGCCTAATCCAGTGCCCCATGAAGACGTGGGTCAGGTTTGGAAGAGGTCTCATGCCAGTGACAGCCAGCCACACACAGTCAGTTGTCGCCTGCCTGCTAATTCTAGCCAGTGTCAGGTGAGCCAGCAGCATAGCAAAGAAAACTCAACGAGAATACTGAGTGATACATGGTGAGGGCGAGGGCTAGGGAGAGGGCTGGCCCAATGTACTAACAGCATCATGGCTGGGTAGGCTAAGCCACAGGCAGCAGCTTTAGCCAGCAGTCATCAATGGTGATCGAGGGGCTGCCTGCTAGCTACTGTTGGTGTATCTTCTGAATTGGCAGAGATTGTCTTGTGGGAAGAGGGTACACTAAGGCAAGAAGGGCTCTAGCCAAGGCTAAAACTTCATCCAACCACTACTTAGGCAATGTAGTCCAAGTTGGGCAGGCTGCTGTGCAGAAGTGGCAGAAGAAATTTTTTCAGCGGCGGTAGGGGAACAGGCAGGGCTGGGTGGCACTAGTGCTTGTGCCAATGTGGGCATGCGGGGATGCAATAATGAATGTTCCATTGTGGATAGCAGCGGGCATGCCTGCAAAAAACAATCCAAACGGCATCACAGACACAGTGAGCATGCGAGGAGCATCCCGCAATAATGGAATTGACCATGGCAGGGGTCGAACCTGCGACCTCGGGTTCCGTAGACCCGCGCTCTATCCATTGAGCTACACGGCCGAGGAGGTTTTCATAGGTGAAGATGCACGCGGAACTGGGCCGCCTATCCATGACGGCGTGCCACTGACATTGCAACTGAAATTGTGCCACATGGCTATAGACCATTGTATAAGTTATGTGTTCACGTATCCTTCATGCTTAGGGTACATGCAGTCTGGTGTGCAGGTGATACAGAACAATGTGCATGATAAGAACATAGCTTGTGGAACGCAGGGTAGTCATATGTGGGAAAACGCCTGACAGTGAAGAACGTGTGTGTGCGAGGGATATAAACCATAGGCATGGGCTTTCATCCAGTCAGTTAGGACCCCCTGAACCCCCACACCATGTGCGCACAACAGATGTCAACTATAGGCAAACACATGTACGCAAGCAGCTAGCAACTCACCAAGGACACCAACATACTAGCACCCTACACATACATTGGAGGTCATTGACGAAGAAAGACAGCACCACAACCCCACTACCAGCATCTGAATGCTAACTGGTTGCGTGACCCACATCTGCAAGTTGCCATGGTCCCCAGCCATCCATACCTCCCAGATGCATGATGAAAGATCATGGCAACTGACTGTATGTGGGGTGTAGAATGGCGGCAACTAGCTGCCCAACGCTCATTTTGAAAGGCAGGCAAGCTGCAGGCTAGTTATGCCATGGCAGGGGAATGTGGCAGCATAACGAGGTGTCAACAACAGGCAACAGGGTAAACCTTTGTATTTATGGCAATCTAGTGGATCAGCGCTAAGCGCAACTAGGTGCTGCATGGACGAGGTGCCAGGGCTAGCAAGGGTTGTGCCATACCTCGTGATGTTGGGAGATGTAAGAGGAACTCCTTCTGTTGCCACTCCTGAAAATCCACCACCAAAGTGTATGCGATGGTGACTGTGGACTCCTGCAGGCATGGGCCAGACACGGGTCAGTCGCTTTGATGGGCAGCATGTTCCAGGGGGTGGCTAGGTGCAAGGAGAGTTGACTGGCCGTGAGCATGGGGCACAGCCATACCACTGCCTAATGTGCCTCACACCTTCCTGCCTGATATGTTTAAGGAGGAGAGGTGGATGGCAGCGGGTGCCGTGCATTATGGTGCCATGCTCCTACACCACAGCCCCATGTTGTATGCTGCCTGTTGCCTGGCGGGCCGCGGGACACGCGACCCACGATCTCCTAGTCCAAGACAGGACAAGCGCACCTCGAGAAGGCGGGATGCTGTGCTTCCGTCATCAGGTCTTGCATCCAACCTGGCTGTCACTTGGGTCCCAAACCCAACTGCCATAAGCAGGAGTAGAGCATGTGAATGCTCGGGGGCTACTCGGGAAGGCGCCGACTCGCGCATCGTCTCCTTCTACTCCTGTCAAGTTTTGCAATTCCTTGGCATGAAACCTCGCTGCTCAGGCTGATGCCCGACATACTCCTCAGGCTGGGCCAGGCCATGTGAAGTCTAACAAGCCACCTTGACCGCACGTGCGGCACTCACTCAAGTGAACTCCAGTAATCCAAACCCCACCGAGAATTCCACTGTCAGTGTACGTCCCAGTCTTTGGTGTCAGCTTCACTCGAACTAATACAACCTATGCAAAGCCCCTGATGCTCCTGGCCAATGAAACAGACAACATCTCCATAAGAGGGCAGGACAGGGGCACGGGCAGGTCAGCCATACGGCGCTGCAACAAGGCTTTTTCAGGCCACTTTATATAATCAATACCAAATAGTCGCCATAACTCACCATGGCAGCCCGGGCTAGACACGAGACAAGCACAGCACCCTGTACAGCTGGAATGGTTGCCTGGACCCTGCATGGTGCCGTACTCCAGCTTTCCTCATCCCAACACTCCCAGCACCAGCATCAATCTATCTGCACACCATTCGCATTACATTTTGCATCACAGGACCATGCTATGTGCCGCAGGTCAGCCTCAGGGGCACAGCTGCATGGCCGAGAATTGCCAGATCTGCCCACAGTTCATGGACCACATGCTCAAAATCCACCTTCCGACCTCTACGGCCGGCCTTCCTCTCAGAAGACAAAGGAGAAAACGGCAAAAAGGAGAGAAAGAAGGAGAAAAGGAACAACATAGTACTCCGGCGGGAGGAGCTTCCGCCTGGGGCTCTTCCTTCTCAGCCCTAACTGCTAGCCTCTCCACCTTTTCGCCGGCTTATGGCTGGCTTTTGTCTCAGCCCTCTGCCTCTCAGCCCTACGCCCAGGAGGCAGGTAGGGCACCCAGGTTTGGCCAGAGCTGCTTCCCAGGACCATCCTGTCTGCATTTTCTTGACCAACTTTCCTCTCAGCCTCTCATCTGCCGCAGCGCTGCCGTGCACTATGGTGCCCTGCTCCTACACCACAGCCCCCAAGGCCTGTGCCCAGGCTGCCACTGCCACAGGGACCCCATTCGAGCCATGAAGACCACGTCAACATCAACTGCTGCTGCTGCCGCTGCTGCTGCTGCTGCCACTAAGCTATATCGCGCAGCCATGTCCACCACCTCCTCCTGCTAGCAGCCCACGCGGACATATGGCATATCGCGCAGCCATGTCCACCACCTCCTCCTGCTAGCAGCCCGCGCGGACATATGGCATATCGCGCAGCCATGTCCACCACCTCCTCCTGCTAGCAGCCCACGCGGACATATGGCATATCGCGCAGCCATGTCCACCACCTCCTCCTGCTAGTTGCCCACGCGGACATATGGCATATCGCGCAGCCATGTCCACCACCTCCTCCTGCTAGCAGCCCACGCGGACATACGGCTTATCGCGCAGCCATGTCCACCACCTCCTCCTGCTAGTTGCCCACGCGGACATATGGCATATCGCGCAGCCATGTCCACCACCTCCTCCTGCTAGCAGCCCACGCGGACATACGGCTTATCGCGCAGCCATGTCCACCACCTCCTCCTGCTCATCACCTCCACCTCCTTCTTCACCTCCACCTCCATCTTCCACTACACCTCCACCTCCTTCTTCACCTCCATCGCCACCTCCATCTTCACCTCCACCTCCATGTTCACCTCCACCTCCTTCTTCACCTACACTTGCCTCTTCACCTACTCCCCACCCCCCATCGCCACATACACCCCCATCTCCATCACCACCCTTACCCTCATCTTCGACCTGGACCCCTCGTTGGTCACCCTACCTCCTCCTGCCCCTCCTTCAAGCTCAGCCTTTGACCCTCCCCCTCCTCCCTCCCTTAGCCCCTCACCCACCTGGACCCCTCGTTGGTCACCCTACCTCCTCCAGCCCCTCCTTCAAGCTCAGCCTTTGACCCTCCCCCTCCTACCTCCCTTAGCCCCTCACCCACCTGGACCCCTCGTTGGTCACCCTACCTCCTCCAGCCCCTCCTTCAAGCTCAGCCTTTGACCCTCCCCCTCCTCCCTCCCTTAGCCCCTCACCCACCTGGACCCCTCGTTGGTCACCCTACCTCCTCCAGCCCCTCCTTCAAGCTCAGCCTTTGACCCTCCCCCTCCTACCTCCCTTAGCCCCTCACCCACCTGGACCCCTCGTTGGTCACTCTACCTCCTCCAGCCCCTCCTTCAAGCTCAGCCTTTGACCCTCCCCCTCCTACCTCCCTTAGCCTCTCACCCACCTGGACCCCTCGTTGGACACCCTACCTCCTCCTGCCCCTCCTTCAAGCTCAGCCTTTGACCCTCCCCCTCCTACCTCCCTTAGCCCCTCACCCACCTGGACCCCTCGTTGGACACCCTACCTCCTCCTGCCCCTCCTTCAAGCTCAGCCTTTGACCCTCCCCCTCCTACCTCCCTTAGCCCCTCACCCACCTGGACCCCTCGTTGGTCACCCTACCTCCTCCTGCCCCTCCTTCAAGCTCAGCCTTTGACCCTCCCCCTCCTCCCTCCCTTAGCCCCTCACCCACCTGGACCCCTCGTTGGACACCCTACCTCCTAAAGCCCATCCTTCAAGCTCAGCCTTAACCTTCCTGTCTCCCTTAGCACGTGTCCCAGTATTTACCTCTTCTCTATAAGCTCCTTTTCCTTTGGTCCCCGAGTTCTCTTCTCCTAGTTTGTTTCCCTCTTTTGCTTCACGTTCAGTTCAACTCTTCGGCTTTTTACCTTTGGAGGTTGGCTTGTATCCATTCAAGCCCTGCCTCTTTAGTGTAACAACTACTACTACTAAGCTGGCTGAGCCCCCGACAGTGCTGTCAGCAGGAAGGCTGCCTTGTCCGCCCTGGTGGCCAGCCGGCTGCCGCCCCCTGAGGCTGCAAAGTGGCCCGCCTGCAGGCACAGCCGGCAGCCAGGGGTGGGGAGAGGCAGGAGGATCACAGGGGGCACACGCTAGGGAGGTGTGCCCCACAGGCAGGGGGCAGGGGGCAGGAGGCGGGGGGCAGGGGGCAGGGGGCAGGGGGCAGGGGGCAGGGGGCAGGGGGCAGGGGGCAGGGGCCAGGGGGCAGGGGGCAGGGTCCCGCACCCGCACCTGCAACCGCACACCCACCGCCTTGGTCCACAAGAGAATCATTATGGGCACGGTCACAACAAATATGTTGTCACACTCTCCTCACACAATTTGCCAGCCCTGCCCAGACTAGCAAGTAAAGGCTCTGCAGCAGGGAGGAGTGCGATCAGCCCTGAACACAGCAGCAGCAGCAGCAGCAGCAGCAGCAGCAGGCCCCCTCACCTGCATGTCCACGTCAAGCAAGATGACGGGCGAACCCAGCCCCCTGTGTACCTGGCCTGCAACACTGCCGCCTGCAGCACCACCGCCAGCGATGACGGCCGCTGTATCCTGGCTGCCCGCCCTCCCAGCCTCCCCGCTACTGCTGCTGCTGCTGGTGACAGGGGGGGGGTGTTGAGCTGGGGTCAGGGGCTCAGCCTGCGCTGATGGGGCAGGGGCCACAGGGCAGCTGGAGCAGGGCTCTGCAGCCCCTGCCCCTCCCCCTGCCCCTCCCCCTGCCCCTCCCCCTGCCCCTCCCCCTGCCCCTCCCTCTGCTCCTCCCCCCGCCCCTTCTCCTTCTCCTGTTTCTTCCCCTTCCCCTTCTCCTGCTCCTGCCCGTGTTCCTGCCAGAAGGCTCCTCAACCGGGCCACATACCTGGGCAGCACACACACAAGGAGGCCTGGCAAGGACATGGTGGCAGCGCAGGCACAGGAGCGGGCTACACAGCCTCCACACTCACACTCGCTTTACCACCCGCGCCCCAACCTCGCTAGATTTACTCCAACCTCCCCGCCCCTTCCCCGGGCCAGCTGGACCCTTTACCTCCCTCCCCCCTCCCCCCTCCCCCCTCCCCCCTCGCCCCTCGCCCCTCGCCCCTCGCCCCTCGCCCCTCCCCCCTCGCCCCTCGCCCCTCGCCCCTCGCCCCTCGCCCCTCGCCCCTCGCCCCTCGCCCCTCGCCCCTCGCCCCTCGCCCCTCGCCCCTCGCCCCTCGCCCCTCGCCCCTCGCCCCTCGCCCCTCGCCCCTCGCCCCTCGCCCCTCGCCCCTCGCCCCTCCCCCCTCGCCCCTCGCCCCTCGCCCCTCGCCCCTCGCCCCTCGCCCCTCGCCCCTCGCCCCTCGCCCCTCGCCCCTCGCCCCTCCCCCCTCCCCCCTCGCCCCTCGCCCCTCGCCCCTCGCCCCTCGCCCCTCGCCCCTCCCCCCCCCCCCTCACTTAGCAGGGCCCCACACTGGCACACGCTCGTCATGCAGGCTGGCCGTCACCAGCATGTGTGGCCAGCCTGGACCTGCCGGGGGCAGAGTAGGGCAGGCAGGGCAGGGCAGGGCAGGCAGGCAGGCAGTTCCAGAGGCAGGGCCAGAGGCTGCTGCTGCTGCCTTGCATGCTGGCGCCATAGCCCTGGCCCTGGCCCTGGCCCTGGCCCTGGCCCTGACCCTGACCCTGACCCTGACCCTGACCCTGACCCTGACCCTGACCCTGACCCTGACCCTGACCCTGACCCTGACCCTGACCCTGACCCTGACCCTGACCCTGACCCTGACCCTGACCCTGACCCTGACCCTGACCCTGACCCTGACCCTGACCCTGGTGAAGGTGCAGTACAGGTGGAGGTGCAGCAGCTGAGGGTGACCCTACCTGATGGATGGAGACTGGGCGCATCCAACAAAGGTCGCCCGGGCGGCGCCCCCTGGTACAGATACCCATCCCAGCCGTACGTGTCCTTGCCGGCAGCAGCGCGCGCCACAGCCTGAGGCAGCGTCTCATAGGGGCTGTACCCGGCCAGCCTCTGCTCCACCTCCTGCAGCACCAGCGGCCAGCAGCAGGGGCCAGGCAGCAGCAGCAGGGGCTGGGGGCCTGGGGGCAACGCCAGAGACACCCACAGTCACTGCCTTCCCCCCCCACGCCCCTCCCCCAGGCCCCCCCACACTGGTCCAGTGAGTCAACGAGCGGCCAGCAGCAGCAGGGGTTGGGCTGACCAAGCTGTGTGCCCACCAGCTGCCTCCTGGCTACCATCGCTCCGCCCTGGCCCCCTCCTGCCCCCCCTCCTGCCCCCCTTCCTGCCCCCTCCTGCCCCTCCCCCTGCACCCCCAGTCTCCATCTGGCATCACAAATGTGTCATCCAGGAGTGCACCACACCTCCTCCGCCTCGGCCGCGACTGACTCCCTTCCCTCTGACCCCCCTGACCCCCCTGACTTCCTTCAGCCTGGACTTGGGTGGGGGAGCTCTGCCCTCCCTGCCCTCTGGCTCTGCCACTGCGGTCTGCTTCTTTCTTCACTACGACCCTGGGCCCTGTGACCCTCACCCCCCCCCCCTTTGACGCCAGGGGGCGCTCTAGGTACTACTCTGCAAACCAGCTGTGAGACAAAGGGTGCCTCCCCCGTCTGACCCAACCCCCTTCACATCAGGGACCCTGAGCCCTGCTCCAGCCCACCTGTGAGCCCAGCAGCCTCCCACCCCCCTGCATCAGGGGCCCAGGGCCTGTGACCCGCACCCCCCCTTTGAAGCCAGGGGTGCACTAGGGGCTACTAGGGGCTCTGCTCCAGCCCACCTTTGACGCCAGGGGGTCGCCCCACTCCCTCCGCTCCTTCAGTGTCAGGGGCAGTGAGGGGTCCCGCATGGCGCCCAGCACGTCCAGGAAGGGCACGTCCAGCACCACTGCCCCGCACAGCCCCGGGTGGGCATGGAGGGTGGCGCCTACCGCCAGCCCACCTGAGCAGGGGGGGCGGCAGGGGGGGCACATGCAGATTGGCGGGGGCGGGGGCGGGGGCGGGGGCGGGGGCGGGGGCGGGGGCGGGGGCGGGGGCGGGGGCGGGGGCGGGGGCGGGGGCGGGGGCGGGGGCGGGGGGCGGGGGCGGGGGCGGGGGCGGGGGCGGGGGCGGGGGCGGGGGCGGGGGCGGGGGCGGGGGCGGGGGCGGGGGCGGGGGCGGGGGCGGGGGGCGGGGGCGGGGGCGGGGGCGGGGGCGGGGGCGGGGGCGGGGGCGGGGGCGGGGGGCGGGGGCGGGGGCGGGGGCGGGGGCGGGGGCGGGGGCGGGGGCGGGGGCGGGGGCGGGGGCGGGGGCGGGGGCGGGGGCGGGGGCGGGGGCGGGGGCGGGGGCGGGGGCGGGGGCGGGGGCGGGGGCGGGGGCGGGGGCGGGGGCGGGGGCGGGGGCGGGGGCGGGGGCGGGGGCGGGGGCGGGGGCGGGGGCGGGGGCGGGGGCGGGGGCGGGGGCGGGGGCGGGGGCGGGGGCGGGGGCGGGGGGCGGGGGCGGGGGCGGGGGCGGGGGCGGGGGGCGGGGGCGGGGGCGGGGGCGGGGGCGGGGGCGGGGGCGGGGGCGGGGGCGGGGGCGGGGGCGGGGGCGGGGGCGGGGGCGGGGGGCGGGGGCGGGGGCGGGGGCGGGGGCGGGGGGCGGGGGCGGGGGCGGGGGCGGGGGCGGGGGCGGGGGCGGGGGCGGGGGCGGGGGCGGGGGGCGGGGGCGGGGGCGGGGGGGGGCGGGGGCGGGGGCGGGGGCGGGGGCGGGGGCGGGGGCGGGGCGGGGGCGGGGGCGGGGGCGGGGGCGGGGGCGGGGGCGGGGGCGGGGGCGGGGGGCGGGGGCGGGGGCGGGGGCGGGGGCGGGGGCGGGGGCGGGGGCGGGGGCGGGGCGGGGGCGGGGGCGGGGGCGGGGGCGGGGGCGGGGGCGGGGGCGGGGGCGGGGGCGGGGGCGGGGGCGGGGGCGGGGGCGGGGGCGGGGGCGGGGGCGGGGGCGGGGCGGGGGCGGGGGCGGGGGCGGGGGCGGGGGCGGGGGGGGGGGGGGCGGGGGCGGGGGCGGGGGCGGGGGCGGGGGCGGGGGCGGGGGCGGGGGCGGGGGCGGGGGCGGGGGCGGGGGCGGGGGCGGGGGCGGGGGCGGGGGCGGGGGCGGGGGCGGGGGCGGGGGCGGGGGCGGGGGGCGGGGGCGGGGGGCGGGGGCGGGGGCGGCCCCATGTTCCCTCCCTGCCTTGGCCCCCCCTTACCTGCTGACCTGCCCCACAGCGCCAGCCTGTCATTGGAGGTGAAGCCGCGCCGCACCAGCTCCCGTGCCGCTGCCGTCAGGTCCGCGAAGGTGTTGTGCTTGCACTGCCGCCGGCCCCCTGCAGGGCAGCAGCCAACGGGCTGATGCGTCCGCAGCGGGGTGGGCAGCAGCAGCCAGGAGCCAGGAGCGACCACAGTGTTGAGCAGCAGCTGGGTCAGTTACAGGAGACAGGGGTGGCAACACACAGTGGCTGGTGGGCTAAGGGGGTGGCAGGCATGGCATGTCACGGGCAGGCAGCACAACTGCAGGCTGTGTGGCTGTGTGGCTGTGTGGATGGCACGACTGCCGGCATCGCACTGGGCCCGGGCGGGCAGCACCGCCCACAGCTGACTTGTGTATCAGGCGCAGCCCAGCTCGTGCTGATGGGGGTGGGTGGCTGGTAGGGGGTGCAGGCATCGCACTAGGTGCACTGGCAGGCGGCGGCACTGGGCAGGCACTCAGCACTGGGCCATGGCAGTGTGAGTGGCCTGTGTTGGGGCTATGGCTGTGTGAGTGTGAGTGTGAGTGTGAGTGGCAGTGTGAGTGGCCAGCAGTATGGCCTGGGTTGTAGCCAGATGGCTGATGGGGAGGCAGGCAGCAGCAGCAGCAGCAGCAGCAGCAGGCACGGGTCACTGACTTGTGTGCCAGGCGCAGCCCAGCTCGCCACCGCCCCGCACATGCGCTATGGCCACCACCACACCCCGGTCCAGCAGGGGCAGGTCCATGGCATTGAAGGAGGGCAGCTGGCGGGAGCCGTATGCGCCGTACCTGACCATCACACGCGCACCCGTCCCCTCTCTGCCCCTTTCCCCATTCACCCCCCTCAACCCCCTCACCCCCTCACCGTACCTGACCATCACACACGCACCAACACACACACACACACACACATTTGTCTCCCACCCCTTTTCACCCACGCCGCCTCCCCTCCCCTCCCTAGCTACCCCCATGTCCCCCTCTCCCCCTACCCTGACATACCTGACCAGGGCCACAACGCGCATCACTACAAGCACAGTTTAATCATTTCCCGCCCCGCCCCGCCCCGCCCCCACCCTCCCCTCTCTGCACCTTTCCCCCCTCACCCCCTTACTCCCTAACCCCCTCACCCCCTGACCCCCTCACTCCCTCGGCCCCTCTCCGCAACCACCCCCCTCCCTCCCTCCCTCCCTCCCCTCCCCTCTCCGCCCCCCTTTTCCCCTTTCCGCCCCCCCTTCCCCCCCTTCCCGCATCTCCCCTTCCCCCTGCTCTAATCAGTCAGGGCTGGTGGTCAGAGGCTGTGCATCAGCTCCATTCTCACGCATGCAAGATGGCCATGTTGCTGTTGTCATGCCGCATGGTGCTGGTCTTGTAGGAGAGTGAGATTGGGACGCTCACACCATCAAAACTTAAAGCCCACACAGTGGCGTTGGTGTAATCATCTGGGTTGAACCCCCCATTGACACCCAGCACCTGCAGCCAGGCAGCCAGATTGCATGCAGTTGTAGTATCGCTACCCCACGCTGTTACTATACTGTCTGACTCAGTCATGGGTGGGTGGGTGGGTGGGTGGGTGGGTGGGTGGGTGGGGTGGGGTGGGGTGGGGTGGTTGGGTGGGTGGGTGGGTGGGTGGGGTGGGGTGGGGTGGGGTGGGTGGGTGGGTGGGTGGGTGGGTGGGTGGGTGGGTGGGTGGGTTGGTTGGTTGGTTGGTTGGTTGGGTGGGTGGGTGGTTGGGTGGGTGGGTGGGTGGGTGGGTGGGTGGGTGGGTGGGTGGGTGGGTGGGTGGGTGGGTGGGTGGGTGGGTGGGTGGGTGGGTGGGTGGGTGGGTGGGTGGGTGGGTGGGTGGGTGGGTGGGTGGGTGGGTGGGTGGGTGGGTGGGTGGGTGGGTGGGTGGGTGGGTGGGTGGGTGGGTGGGTGGGTGGGTGGGTGGGTGGGTGGGTGGGTGGGTGGGTGGGTGGGTGGGTGGGTGGGTGGGTGGGTGGGTGGGTGGGTGGGTGGGTGGGTGGGTGGGTGGGTGGGTGGGTGGGTGGGTGGGTGGGTGGGTGGGTGGGTGGGTGGGTGGGTGGGTGGGTGGGTGGGTGGGTGGGTGGGTGGGTGGGTGGGTGGGTGGGTGGGTGGGTGGGTGGGTGGGTGGGTGGGTGGGTGGGTGGGTGGGTGGGTGGGTGGGTGGGTGGGTGGGTGGGTGGGTGGGTGGGTGGGTGGGTGGGTGGGTGGGTGGGTGGGTGGGTGGGTGGGTGGGTGGGTGGGTGGGTGGGTGGGTGGGTGGGTGGGTGGGTGGGTGGGTGGGTGGGTGGGTGGGTGGGTGGGTGGGTGGGTGGGTGGGTGGGTGGGTGGGTGGGTGGGTGGGTGGGTGGGTGGGTGGGTGGGTGGGTGGGTGGGTGGGTGGGTGGGTGGGTGGGTGGGTGGGTGGGTGGGTGGGTGGGTGGGTGGGTGGGTGGGTGGGTGGGTGGGTGGGTGGGTGGGTGGGTGGGTGGGTGGGTGGGTGGGTGGGTGGGTGGGTGGGTGGGTGGGTGGGTGGGTGGGTGGGTGGGTGGGTGGGTGGGTGGGTGGGTGGGTGGGTGGGTGGGTGGGTGGGTGGGTGGGTGGGTGGGTGGGTGGGTGGGTGGGTGGGTGGGGTGGGTGGGTGGGTGGGTGGGTGGGTGGGTGGGTGGTGGGTGGGTGGGTGGGTGGGTGGGTGGGTGGGTGGTGGGTGGGTGGGTGGGTGGGTGGGTGGGTGGGTGGGTGGGTGGGTGGGTGGGTGGGTGGGTGGGTGGGTGGGTGGGTGGGTGGGTGGGTGGGTGGGTGGGTGGGTGGGTGGGTGGGTGGGTGGGTGGGTGGGGTGGGTGGGTGGGTGGGTGGGTGGGTGGGTGGGTGGGTGGGTGGGTGGGTGGGTGGGTGGGTGGGTGGGTGGGTGGGTGGGTGGGTGGGTGGGTGGGTGGGTGGGTGGGTGGGTGGGTGGGTGGGTGGGTGGGTGGGTGGGTGGGTGGGTGGGTGGGTGGGTGGGTGGGTGGGTGGGTGGGTGGGTGGGGGGTGGGTGGGTGGGTGGGTGGGTGGGTGGGTGGGTGGGTGGGTGGGTGGGTGGGTGGGTGGGTGGGTGGGTGGGTGGGTGGGTGGGTGGGTGGGTGGGTGGGTGGGTGGGTGGGTGGGTGGGTGGGTGGGTGGGTACCCCCTTACATGCAGTACATGGGCGCTGCGTGTGTTCAGGTCCAGCTCCAGGGTGGTGTCCGGTCCAGCCAGCCTGCTGTAGCTCACCCTCACCCAGCTGGGCTCCTGGGCCCCTACCACCTGGCCCTGCCCAAGCCTTGCTCCCTCAGCTGCTGCTGCTGCTGCTGCTGCTGCCCCTGCTGCTGGCCCCACTGCTTCTGCTCCCTCTGCTGCTGCTGCTGCTGCTGCTGGTCCTTCTTCCGCCTTTGCTGCTGCTGCTCCCTCTGCTGCTGCACCCTCAGCTGTTGTGCTGGCCCCACCCGCCCCCTCCACTGCCGGGCTAGTGGGGTACACTAGGCCGCTGCGCCGCAATGTGACTGCTGCTGCACCCGCCCCTGGGGCTTTCCAGGTCCAGCAGCAGGTCAGGGGGGTGAGGGGGAGGCGGCGGCCGCTGCTGCTGCTGCTGATGAGGCTGTCAGCCGCATGCCCCGGCCCTGCAGCCCA
Source organism: Haematococcus lacustris (assembly GCA_030144725.1). Lineage (NCBI taxonomy): Eukaryota > Viridiplantae > Chlorophyta > Chlorophyceae > Chlamydomonadales > Haematococcaceae > Haematococcus > Haematococcus lacustris. The sequence continues at coordinate 7,520,080 of JASKMD010000003.1, forward strand.
ACAGCCCAACAGCAGAGCAGCAGCTGCATGGGAGGGAGGGAGGGGCAGGCATCGTGGAGGGAAGTAGGGAGGTGAGGGTAGGGAGGTGGAGGGGGAGGAGGTGGAAGAAGGTGCAGGCGGGTGGAGGGTGTGTGCATGGCTGCCATGTGAGCTGCCCTGTGAGGTGCCCCGAGGTGCCCTGGTACACCTGGCAGACGAGAGGCAGGGGTGTTCTGTGGTGCACTGGGCCACTGACAAGCTGCTGGCCGTCACGGTGGGGTCACTGCCCTCCTCATCCCCCTCACCCTGGGGCAAGGCAGAGGAGAGGCAGGTGAGCTGGACAGGCGAGCTGTGCCCTGCCAGCTGCCAGGAGGCCGATCACCCTCAGGGCGTCAGGCCAGGGGGTGCGGCGCCCCAGAAGCGTGAGGTAGGTGGAGGGTGTGTGCATGGAAGGTGTGTGCGTGGCTGCCCTGTGGCATGGGCGGGAGGGGCAAGCCTTGCGGGGGTGCAGGAGGGGCAGGGGAATGAGTCATGGACTGTCATCAGTGGATCCGTGGAATGTGGCATGTGAGCCCTGACCATGGCCCCTCCCACTGGTCAGGCCAGGGGGTGCGGCGCCCCAGAAGCGTGAGCCGTGATCCTGGCCCCTCCCATTGGGGCAAGGCAGACGAGGCATTTGAGCTCCCTGCCAGCTGCCAGGAGGCCGAGCAGCATCAGGGCGTGAGGGGCTGGCGGGGGTGGGCAGGTCATGTGACCCCCCTGTGTCCTGCCTGCTGCCAGCCACTGACCCCAAGCCAGCAGCCAGGAGGCAAAGCGCCCAATACTCCAGGCAGCCAGTGGACCCCCCAGTGGTGGAGCCAAGCTGAGCCTGAGAGGGTCCGGACTGCCCACTTCCTGGCCCACTGCCTGGTCAGCCCAAATCCACCTGACTTCAAGGCAGCCAGTGGACCCCCCAGTGGACCCCCCAGTGGACCGCCCAGTGGTGCAGCCAAGCTCAGCTCAGCCACAGCAGCAGCTGGAACCTGAGCAGACCCAGACGGCTGTCCGGCTGGGTGGTGTGTGCATGGATGGTGGAGCCAAGGGTCCGTCCAGGGACTGGTCAGGCCATGGGTCTGGACCAGGGGTCAGGGATCAGGCCAGAGGTGCGGAAGTGGAGCCAGAAGTGGAGCCAAGCTGGGTTAGCTGGGTTAGCTGGGTTAGCTGAGCAGCTGGGTTGGGTGCTAAGCTCAGCCTACAGCAGCTGCCACCTAGAGAGACCTAGACAGACCTAGAGAGACTGTCCGGCTGAGGCCAGGCGGGGTGGTGATGGTGTGTGCATAAATGGTTTTGTGTGCCCCCGTCACATGCATGCCACCACCCAGGTCACACATCTCCCCACACTTTCCTGGATCCATGCAGTCCAGTGCGCATGCCGCAGGCAACTCGTACACGTCCACGTACGTGATCATGTCATGGCTGCGTGTGACCGCCAGGTGGGAAGGTGTGACCTCCATGTGCCGCAGCTCACATGACCAGCTGCCAGGCACCAGCACCACCGCCTGCACACAGGCGCAGCCAGGAGCTGTGATAGGCAGGACAGAGCTCGGAGCACTGAGACAGCACCACACTGCCTGCAGGACAAACAAGACCATGGGCAGCTGGGGGGGCAGTGGGCCCCACCCCCACCCCCACCCCCACCCCCACCCCCACCCCCACCCCCACCCCCACCCCCACCCCCCACCCCCACCCCCACCCCCACCCCCACCCCCACCCCCACCCCCACCCCACCACCCCCACCCCCACCCCCACCCCCACCCCCACCCCCACCCCCACCGCCACCCCCACCCCCACCCCCACCCCCACCCCCACCCCCACCTTACCCCACCCCTCCAGCCTTTTGTGCCAGTGAGCAGCACTGGGCGATGCCCACCATGCCACCTGACCTGGCTTGTGACACTGACCCCACTCGACACCGCCTGCAGTCTGGTCACACCAGTCTGGTCACACCAGTCTGGTCACACCTGGTCACACCTGTTGACAAGAGTTTGACCCGCATGGCAGGGCCATCAGCTGGCCATTGGGCGCATCATCGGTGTCCACCAGCAGCAGCAGCCAGCCGCGCCACTCCTGCACCTGCAGCAGCCACAGGCGGGTAGCGTGAACAGCAGACAGATCGTTATAGTGGGCAGGCCTAGCAGGGAGGGACAACTTGTGGCAGGCCAGCAGCAGCAGCCAGCCCCTCCACTCCTCCACCTGCAGCGGCTACAGGCATGAAGGGTGAAAGGCAGGCTGTGGGTGCTGCCCCTGACTGTGGTGCTGCCCCTGAAGCTGACTCTGCACCCTGACGCATTGCCCATACCCCTCCAGGCAGCCCACCGCCCCTCACCTGCATCACGGTCCACAGGCCCTGCCAGGCTAGGCCCAGCACCCAGGGGCCAGGCCCCTCCCCCCCCGCTGACCCTGCTATGTCTGCACGCTGCTCACAGGGGGCAGAGGGACGGGAGGGGGCGGAGAAGGAGGAGGCAGGGGTGGAGGGGGCAGGGGTGGAGGGGGCTTGTAGGTCCACCAGGCGGAGCTCACAGCCAGCCTGCGGGGAAGAGGCAGGGTGTCAAGGTGCATGGCCCACGGGGGAGCGCCACACCCCTCACCTACAAGCTACAAGCACTGGTGTGGGGTCAGGCACCCCTACACTGCTGGAGGGGGAGGCTCGACTGGGCTGAGTCACTAGGCTCCTGGCTCATGTTGCTGCTGCCCCCTGCCCCCCTACCCCCCTGCCCCCCTGCCCCCCTGCCCCCCTGCCCCCCTGCCCCCCTGCCCCCCTGCCCCCCTGCCCCCCTGCCCCCCTACCCCCTACCCCCCTGCCCCCCTGCCCCCCTGCCCCCCTGCCCCCCTGCCCCCCTGCCCCCCTGCCCCCCTGCCCCCCTGCCCCCCTGCCCCCCTGCCCCCCTGCCCCCCTGCCCCCCTGCCCCCCTGCCCCATACCCCCTACCCCCCTGCTGCGACCTTAGACCTCGCCTCCTGCTCATGCCTCACCAATTTCTGCAGCCCTCCCCCCTGCTGCCCTCCCCCCTGCTGCCCTCCCCCTTGCTGTCCCCCCCTACCTTCCACCTGGCCTTGATGACCAGCCAACGCCTGTTGCTGGTGATGCCAGACCAGACCAGGTCAACCCAGGGGGGGGGAGGGCCTCCACCTGCACCCTCACCTCCCTCCTGTCCACCATCACCACTGCTGCTGCTGCCACCACTGCTCCCAGTGCTACCGCTGCTGGAACTGGCTGCCCACGAATCCTCCTCTTCCTCCTCCTCCTTCTCCTCCTGCTTTTCATCCTTCTCCTGCGCTTCCCCTTCCTCCTCCTCCTTCTCCTCCTCCTCTCCCTCCTCCTGCTTTCCCCCCACCTCCTCCTGCTTCTCCTCCTTCTGCTCATCCTCCTGCTTTTCCTCCTCCTCCAGCTCTTCCCCTCCCCCTTTCTGTGCGCTGCCGCTCTTATCCACAGCCTCCCCCCCTCTCCCCCTCCCGTCCCCCGCCCCCTCCACTTCGGATGTGTCCAAAGCAGCAGCTGGGACCCGCCTCTCCCTCATCACCACCTCCACCCTCCAGTCAGCCTCAGGCTCTGCCTCACTGCCCTCATGGGCCAACCCCTGAGCCAGTGCAGCTCCACCAGCCCCTGCTGCTGCCAGGCCCCTGCCAGCCCCCCTGGGCCCATCACCCAGCGTGCCAGGGTGAACTGGCTCTACCCTCAGGGCTGGGCTGGCTGCAGCTCTGTCGCTTGGCACAGGCGGTGCGGTGCGTGGCAGCCCCTCTACTGCGGCTAGCTCCACTGCGGACGTGTTGGGGGGCCGCAATACCAAGCGCTGAAGCTGCGGCAGGGGAGGCATGCAAGTCGTGTGAGAGCGCCAGGATAGCTAGCGCGAAAACCCGTCCACCTGGCCCTTGCCTCCCCGCATCCCGCCCGCTATCCCTCCGTCGCCATCCCGGCGACTTCGGAGGTCCGGCTCACTTTCTCACACCCACCTCGCATCTCGCACCCACCTCGCTCATCGTCTGCTCACCGTGTGAGGCGCGTCGTGCTCCGCGTCTCGTTCCACGCCCACGAAGTACAGCGACAGGCTGTCCGCGCTCCATGCGAGGTGCGAGCCTTCGCACCACAGCTGGCCCAGCGGGACTACCCACATGTGCCTTTCTGACCGGCGCGGTGAAGGAGGCAAGCGCTGCACTCCCAGAGTGTACTTTTCGGCGCCCACGCGATCCACCTGTGGCGAGCGCGGTGGCGGCATACAACCGCGCCAACCGACAACTGGTGTGGCGCGATACTGCGCAATCGCAAGCACGAGCGCTGCGCAGGGTCGGGCAATAGCCCGCATGGCAGGGCGCGGCGACGCTCACCGTCCACGCCACCATCCGGCCGTCCGGCGATACGACTTTGGCGCCCACATCAAAGTAAGTGCTACCAGCCGCCTCTACGTTGGGGTCAAACACGGTCTGCACTAGATCCTCCCCTGGCCAGGCCGCATGGTCCGGTGCAACAGGGGCAGCCCACTGACCCAGGTCTGCCGGGGGGTGGTTGGGGGGCAGGGGGCCAGCAGGCAGGTGGGGGGTCTGGGGGGCGGCAGGCAGGCCAGGGGGGCCCAGCCAGCGCACCAAGCGCCAGTAGCTGTCCCCTGGCCCTCGCCTGCAGCGCAGCACCACGAGGTCCTCATCTACAAAGACTGACCCACCTGAGTACTATCCCATAGCGTTCCCAACGCCGAAGCTGTTAAGAGACCTTTGTGTAAGAATATACAATTTGTTTTTCCGACCAATTTGGAAAACTGCGGACATTAACGGTGGTGCTGTTTTAGCAGTAGAAAATGACAGGGATATGCCCTGTGGTGTGGGCTACCCATACTGCACTGTGGGCAGCCTCAGCTCTTGTTACTAACGGCTGACGGCTTAAGCGCTGTAAGCCACCTATCTCTTACTGCGGTCAGATCGTCGGAAACATAACAACCCAGTGACAATGTTGCCACTGCCAGCAGCCCAATAGGCACACAAGCTATAAATACGAAGTTGAGTGCCCCGATGGTTGAATTCCACCCACACAGCACCAACTGCTTGTAGCTGCTTTGTTTAACGGCTGCTGACTATTCTTGGTGGCCAATTCATATTCCTCCTTGTGGCCGTTGAAGAGAATTGAGGGTTGGGGACTTGATGCCACCAATACCCGAGCATGTTTAGCGTATTGTGCTCTTTGACCTCAAGCAGCAGCAGCAGACAGAGCTATAGGAGCGGCAGCAGCAGCTGCCCTCATACAAGTGAGGTAGAGCCGCCAGCCCGGCTGAGCAGGGCACCAAGCTTTAGCGCTACTTGCTTGGCAAACACATCACAAAGGCAGACATCTGCAAGCTACAGTGCCAAAGGAACCCCCCTTCGAGTTCAGGTGGTTCCGGGCATGACGCCAGACTCACTGGTCGTGACACCAGCTCCAGTGTTGGCTGAGCTGGCTTAGGGCATGACAGGCGCAGGCTCAGGGCTGGAGAACCGCATGGTCTCATAATGACACGTGCAACATGACGCAAGAGGGCCACCAGGCAGTGCCGCATGCAGTTGGTTGCCTGTTGCTTGCGTCCTGGCCCTCAACAAGGTCACACGGGCCACCTCTGGGGCCATGGAGGTGCATGGAACTAATACCATGGAGGTGCATGGAACTACTACCATGGAGGTGCATGGAACTACTACCATGGAGGTGCATGGAACTACTACCATGGAGGTGCATGGAACTGCTGCACTATGGGCCAAATAGGCTCCGGCCTTGAACTAATATGGTCACGCTTTGAAAATGACAGACCCAGGTTTGACAGTTCCAGGTATGACAGTTCCAGATATGACAGTTCCAGGTATGAGGGCTGTCACGTCAGTATGCATCAGGTCAAAAAGCAAGTCATGAGGTGCGGCTCTTTCAGGCTGTGAAAGTGACATACCCAATATTGGCCATATCACAACCAGCTGTTACTCAGGCATGAGGGATAAAGAAAACAATGTCACTGATTTATTGCCTATTGAGGACATGGGTATGCCTGGGTGGAGGTGCATCATTGCAGAAGTACCCTAGTAGGTCCTGATACCTAGCATGCCTGATCAAGCAACAGTGATGTGATGTGTGAGCAGCCTCAAGCAGACAACAGTGGCGTATAAATGGATTAAAGTCGGCACTATGGCAATGTGGCAGTGTGGCAACATTTTGCTGCAGGAGACATGCATGGCTTCCCTGGAGGAGATGGATGATGCATGCTTCAGGCGTGCAGGGCCCAGCAGCAGCAGTATGAAGAGCAACAGCGACAGCAGCAGTAGGAAGAGCAGCAGCAGCAACGGTCAGCCAGGGGCGGCCATCAGGGGCCTGTGCTCCTGACCTGCTCTGGTAGTGCCAGCAGGGGTGCCCGGGGCCGGCGCCTGCTGCCTGTGCAGCACAAGTCAGCAGCACAAACCAGCCGCCAGGTATGGGGTAGTCGACAAAGACGGCTGCTGCACACCGCAAGCACCAACAGGTGCCCAGAACCAGGGTAGGTGTACCCCGCTTGCAGGCCAGGTCAGGCAGCTCAGCTTGCAGGCCAGGTCAGGCAGCTCAGCTTGCAGGCCAGGTCAGGCAGCTCAGCTTGCAGGCCAGGTCAGGCAGCTCAGCTTGCAGGCCAGGTCAGGCAGCTCAGCTTGCAGGCCAGGTCAGGCAGCTCAGCTTGCAGGCCAGGTCAGGCAGCTCAGCTTGCAGGCCAGGTCAGGCAGCTCAGCTTGCAGGCCAGGTCAGGCAGCTCAGCTTGCAGGCCAGGTCAGGCAGCTCAGCTTGCAGGCCAGGTCAGGCAGCTCAGCTTGCAGGCCAGGTCAGGCAGCTCAGCTTGCAGGCCAGGTCAGGCAGCTCAGCTTGCAGGCCAGGTCAGGCAGCTCAGCTTGCAGGCCAGGTCAGGCAGCTCAGCTTGCAGGCCAGGTCAGGCAGCTCAGCTTGCAGGCCAGGTCAGGCAGCTCAGCTTGCAGGCCAGGTCAGGCAGCTCAGCTTGCAGGCCAGGTCAGGCCGCTCAGCATGGCAATCACTAGGGCATCAACCACGTGCAGATAGAAGGCCAGCTGCTCCAATCCATCTCCCTTGAGTGCATGCAAGCGTGGCCAGCGAGGCATAACTGCATGGATGCCATGGATGGCCAAATGATATGGGTGGCATCAGCATGCACATGAGCAGCGACATGAGCAGCGACATTGATGGGGTTAACCCAAGCAACAGTCAGCTCACACATCGGCGGCGGCAGCAGCAGCGGAAAACAATGCATACACTTTGTCATGGGCAGCTGCAGTGACAACAGCAGCACTGGCTTGAGTTTGGGTCAGAGTCATGGTCGGGGTCAGGGTCGGGGGCTGGGTCCTTTTGAGAGCCCCAGCTGGGTCCTTTGGAGAGCTGTCATGGTGCTGGGCTGACGCTGTCATGGTGCTACTGGGCTGATGCGTAAATCAAGTGGCGGCCTGCCGCAAGGAGCTGAACAGGCAGCCAGGCTTGGTGGTGGTGGCACTGGTTGAGCACAGCACCAACCGCGTCGGCTCAGCTGTGCAGTTTCTAATGGCGACACATAAGCATCGGAGCCTGCTGCTGCAGCACACAAGGAATGTGGCGGCAGCGGCAGCAGCAGCGGTAGCGGGTCAACTGCAGTACCTTCAATCCAACTGCACCACCGTCCCAAACTCATACATGCCCATCCCCATCCCCTGCTGCAGCAACAGCGGCACCAAGGGGTGGTGCAGGAGGGCTGAACAAGCTGCGGCCTACTTACGGTCAGCTCCCCTTGTGAGCTCTGCACCAGCCAGGTCAGCAGAGGCCTGTGTAACACGACTCGATGGTCTGTTTATGTGGCAAGTGGCACAGGCTGACAGAACCTGGCAGAACTGGTTGCTTGGCTGCCTGGCAAAACAAACACAGGCCCACCAAGACCTGCCGCATGGGGCCTCCTCTGTCTCGTCCCTGCCACAGGACCCTGGTGGCTGTGTTTTGCTGTGTCAAGCCGCCCTTCAAGCTTCAAGCAAGTGGGCCAAGCAGGGCTAGGGGCTTTGACAGCCCAGGTGGGTCAATGGTGACCCTCCCTCAAGGGGCCCTCAGCCAGCGCCCTCAGCAACACACACCTCCTGCGGCCCTTACCACCATTGCCGCCACCCAGCGCCACAGTTTGATGCATGCACCAGCAGCCAGGCAGACAGGCAGACACACAGCCAGCAGTCTCAGAGCTGGAGTCCAGCGCTACCGCAACATAAAGCTGGTTGAGCTGGTTGAGCGCAAGGTTGAGCTGGTTGTTCAGCCCATTGAGCCCACCCAGCCCACCCAGCCCACTGGGGTGGTGGTATGGAAGTGGGGTTTGAAGGACGCTCCCTAGTTGTTTGTGGGTGGAAGACGGCGTTGAGACTGTACCCTGGCAACGACATTTGTTGCGCTGGCGCTGTGTTGGTGGCCAGACCAGGTGAAAGCTGCCAGAGGCAAGGGCTAGGAACCCCAGCTGGAAGCCAAGCAGCCCGACGGCTGACGGCTTGGGTGATGTAAGCCATCATCAGGAACTCCAGCTAAGAGACACCACCTGCTGCAGCACCACCCTGCTGCGTGCGCCTGGGTGCGCCTGGGTATGACCAGGTGTGACCAGGTGTGACCAGGTGTGCCTGGGCCCAGTTTCGCCTCTCAAGGAGTCACTCTGGCAGCAGCACTGAGCGGATGGTTGGGGCTGGCTGAGTGGGCCGGCTGCTGATTCTGACCCACTGCCCGGACCCACGTCAGCTGCAGCCTGAGGATGACAGCAGCAGCAGGTGTAGGGGCGGTGAGGTCAACTATTGACCTACATGGCAATGGTGGCTGCTAGGGCCAGGGGCTTGGGGCGAGGGGCTGCAGCTCCTCTAGGTCAGCTGCACCATCAACTTGAACCCCTAGAGACTTCCAGTGGCTGATGATTGATGGCAGATGACACAAGCGGTGTGAGCTGCCGCCACCACCACCACCACCACCACCACCACCATCACCACCACCACGACCATTAGCACCACCACCACCACCACAAGCACCACCACCACCCCCACCACCATTAGCACGACCACCAGCACCACCACCATTAGCACCACCACCACCACTACGGCCTGATGCTCTTGGCCCTGCCTGCCACACCTGCTGCCGCACCTCATCGACTGTGAGTGCTGCGCTGGCTTGCCATGGCGGTCCTGCCTCATGCAAGGGCACGCGGCCGGCCATGTCACGCCGCAACGCCTGCGCCAGCGCGCTGAGGTTGCTGTGCCCAAGGACTGCACGGGCGTATTGCGATTCCGATCGCAAGTACTCCAATATTTTTGGGTCCGAGTGGGAATCATCACGGAGCCTGTATGTGTCATCACAGAGTCTTTATGTAGCGCATAGCGAATTGAAAGGGAGCACGCGGTGGAGCACGCATCGATGTCCGCGCACCAATGAAAAGGGTCGTCTTGTCGTGGACAGCAGCTCGGCTTCGGTTGCACGAGCGCATTGGTACGACATTCAGGGCACGGCTGCACGCTCGGCGGGGGTCCCGCAGCCCTGGCCGCGGCCTGAAGCAAGCTCATCGCCCGCCTTGGCACCTTGGCTCAGCGCCAGCGAGGAAGAGGATGGAAACGGAGGTGGGAAGTTATGCGGTGTGGGTGCACTGTGAGGGGTTTGTAGGTGTGAGTGCATTGTGAGGGGGCGGCGTGTGAAGAGCTTGCGGTACCGCAGTCCGGACATCTAGGCACTGCATGGGCCCTGCATGGGCACTGCAGCACTTGCGCCCATCTGGGAGCAGCCTAGGTAAGCTGCACCTCTCCAAATCAGTTGTGATCACAACAAAATTTCCTCCCCTCTTAGGCCCTCTCCTCCCTGAAGCTGAAGGCCATCAACACTCTGTGAACTCCTTCCTCCCCTTGCATCCAGCAAGGGATGTCGCGTCCTTTACCACCACCAGATACATGCCCCTATAAGCTGGTGTCATTAATGCTCATCAAAAGCAGAATGCAAGATTGCTGCCAGCCAACACACAAGCCTCGGTAATCCGCCTTGCCCCGCCCCGCCCCGCCCCGCCCCGCCCCGCCCCGCCCCGCCCCGCCCCGCCCCGCCCCGCCCCGCCCCGCCCCGCCCCGCCCCGCCCCGCCCCGCCCCGCCCCGCCCCGCCCCGCCCCGCCCCGCCCCGCCCCGCCCCGCCCCGCCCCGCCCCGCCCCGCCCCGCCCCGCCCCGCCCCGCCCCGCCCCGCCCCGCCCCGCCCCGCCCCGCCCCGCCCCGCCCCGCCCCGCCCCGCCCCGCCCCGCCCCGCCCCGCCCCGCCCCGCCCCGCCCCGCCCCGCCCCGCCCCGCCCCGCCCCGCCCCGCCCCGCCCCGCCCCGCCCCGCCCCGCCCCGCCCCGCCCCGCCCCGCCCCGCCCCGCCCCGCCCCGCCCCGCCCCGCCCCGCCCCGCCCCGCCCCGCCCCGCCCCGCCCCGCCCCGCCCCGCCCCGCCCCGCCCCGCCCCGCCCCGCCCCGCCCCGCCCCGCCCCGCCCCGCCCCGCCCCGCCCCGCCCCGCCCCGCCCCGCCCCGCCCCGCCCCGCCCCGCCCCGCCCCGCCCCGCCCCGCCCCGCCCCGCCCCGCCCCGCCCCGCCCCGCCCCGCCCCGCCCCGCCCCGCCCCGCCCCGCCCCGCCCCGCCCCGCCCCGCCCCGCCCCGCCCCGCCCCGCCCCGCCCCGCCCCGCCCCGCCCCGCCCCGCCCCGCCCCGCCCCGCCCCGCCCCGCCCCGCCCCGCCCCGCCCCGCCCCGCCCCGCCCCGCCCCGCCCCGCCCCGCCCCGCCCCGCCCCGCCCCGCCCCGCCCCGCCCCGCCCCGCCCCGCCCCGCCCCGCCCCGCCCCGCCCCGCCCCGCCCCGCCCCGCCCCGCCCCGCCCCGCCCCGCCCCGCCCCGCCCCGCCCCGCCCCGCCCCGCCCCGCCCCGCCCCGCCCCGCCCCGCCCCGCCCCGCCCCGCCCCGCCCCGCCCCGCCCCGCCCCGCCCCGCCCCGCCCCGCCCCGCCCCGCCCCGCCCCGCCCCGCCCCGCCCCGCCCCGCCCCGCCCCGCCCCGCCCCGCCCCGCCCCGCCCCGCCCCGCCCCGCCCCGCCCCGCCCCGCCCCGCCCCGCCCCGCCCCGCCCCGCCCCGCCCCGCCCCGCCCCGCCCCGCCCCGCCCCGCCCCGCCCCGCCCCGCCCCGCCCCGCCCCGCCCCGCCCCGCCCCGCCCCGCCCCGCCCCGCCCCGCCCCACGGCTCCCGGCCATGCCGAAGCCAGTCGGGACATGTCAGACACGCCATGGCTACGACCCTGACCCTGACCCTGACCCTGACCCTGACCCTGACCCTGACCCTGACCCTGACCCTGACCCTGACCCTGACCCTGACCCTGACCCTGACCCTGACCCTGACCCTGACCCTGACCCTGACCCTGACCCTGACCCTGACCCTGACCCTGACCCTGACCCTGACCCTGACCCTGACCCTGACCCTGACCCTGACCCTGACCCTGACCCTGACCCTGACCCTGACCCTGACCCTGACCCTGACCCTGACCCTGACCCTGACCCTGACCCTGACCCTGACCCTGACCCTGACCCTGACCCTGACCCTGACCCTGACCCTGACCCTGACCCTGACCCTGACCCTGACCCTGACCCTGACCCTGACCCTGACCCTGACCCTGGCCCTGGCCCTGGCCTTGGCCCTGACCCTGACCCTGACCCTGACCCTGACCCTGACCCTGATCTACTTCCTCTCAGGCCAGGAATGGTCGTAGGCACTAGATGAGGTGCAGGTGTTGAAGGTGCAGGTAGACTATGCTGGATGGCTGCAGCAAAGCACTAGGGCATCACTGCAAGTATTGCCCAAGCAGATGACTCTGCAGTCACGGACTTTGAACCTGTGGCTGAAAGCGACGTAAACAAAGGGGTTGTGGCTTCCAATGACTACACGGGAATGGGAATTGTAGTGTGCTCGGTACGCTCCAACTAGGATCAAGAGGCTGCGGGGGGTGTCAGCTCTGCGGCAATGTGCGTGTAGGAGCTGCGAGTCTACTATGCATCACTCCTCACTCGACGGGGCCTCGATGTGCTCTCCCGCTCAACGCTTGCTGCCCACAGCTCTTTCACTTGCCTTTTATACCTCGGCACGCCAGAAGCTCACTCCAGCGAAGCCCGCAAATGCCCGCCGCCGCGCCGGACACGGTGAGTGGTAGCGGCAACAAACTCCCACGAGTGACCAAGCTGTTGGTCTCACGCCTTACTGTGCATCCCGGCGTTCATCTCCAGCAGGTCCATGGTGACGCCGTTGCAACTGCCCGTGCCTCGGAGCCTTCAATGGCTAAAGTTGCGGTACATGAGCAGCAGGTGGGCGCTAGGCAGGCAATGGCAAGCGGGCAGTTACTTCGGTGCTCTGAACACGCACATGAGCTGAGTTTGGCTTTGGGTTCACGTGGTCGCAGGGATTTCCTAGGGTTGCCACAACGATGAAGCTTTACGTCCAAACCAGGTACGCCTCGTTGGCTATTGCTGATGCCAGTACTGCCTCGTGTTCGACTTGTGCCTGTTTCTCCTCCTGACATGTGATCGCGCTCCGACGCAGGACCACCCAGGAGACGTCTTACTGCGCAACTCCGGGATACAGGTCCTACCAGCCGAACCTTGCGCGCCTCGACGTCCGTGACCAGGACACGCCGGCTTTTTGGCCCAGCGTAGGAAGGCTATCGCACGGCAGCGACGACAGTTGGTGGCGCAAGCGGCCCCCTCAGCCAGGCCTTGCTACTTCCCCGGTCCTTACGCCATCTGCGCAGAGCCCCTCCTTTCAGCCATACGCTTGCCCAGCCATGTTCAACAGACCCAACCCGAAGTCGCTGCCCATGCCCTCGGCGACGCTTCTGCTGATAGCCAAGCGAGCTCAAACGGGTTGTTCAGGAGTTGCCCCTGAGTCAATGTTATGTGAGATTTGCACACCACTTGCACAAGGACAAACTGATGTTGATGATTCGCTTCATGGTGTGTTTAGTTGCCAGTGCCTTGCAGTCCAGTGTCCTGAGTTGGGTTGTTTAGGAGTTGCACACGGGTTGAGGATGTATGAGAGACGCACACCACTTGCACAAGAACAAACTGATGTTGCTGATTTGCTTCATGGTGCTTTTAGTTGCCAGTGCCTTGCATGGCCAGTGTCCTGAGTTAGGGTTGTTTAGGAGTTGCACACAAGTTGAGGATGTATGAGTGATTCACACCACTTGCACAAGGACAGATTGCTGTTGGTGACATGCCATATCTTGTGTTTAGTTGCCAGTGCACTAAGGGCAAGTGCCCTGAATATGTAGCACCACCATCATCACCTCTTCCTCCTTAACCCATGCATTTCAAAGGTACAAAGAAGTGGTGAAGGATGTTGATGGTGTATGTTGCTCTTGCATTGATATAGTAAATGTAGGATGTGTAAGATAACTCGATCCCAATGCAGCATAGCTGTCCTGTCGCTTTGTCGGTCGGTCGCAAAGAGGGTCGGGGCGACGGCTGACCAACATGTGTAAACAACGTATGCAATCGCCGAGGCCACCTGGCGGACACCTGTCACCTCACATTCCCATGCCAGCGTCCCTCCAGCTTGTGGCATGCACCAGGTCGCGGCAGCCTCCCTAGCCCTAGAGTGCTGCAGTGATGGCGGTGTTCACATCGATGCCTCCCTCCCCTCCAGCTCCACCAATGCCCTGCAGGCAAGCACACAGTAGAATAGTGCACCAGGCAGGCACAACCGCTGCCAGGCAGGGCCCGGTGATGGTTGGGGTGGGGTCGTCCTGCTGTGCTGTGGCGCTCTGCTGCCTGCCTACTGTCCTAGCAGTGCAGCCCTCAAGACCCTGATGGCCGCACAACATGCGTGAAGTGGCCCAGCTTGCCCCCTGCTGCACCTGCCTCTTCCTCTTGCCACCCCACTGACCTGGCCACCTGACGACGCAACTGAATTGCCACTGCCGACCACAACGGAGGAGCCACCAACGCCTGTGCCCCCCGTGCCCCCATTGCCCAGCAGGCTGCGGCGACCAATGCCGCCTCTCTTTGTTTGAGCGTTTGACCCAGTGCAATCCACCACCATCCCATGCTTGCTGACGACGAAGCCAGGACCCACACCTGCACAGCACAGCTCGGTGTTTTGCTGGTGAGGGTGAGGGGAAGGAGGATCGTTGTGCCCAGGCTGCTAGGCTGTGTGCAGGCAACAAGTCCTCGCAAGCCAGGGGCAAGGGGAAGGGTACGGTGCAAGCATATAGTGTGGGGCAGGGAGGGGCAGCGGAGGGCTGCAGGGCCACAGGCCGTTGCAGGATGCTGACATTGATTGCCAAGCTGAGTAGTGGCTGAGTAGTGAGTAGTGAGTAGTAGCTGAGTAGTAGCTGAGTAGTGCAGTAGTGCCCACACACCTCCACTGCCGCTGTTGCCATAGCAGCTGCACATGCCGGGACATTTGTCTAGGATAAATTGCATGCCACAACCGCGGGGTCCCCATGCGTAGCACTGGTGGTCGTCAGCAGCACATACGCCTGCAGAGGCAGCAGGAGCGGGCAGGTCAAAGCAGGGGAGGGTGGGAGGGGTGCAGAGGGGACATGGCACTGAGCCAACGCTGCTGTGACAGTGCCGGGCTGCTCCCACAGCCAAGGAGCTGCAGACAAGGACTGGTTGTGCTTACCTGACGGCTGTCCGAGCAGGAGCAGGGCTGCCAGCGTCAGGCAGGCCAAGGTGGCAAAGGCTGAGCTGGAGGGTGTGCGCATTGCCTCTGCTGCTTGCTGCCACACGTCCTGCACAGGTCGGGGTGAAACGGGCAGCATGTGTATCGGAGCTGGGCGGAAGGCGGCAGGTGGCAGCTTGCAAGACTCCTCATATGATGGGTGAGCAGGAAACAGTGAGGCATGCGCAGAGAGCGACTGTGAGGTGCGCGGCGCGCATCGCTGCAGGAGACCCGCTCACCACGACCACGCTCACCTGCACGTCTCTTGTTCAAGTTCGTGACACGGCTCTTGGACCCCTGTGCGTCTTTTGCTCCAGGCAGAGCTGAAATAAGCCCGTCTGAGTGTATGAGGTGTGAGGCGGGGAAGCTGCCTGTCTCATGTTTGTTAGTGGAAATTGAAAGCTGAAACCCCTAAGATTCGATATGACCATGCCACGTGCGCACCCTCCGTCCGTTGACGCCTAGGTGCTATCCTGGTTCCTAGAGGGCAAGGCCAAGCAGCCATGTCGGGATCATGGTCGTGTAGGTGTAGAACCACCACCATCATCATCTACTTCCACTCAGGCCAGGAATGGGTGAAGGCACTGGATGAGGTGTAGGTGTTGAAGGTGCAGGTTGATTCTGCTGGATGGCTGGAGGAAAGCACGGGGGCATCACTGCAACTATTGCCCAAGCAGATGACTCTGAAGTCACGGACTTCAAACCTGTGGCTGAAAACGACGTTAGGGTTGTGGCTTCCAATGGCTACACTGGGGTGTGAATTGTAATGTGCTCGGTACGCTGTGGCTATTATCATGAGGCTCAGGCTGCGGGGAATGTGAGCACTGCCGCAATGTACGTGTAGGAGACGAACAACGCAAGGTAACTTATGCTGAGCGGGAGTGTTCAGCAAGGCTGTTGCCCAACAAGGGTGCTTAGCAGCGTCAGAGATGCAGTCTGGTGTCAGGCCCGGTGTAGCGTTCAGAAAGAACGCGCCTTAAATCTTTTCAGTGTGTGAACGCCATGCAACGCTAACCGCAGTTACAGGTGTCAGACTGCTGCAGCGCAACCAGGCTAAGACATAGAACGGCCTCCGGGGATCGAACCCGAATGGTAGGCAGCAGTACAGCCCACCACTTAACCTGCCTGTATCACACTTCAGCAGTGACACTAGCGCCGATCCGCTTAGTGCAGAATCGGAACGCTACATTCCTCCCCCTCCTATGGGATGGCCGTTCCGCCCATAGGCCATCATGGCATGGACTCGCAGTACATGACCGCTAGTTTGGAACTCCTGCCCATCCGGACGCAGGTCGCTCTCAGGAGTTTACGGTCACCATGGACCCTTCAGCCCAGGCTCACAGAGCCAGTGGAAGCTGGGTACGAAACAAGCCAGGCTCACATGAGCAACTGGACCCATAGCACACCAAGGCACATAGCATGCAGCAAAGCAACCAGCATGACCACATGGAGCCCATGTCCCACATTTAATTCACAGCAAGCCATTCTGAGCCTTATACAAGTTTACGCAGTCAGGGGCATTTGCTAGATTGCTGGCAGGCTCCCAGGTGTTGTCAGAGTCATCATAACCCTTCCACTTGACGAGGTACTCCTTTGCTTTACCTGCACGCACATGCCGGTGGTTCACAATGCGCTCTACTTCATATTGTGGGGAATCATCTAACCAGCCCAGCTCAGTGGGGGGTAGACGACCAAAGTTGCCCTCATAGGGTCTTAGTAATGACACATGGAAGACAGGATGGATCCTAGACATGGCTGATGGCAGGGTCAGCTTTACAGCGTCTCTACCCACATGAGCCTCAATCCTGAAAGGCCCCACATACCGTGGCAGCAGCTTTCTGGCTTTGCCCACCATGTTACGCAGGTTCATGGTACTAAGCAGCACACGGTCACCCACTTGGAACATACTGTCCGCGGATTTCCTGTGTGGATTAGCATCATTTGACTGCCGACTTTGTGCCAGTTTCATACATCTCCTGGCTTCTTGAACGCCCTTTTCCCAGCCATCAGAGAAGAACTGGGCCATGGGAGGTGGCAACCGAGGTAACTCATGGGTCACCGGTGTCACTGGGGACTGTCCATAGTTAATCAGGAAAGGTGTAGACTTAATACTTTCTTGCCATGAGTTATTAATTGCAAACTCGGCAAACGAGAGGTGTTTAGGCCAGTCTCGTTGAGTGGGAGAGATATAATGCCGGAGCATCTCCTCCAACACTTTGTTGTACCGCTCAACCTGCCCATTTGACTGGGGGTGATAGCTGGAGGTGAGAGAATGTTTCATGCCCATTAGCTTGCATACAGCTTGCCAGAACCTGCTCACGAATAGGGAGCCCCGATCACTCACAACTTCAGATGGTAGCCCATGATGGACAAATACCGAATCAATGAAGAGTTGTGCAAACTCAGGAGCATCCATGCTTTCCTTGCATGGCACTAGGTGCACCATCTTGGAGAGCCTGTCAACGAATACACAGATGGAATCATATCCATGTGATCCGGACGGTAGTTTGGTTATGAAGTCCATGTGCATGACTTCCCAGCGGTATCCAGGTATAGACAGAGGATGAAGGAACCCCCATGGCTTAGCTGTAACCGACTTGTTTCTCTGGCATGCATCACATGTTGTTACATAGTGACGCACATCAGTGCGTAAGTGTTTCCACCAGAACACACGCATGACACGCTCCAACGTCTTAGTGATCCCAACGTGGCCAGCATACTTAGCATCGTGCATCTCATGCAGGATATGCTCTCGTAGCTGTTTGTCACGGGGCACAATGACTGTACGTCTCTTTTGATGTCTCCATAAGCCATGTTCATCCAGGTAAAAGTTCTTAGTCTTCCTTCGCTTGGTGAAGTTGGAATCAGCAGCATAAGCTCTGACCAACCACTCATGCAGGTTTGACAGAGGACCTGGTGGTTTGGGTGCACTGGGTTCTCCATCTGCTGGTATATCAGCAGCCCAAGTGACACGCTTAGTGGGTGGCCTGGCGGCAGCACCAGCACCATGGCTTGGTGGTGGTTGTGTGGGTGGCGCAGCGGCATCACCAGCACTGTTTTTCTGCGCCTCAGCACAAGTTTCCTCCCCCTCCTGAGAACGACGCTGGCTTCTAGTCGTCACTAGAATACTACGCACATCATCTGCACCAGAGCCCTTACACGTCTGCAATGGGGCTGCTGGAATGCGTGACAATGGGTCAGCAGGATTAGATATACCAGGTAGATATTCAATGGTATATGAGAAGCGGGCCAGGAATTCCATCCATCTAGTCTGCCTGCGTGAGAGTATAGTTTGAGTAGGCAGAGAGATGAGCGGCTTGTGATCTGTGTACAGTGTGAATGGTACCCCTTCCAGGTAGCATCGCCACTGTTGGCAAGCAGATACCAATGCCAGCAGTTCCTGTTCGCCCGTGGTGTAATTAATCTCAGCAGGAATCAATTTCCTGGAGTAATACGCCAATGGGTAGCCATCCTGCATCAGGACTGCACCGATGCCCTCAAGGGACGCATCGCAGTGCACCTGAAACGGCTTGCTGTGATCAGGAAGCTTGAGCATAGGCACATTAGAAATGGCCTGCTTCAAAGCATTGAACGCATCCAGCTCAGCCTGAGGCCATGCCTTCCAAGGGAAGCACTCCTTCTTGGGGCCAGTCAGGTTAGTGAGGGGTGCAGCAATAGTGCTAAAATTATGTACCAATTTACGTACATAGTTAGCAGCGCCCAGGAAAGACTGCAGAGTTTTGAGGCTAGTAGGTACTGGCCATTCAGAGATTGCAGTAACTTTACACGGGTCAACAGAGATACCATGAGCACTAATAATATGGCCCAGGAACTTTAATGTTCTCTGCATAAATTCACATTTAGATAGCTTAGCATAAAATTTATTTTTACGCAATAAGTCAAACACACGCCTGAGGTGGACTAGGTGCTCCTCACTGTCCTTGGACATCACCAGGATGTCATCAAGGTACACGAGTGCACAGTCATTGATCACCTCAGCAAATGCTTCATTCATGACACGTTGGAACGTGGCAGGAGCATTTGTCAGGCCAAAACACAGTACCTTGAATTGGTAGTGCCCCATGGGAGTCCTGAACGCGGTCTTAGGGACATCCTCAGCCGGGATGCGGATCTGGTGGTAACCAGCCTGCAGATCGAGGGAGGAGAACACAGTTTTTCCTGCTAGCTGATCAAACAGATCATCAATGCGTGGCAAAGGATACTGGTCCCTAATTGTAATTTTGTTTAGCTGGCGGTAGTCAATGCACATGCGCAGCTCACCTGATTTCTTCTGGACAAACAGCACAGGTGCAGCATAGGGTGATGAGCTAGGCTCTATCAGGCCCTTAGCTAGCAGGTCAGTGATCTGTTTACGCAGTTCTTCTTGTTCAGGTTTGGACATCCTATAGCTGGGCCTAGCTGGAGGCTTGCCATCAGGCTGCAAGGGGATGGAGTGCCCTACTGCACGCTCTGGCGGGAGTCCTGTGATAGGTTGGAATACATCAGAGTATTCATCAAGCAAATCCTGCAGGTGCTGCCTCTGTACATGGGACACAGCGTCTACTGGTAAGGCAAGGTCTTCCAGAGACACCATAGCTACCATGGCTGAGCCACCCTTACGCAGCCATCTGGCTGCTTGCTTTGCTGTCACAAGAGCCTTTGGATTGGCTTTGGACACAGCAGCAAGGACAGCAGCAGGTGGGCGGGGCAGTGAGTGGGTGGATCCAGGTGGCCTTGTGGCAGCACACTGGCCAGCAGCACTCTGGTCACCTGTGTGTGGGTGCAAGGTTTTATTACCTTGGGGAGTGCGCAGGGTAAGAGTCTTGTCGACGTAGTCGACCAAGGCTCCCTGCACAGTCAACCAGTCAGCACCCAGGAGCACGTCATAAGCATGAACCAGATCAGGCATGACAGTCAACAGGCACATGCAGCAGAAGCTGTTGATGCGCAGCTGCACTTTGACATAATGCTCACATATCACAGGCTGGTTGTTGGCAACATCAAACCTGAGTGACATGGGATAAGTAAATACTGGGATGTTATGCAGCTGAACAAAGCTAGCACTGATCAGGGATGCATCAGCACCACTATCAGCTAACATGTGACAGGCATGAGAATCAATGGTGCCAGCAAACTGGAACCTCACCTTGTCGTCTTGACCAGAGACCCCCAAGATGACTTGAGACGGTGCACGGGGACAACACAGGGCAGTCTTACACGAGAGAATATGACCCACACAGGGGTCAGCAGCACTGAAACAGGACCCACAGTTCAGAGAACGCATGGCCATCAACAGTTGGATCAGGGAAAGGCTGGCTCATAGCATGCACAGCAACACCATCAACAACCATCAGCTGGGTCTCAGTCCCAGTCATTTCAGTGGCACAGGTGCATAAGACAGGTTCATCAGCATGTACCACAGCACAGGAGTGACACTGTCCTGGCTGGGCAACACCTCACTTCCCATTGGCAGATGCAAGCCTGCCCTTCTTGGGCTCAGAGTCATGCTGCTCAGAAGGACGCTTCCCTGCAGCCTTTGCATCAGCAGGAGGACGAGGGTAGCCAGATAGCTTCCTGGCTTCCAGAGCTGGCATGTCCTTATAGGGACACAGAGGCTTAAGGTGCCGGGGATCATAGCAATGATGACAGTACTGGCCTGGCTTCATGCTGGACTGCTCAGCAGCCTCTTCAGCCTTCTGCTTCAGAATGACACGGTAGCCAGCAGCAGGACCAGCAGCCATGCCAGCCCTGAAGCCCCTGGAACGGGCTGGGACTTTGGCAGGTGGGTCGCTCTGGGTGCTCTTAGGGGGACGAGGGTTGTTTGCACGCTCCAGACCTTCAGCCAGCTGCTTAGCCTGCACAGCAGCCACATGGCGCTTTGTGCCGACTGCTTCAGCAAGGATCTCAGCAGCACGCTGAGCCTGCCTGGCAGAATCGATAGCCTGAGCCAGAGTGAAGGCAGGAAAAGGAGCAGAATCCCTTAGGACTGCCTTTTTCAGCTCAGATGTCAGTCCCTTGATAAACAGGGAGACAAGCAAACTCTCATCCATGCACTGGACACCAGCAGTCAGCAGATTGTTCCTGAAAGCAGTGACATATTCATTGAGAAGGAGCTGGGACGACATGCGAATGCTGCCTTCAAGAAGCTGTTTCTGGGCATCAGTCTGATCGTCACGCAAGTCGTCTCCTGTATACTCAAGAAAGGACAGTCGCAGATAAGGCCAGGTAGGTGCAGTGCGGGTCTGTGCGAAATGAGCAGCACGGATGGATGGCAACCAAGCATCACGCGCAGCCCCGGACAGGAATGCAGGAAAGACAGAGGCAATGTCCAGGTTGAAGCGCAAGCAATGTGCTTCTAAGTCGTCACAGAAGGCAGAGGCCCTGCGGCGAGACTTGGTGCAATTGTCTGTCCACTTATCAGGGCCAGGCACAGATTTAGCAGCTGGAGCCTGACTAGTGACCTGGGGAAAGAGGTGGTGCAGAGCGCCGCCTCTCCCACCGATCGAGTTAAAGGTACCAGGAATACACGCTGGGCGTGTACCTGACCGACTCGGGGACGGAGTGCGCATACTAAACAGCCTGTCCTGAATGGAGGGAGGGGACCCTGGGAATAGACCCACCTTTTCAGCCAGCGCAGCCAGTGTGCGATCTGTCAGCTTTTGGCGAGATTCCATCTTGGCCAGCTTGGTTTTAGCCTCCTTCAGCTGGTCCTGCGTGTCCAGCAGCGACTGGGCCAGCTGGTCTGCGGAAGACAGGTCAATCTCGCCTTCAGAGACGTCGTCAGCCTCTTCTTCCTCATCCTGCTCCTCCTCTTCGTCTTCTTCATCGCCTGGAGGGACTGGGCCATCGCCCTGCCCATTCCGCGACGGAGTTGCAGCAGGACCACCGTCGGGGAACAAAGCCGCCCTCAGGGACCTGGCAAACTCGGGATCAGATAGGGCCTGGGCCAATATGGCCTGGGAACCCGCAGGACCGCTGGACATACCAGCGCCTGGTGTTTCGCCATTAGGCGTAGTGTCAGTCATGGTGCGGCCAGTCACTGAGGTATCGGAATTCGGAAACCAATGTAGCGTTCAGAAAGAACGCGCCTTAAATCTTTTCAGTGTGTGAACGCCATGCAACGCTAACCGCAGTTACAGGTGTCAGACTGCTGCAGCGCAACCAGGCTAAGACATAGAACGGCCTCCGGGGATCGAACCCGAATGGTAGGCAGCAGTACAGCCCACCACTTAACCTGCCTGTATCACACTTCAGCAGTGACACTAGCGCCGATCCGCTTAGTGCAGAATCGGAACGCTACACCCGGGGTTAAGGCGACATGCTGGGCTTGGGCATCCCATTCTGATCATCTTCATAGGCTCAATGTGCCTGCCTTCTGACTGTGTGGCGCCATAGTGGCAGCCTTGCAGTTTGTCCAACTATGGATACACTACTGGCGGGAAAAGGTCAGGCGACCCCAACTAACAAAAAATGACAGGAAATGATAGGAAACCTACCCCTGGTAATCAAAACGACGCCGCGTCTCAGCCACGTGGTTATTATTAATGTTTAGCTCATCACTGGATAGAGGACTCCGCCAGCTATGCGGTGCAGCTTGTATCATTAAATACTGTGCACTGTGCTGAGTGCTATGGCGGCTCAAATCTTCACATTCAAATTCATGCCAGTTTTGCTCATGCGGGCCTCGCCGCGACCGACCGCCGCGACCGACGTGGCCCAGTAGCCTCTGCAAACAGTCAGGGACAGTCGCCGCAGTCAAAACAATTCACATGGCACGCCAAACCGATGTAACGACGCTCCTCCACCCATGCACGGAAGTATACAACGCTGCTGCATTGCTTGACCGCCGAGTGAGTAGTACCTACTACCTGGCCACTCGGTAAGGCCACTCAAGGTGTGTAGGCCATTGCTACGTTACCTTGCTCGACATGTTGGGTCCGATCCCTCCCGCCCGCCCTCCGCTTGCGTGTCGAGCTTGTGTCCAGTTCCGCCCTGACCCCCTGCTGCTCAGCTGGAGGGGTGGGCAGCCCAGGGGCAGCACCAGCACCAGCTGCCTGCTGCTGCCAGGGGGGTGCAGCAGGAGGGGGGGGCAGGTCAGGGGCGGCACCAGCACCAGCTGCCTGCTGCTGCCAGGGGGGTGCAGCAGGAGGGGGGGGCAGGTCAGGGGCTGGTCAGGGGCAGGTCAGGGGCAGGGGCAGGTCAGGGGCAGGTCAGGGGCAGGTCAGGGGCCGGGCAGGGCATTCTGGGAGGGGGGGGTGGGGTTGGGAGGGGGTAGCGGGGGTGGGAGGGCAAGGGGGGGGGCTGGGAGGAGGTGGGAGGGGGGGTGGAGTGCGGGGCTGGGGTTGGGAGGGGGTGAGCGGAGGTAGGAAGGCGGTGCTGGGCTGGGGAGGTGGGGGGGCCGCAGTGGGCAGGGTCGGATGGGCTAATCATTCCTGCAAGGCAAAGTCGGGTCACGCCAATGTCATTTCGAGCAGGCCTGATTAACTAATTGCCATGCTTTCTTTTCCAGCAGCTGTGACGTTGAGTAAGGAACAGAGTTATGTATCGAAAATCTGGAAAGTCAAAGTGGTCAGCTCACAACATGCCATTTTGTGGCTGAGGGTCCCTTTTCTTGTGTGACTGGCGAGAGAAAGACGCACATTTTCCGCGTTTGCAGCAATGTCGATACATAACATGCCCAGCGATAGCCCTCCAACACCGCCTGCACCAACAAGAGGCTCGCGGAGCGAGCAAGGCGGGCTGTAATGTGATTGTACTTCCGGCTGGATGCCAGGCGGAGTTCCCTCATTGGTGCCACTACTCACCACTAGAACAATCGGTGCTGAGCAGTTGAGGTGTGTCCGCGATCGCTTGCACCGGCAAGGACTCTGATGCAACGATTAACGCGCCGCTTGCCAGGATACGAGCAATATTGCGCAGCTGCCAATGCGATAGAAGCTACTGAAAACGGTGCACTTTGTATAGAGTACTTGCATGAAGATTACAAACCCCATGTAGGGACATCCTGAGAAAAGGGGAGGTGGTAGCCTGTACAGGACGGATCGAAGATTACCTCTGCCTCGCCCAAACACCCTAAATCTACTGCCTCCACTCCCTGCCCCGCAGCTGTGCTGGGTGACGACAGCTCCAACATGACGAACGGTCCGCAGCACAAATAAAGCTTATTGAGCCTCAGACCTGAGGTGTTCGGTGCGTTCTGTTCTCGTAGCTGCTGGGCTGCAGCGTTCTGCTTGGTGAGCAAGACGCTTTCTGCGATTCCCTGGCCTTTCTACGATTCCTTCGCTGTGATTCCTTTCCTGGCAATGAACCCAGTTAGAAGACCAGTGTCCTTATTCCGCCCACTCGTGAATAGGCAACGTCCACGTGGGATACAAGCAAAGCAAACAGCAGGCAGCAGCTGCGCGGTTCACGCAGCCCTCAAAGGCCAACGCTCGTTCTCGTAGGAGGAGCTGCCCCTTCTTTGCGCCCAGCACGGCCAGCAGCATGGACAACATCTTATATGAACCAGGCAATCAGCAGGCACGGCAGCAGGCACCAGGCTCTGAAAGCATGTTGGAAGATCAGCCCAGCCAGCATGACAGCGCAGCCATGTCCACAGCCAGCATTCTTCAGGAGAGGCGACAGCGCTATGGGCCCAACACCAGCCTGAACTACTCAGAGCCGCTGCACCTAGTGAGGGGCAGGGGCTGCTACCTGTATGACGCGGAAGGCCAGGAGTACCTGGACTGCGTCAACAATGTGGCGCACTGCGGTCACGCCCACCCGAAGGTGCAAAGTCCATGCCAGCCCCAGCCCCAGCCCTGAACCTGAACCTGATCCTGGTTTAACTCAAGGTTCATGCTGGGGGCTTGGGCTTGGCAAATAGGGTGCGGGAGGGGTAGCGTGATGTTTGAACCTGACCCTGTGGCCCAGGCTCTGATCCAGTCTCAGCACCCAGCCCCAGCTCTAGCATAATGCACCCTGTTGGCCCCAACCCCACCTCCAACCTGAAGCCCTGCGCACATCCCTCTCTCCCTGCACCCTTCCTTCTCCTGCCCCCCGTTCACCGCCGCAGGTGGCTGCCGCGGTGTCACAGCAGCTGCACACCCTGAACACCAACAGTCGCTACCTGCACTCTGGTCTGACTCAGTACACACGCGCCCTGATCAGCACCATGCCGCCTGAGCTGCAGGTAGGAGGACCTCTCACTCAGGAGGTCAGGGAGATCAGAGAAAGTCAGGGGTTGGGCCAGGCAGCTACGCTAGTGCAGTGCGGCATGAACCTACGGGTACAAATCACGAACCTAAGGGTGGATTCTCAGCCCGTGCTTGAACTGCTGCAGACATCACCACCCTCGCCACCCTCATCCTCACCACCACCAGTACCAATAGCACCACAGTACTCACGGCCGTGTGGTGACTCCGCCACTGTAGCCTCATAGAGCCAGTGGTGTTATAAGCCGTCATGAGAACAATAGTAACAACAACAATACTAATAAGAAGTATAAGAACAATAATAATAAATCTGTTGGAGAAGAGACGCCCGCCTGGACCCAGCACCTACCCTATAGATGTAGGAGCAGCCCCTCCAACCCCCATTCCTCACCCTTGCCCTGCGTGTGAAGTAGGTCCAGTGCCATGAGCCCTGTTGAGTCATACACACAGTCATGGCAGGCAGTGTCTCCGCCCCTCTCGCCTGCAAGCCCTGACCTGCTGCTGCCCTGTTGCCCTGTGTGTTGTGCCAGGTGCTGTACATGGTGTGCTCGGGGTCAGAGGCAAACGACCTGGCACTCAGAGTGGCAGCCGCTGCTCGGCCTGGCGCCACGCACGTTGTGGTCATGGGGGGCGCTTACCACGGACACACAGGCGAGAAAGCCGCTCACACAACCCGCCCACCTGCCTGCCTGCCCGCCTGCCCACCCGCCTGACCGACTGACTGACCAACCGACCGACTGACTGACCAACCGACCGATCGACTGACCGACCAACCGACCGACTGACTGACCAACCGACCAGCCGACCCATTGAGGGACCAACCGGCTGGCTGGCTGGTTGGCTGGCTGGCTGACCCCAGGTGCCCTCATCCAGCTATCCCCTTACAAGTTTTGGGGCAAGGGAGGAGGCGGCAAGGCCAGCCATGTTCATGTCATCCCCTGCCCTGACCCCTACAGGTATGTGCCCCTCACCCTGCTGCTGCAGGGCAGGATGCCACTTCAACCACTTCAACCGTTACACACGGACGTAGCCACACCCACTTCTCATTGCCATGACAAGGCGCTAATCACTCAGCTCATTGCCAACCCCTGCACACACCCCTGCACGATACAAACCATGTTTTTGTGAGCGGCTGGATTTGATCCCATGACCTCAGCATCTGCATCAAGCTGCTCCTGCTTCTCTGTGGAGTGTAGGGTCTGTCCCCAGGCTTCCAATAGGATGATAGGACGGCTCAGCCGCAGGGCAGCACCAGCTTCAGCCAGCCTTCTTCCGCTGCCCAGCCTGCACCCCGCCTGGCTTTCATGCCATCTTCAACCCCAAGCGCAGTGCCTGGGGGCTGATGCTGCAGGGGCGAGCACTTGGATGGAGGAGCTGCTGCCCGGGCAGCCATAGCTGAGGCGCGAGCTGCAGGGGGCCGGGTGTGCGCATTCTTTGCAGAGAGCATCCTCTCCTGTGGTGGGCAGGTGGTCATGCCGCCAGGCTATCTCAAGGTCAGCACCGTGTGACCTGACCCTGACCCTGACCCTGACCCTGACCCTGACCCTGACCCTGACCCTGACCCTGACCCTGACCCTGACCCTGACCCTGACCCTGACCCTGACCCTGACCCTGACCCTGACCCTGACCCTGACCCTGACCCTGACCCTGACCCTGACCCTGACCCTGACCCTGACCCTGACCCTGACCCTGACCCTGACCCTGACCCTGACCCTGACCCTGACCCTGACCCTGACCCTGACCCTGACCCCGACCCTGACCCTGACCCTGACCCTGACTCTGACCCTGACCCTGACCCCGACCCCGACCTGGTGCCCTGCCCTGTCCAGGCGGTGTACGAGGAGATGCGGCGTGAGGGCGCAGTGTGCGTGGCGGACGAGGTGCAGTGCGGGTTTGGGCGCGTGGGCTGCGCCTTCTGGGGCTTCCAGACGCAGCAGGTGGTGCCAGACATCGTCACCATGGGCAAGCCAATGGGTAGGTGTCAGCATTGCCGGCCTACCCCTCTTGAAGGCAGGGAGGTGGCAGGGAGGTGGCAGGGAGGTGCAGGGGTGAAGGGGTTCAGCTCATAGGGAGCCCAGGGGGTGCATGACCTGTTTGGACGCAGCCAGACCCAGCCCCACCCGACCCAGCATGACCCAACTCAACCGCACAAAGGCACCCAGGCCCAGGCTGTCCTGAGGTTTACCAAGAGCGTCCTCACAGCTTCTCTACAGCTTCCCTGCAGCTTCCCTACAGCTTCCCAACAGCTTCCCTGCAGCTTTTACATAGCTTCCCTACAGCTTCCCTACAGGTCACCAAGCACCGGCTGTAGTGGGGGGTGCTGTTGGCCCTGGCCGCAGGCAATGGGTACCCAGTGGCCGGGGTGGTGATGCGCCGCGAGCTGGCCGCAGCCTTTGACAACGGCATGGAGGTGAGGGTGCTGGCAGGCTGGCCCTGCTATGATACTCTGACACTGCCTGCTGCCCAGCTATCCTGACTACCTCTACCCCTGATGGCTCTGTGGTGGCATCATGATGGTATGGCATAGTATTCACCATTGTGCAATGGGCTGAGCATTGGCCAGGGCCATAGTCAGGGCGAGGGCACAACCCTACCGCAACCCTGGCCCTTCTCACGAAAGTAAACTAACCCAACCTAACCCAACCTCAAGGTCAAGGCCGGTTTGCTGTACGACACCTAGCTCAGCCTTAAGCCCCTTGGGTGCCAGCAGGCCGTGGCCTGATCAGGCTACCAGGCCGTGCTGCGCCTGCTTCCACTCTGCGAGGCCATCCGCTGCGAGGCCACTCTGCCAGGTCCACACCACCATTTCCTTTGGAGCACATGCACCCCGCAAGCGTAGGGGATGGCTCGCCCCCCGCTCCTTTCAGGATTTGAACTCAACTAGACGCAGAAACGGGTTCTGGGGTGAAGGGGTCAACCCGTGGCGGGAATTCGGGCCCTGTCATGCAGGTGAATGCTATGCAAAGATTTCTTTCTATTCTTTCTTCTTTCTGGGGCACATGCTGCGGCTGGCTGGCACCCAGCTTGCCCTGCCACTCCTGCCAACACCTCCTGCCAGCCACACAATACCCCAGGCCATGACAGGCCACATACCACAGGTGACTCCAGCTGACATCCCCTCCACCCTGCTTTCAGCTGCTTTTTTTCCAGCTGCTTTCAGCTGGTTGTCCCATGGCCAACCTGCAACCTCCTGCCAGCCACCACACTACACGAGGCCTTGCCGCACTAGGCTCGAGCTCCACCCCCCGCCGCCTGACCTCAGCTGGCTATTCCACAGCACTGGCAGACACACAAGACCCCAGGCCATGCCATGTCATGACAGGCCATGACACACCAACATGTATTGAGCTGGTTGTCCCTTAGTCTGTGCTCCCCTTACCATCATGACAAGGCAATTGGCGTTGCTGTAATAGCCACATGCTAACCTGCTCTCACCATCATGACAAGGCATTTTCCTGCCGGCATAGCTGCAATACACAGCCTCCTGGGCGTTCCATGGTGCATGCTTGCGTCATGCTCCTCTGCTGCCCTGCAGTACTTCAACACCTGTGGCGGCAGTACAGC
Source organism: Haematococcus lacustris (assembly GCA_030144725.1). Taxonomy (NCBI): domain Eukaryota; kingdom Viridiplantae; phylum Chlorophyta; class Chlorophyceae; order Chlamydomonadales; family Haematococcaceae; genus Haematococcus; species Haematococcus lacustris. The sequence continues at coordinate 7,548,511 of JASKMD010000003.1, forward strand.
ACAGGCTGCCGCCTGCCTGGCTGTGCTCCACACCACCTGGGCGGAGGGGCTGCAGCAGCAGGCGGAGCAGGTGTGGGGCGGAATGGGGGGTAGGCCCAGCAGCAGCAGGCAGAGCAGCAGCTGGGAAGCTGGCTATGAGGTAAGAGATGTGACGGATGAGTCAATTGGGTCGTACCCGTAGTCAAGCTCGGCAGTGATGCTGCCTGGATTGTGGTGTCTTCAATCCTCGCATCTTTTTGCTTCTCACCCCTCTTTGCTTCTCAGTCTATGTAGGTGGGGTCAGGGGTGTGAAGTTTGGGATTTTAGATCCAGGGGTCTCTAGAAGTGAGGCTAGGCCTAAAGCTGCCCCACGGGATGGGGCTGTGGATGTTAGTCTTAGGTCAGGGTCGAACCAGGGTCAGGGTCAGGGCACCAGGTCGAGGTAAGGGTCAGGTCCAGGGTCAGGGTAAGCGCAGAGAGGTCAAGGTCGAGGTCAGGGTTGGGGTTAAAGCGCAGAGAGCCTGATTGTCACTCTTGCCATGTTGCTTCTGTAAGTTGTGTAATAAATCAGGGGTTGCTGGGATACATCTCTACAGCCATCAGCACCCTCTCTGGCAGCTGGGCGCAAAGTTCGGGCGGGTGGGCAGGCAGGCAGGCAGGCAGGCAGGCAGGCAGGCAGGCAGGCAGGCAGGCAGGCAGGCAGGCAGGCAGGCAGGCAGGCAGGCAAGCAGGCAGGCAGGCAGACAATCTTTTCTTATGTTTCTGGGTTGCAGGTTGGCCGGCACCTGCTGCGGCGGCTGCAGCAAGAGGTGGTCCCAGCCTACCCTTGCGTGGGTGATGCCCGTGGCCTGGGCCTGATGCTGGGCCTTGACTGCGTGGTGGACAAGGGCAGCAAGGCTCACGCGCCTTGTGTGGCCCGCTGGATCAAGGAGCGCTGCAAGGTGGGTGGGTGGGTGGGCATGCTGCTGCGTGGAGAGGCTGCTGGGGATGGGGGCGATTGTTCCAAGGGCTGGAGGCCAGTCGATGTTGCTGGTGGTGGTGTTGGCAGGGGCTAGGGCTGTTGGGAAAAGGCTGTGGGGGCCGGGAGAAGTCAAGCAGAGGGGAGGGGTTTGTGTGGGGGGAGGTGGGCAGCTGTGGCCTTATAGATCTCAAGCTGTGCTTGGAAGAAAAGGAATAAAGAAAGAGAGAAAGGACTACTCTGGGAAGGAGCGTGGCTATACACCAACTACGGGTATGGCCTCAAGGCTAGGTGTGGATCTCGTGCTTATTTTATGATAAGATCATGTTCCCATTGCCAGTGCTGACCCTATCTTAACGACGGCTGCAGTGCTGCATTGGGTGCGACAATGTTGATGGTGATGGTATGGGTCATGCCCACGGTGGGGAGGGGTGGGGTGGGGTGGGGTGGGGTGGGGTGGGGTGGGGTGGGGTGGGGTGGGGTGGGGTGGGGTGGGGTGGGGTGGGGTGGGGTGGGGTGGGGTGGGGTGGGTGGGTAGGCAGGCCAGAAAGCTATTCTACCGAATGTTAGGCCGGGGGGGGACCAGGGGTGACCCGGGGTGCACCAATGCAGTGACCCGCGCTCCCCTCCACCGCCACCTGTTGACCAGTGAAGGTGTGGTGTGGTGCAGGCACGCCGTGTGCTCCTGTCCTGCGACGGGCCATACGACAACGTGGTGAAAATGAAGCCGCCCCTGGTGTTCGGCCTGGCTGAGGCGGACAGGCTGGTGGGCTGCATCAGGTGGGATGACTGCTTGCTGTGCCCTGCCTGCCCTGCTTGCCCCGCCCCGCCCTGCCCGCCCTGCCCGCCCTGCCCGCCCTGCCTGTCACCTGCCCTGCCTGCTGCCTGGCCTGCAGTGCTGTGTTGCGTGAAGAGCTGACGCCTGGCACCTGGGCGTCCCTGATGGCTGCGGAGGGTCAGGCCTGGGCGCTGCTGTACGGGCCCCGCATGGCCCTCTACCGCACCAATGCAGCGCAGCTGGGCCTACTGACCCACACCATCGTCACCAACACCACAGCAGCTGAGGAGGCGAGGGCAGCCGCGCTGCAGGCTTCCCTGTCCCTGCCTGCTGACACCCGCTGTGAGTATGAGCTGGCAAAGGGTTTGGCCGAGCAGCCACAGGAGGCATACATCCAGCTCTGTGCTGCAGCCGGGGCGGCAGAGGGGTCGGCAGGGAGCGAGGTGGGAGGAGCTCACGGTGGAGGCCCCCGGCCCAGGCTCTGAGGTACGCAGGCTGGGGTGAGACATGGATAGGTTGAGTCGCAGTTAGCAGTGCAGCACCTGTGGTGGGGATGGATTACTGGCATGTGGCATGGGACGTGCGGCTGGAGTAGCCAGTGCATTGGAGAGCGAGCATCTGCCCAGTAATGAGATCAGGGTTCAGGTCGTGGAGCCATGCAGGTGAGGTCTTGCATGCGACAGTGTTTTGGAGTGTAAAGCAGGACAAGCAGTCTTTCACCATCAGCAGCACAAGTGGGCTCGTTAGTTTGTGGGATGTGATCACCGATTGAGTTAACGTGTTGTCGCTGGGAGTTTGCTGCCCATGTGCTGTGCTATAGCCTTAGCCACCGTTGCTGGATGCTGCTGGCTAGGCGCAGTGGTGCAACTGTCTGTACAAGAGTGTGTAACCTGTAAGGTGTAAACCGGGACAGTTGTGCAAATGGTTTGTGTACGTTTGGTCATTCAGAATGTAATTTGCAACGTGTCGTGGCTGCAGGCCTGTGCGATACGGGGTTACGGGTTACGGATACGCTTACATTACTTACCGTAGCTCAGTAAGCACACGCGTAAGTTCCGCCTAACCGATCTGTAAGTTCCGCCGTAAGGGGGTCCATGCAAACATGCGGGCCATCTTTTTCGCTTCTCCCCTTCCGCCTTCCCTGCTTCCTCCAACCCTGCTTCACCTGTTTCATCCAACTTTGTTTACTCACCGAGCCTATCTGCTTCCGAGTGTTTAGTACTTAGCACGTTACACCCAACCATCTGCATAAGCATCAACGTCTGCACTGTGACAGCACCTGCTGAGCTGCTGAGCTGCTGGGCTGCTAATACCGCAAACCCTCCCCTTCTCACGCATGCGATGAAGTCATGCATGCAATGAATGGGCGCCCATGTCGTGCGCCACAAGCATCAGCGTTGTGCCAGCTGCCATCCAGCACCTGCACGACATGAAGTAGTAGGTGGCACATCCAGGTAGATGGCACAGTGTGATAGGATGCCTCTTTGCGGTGACTCAACTATGAGGGCGGGTAGGCAGGCATGCGGGCAGGCAGTCAGACAGGCAGGCTGGCGGATAATCACGTGAACATGCCGCAGCAGTAGCAGTCAGCAGCAGCAGTCAGCAACAGAGGCAATCTCTCACCAAGTAGCGAGAAGGGGGTGTCCAATCAGGCTTGAGAGCCCGTACAAACTCCAAGAAGGCACCTGACTCTACAATGGTGAGCGGCAAGCCATCATGCAGCAACCACTCCAACAGCAAGCGGTCAGCACCGTGGTTGTCCACCTCCAGGCTTGGGCCTGCCTGGCCCTGCGTGGCCTCCAGGTGCTGACGGACGGTGTGCACGTTGGCTGCATCAGCCATGGCCTCGACACTCAATAGGTACGAGCAGGTGACTGTCAGCAAATGTGCACCTAGGTGGTTCGGGTTGCTGCCAGGGGCAGCCTTGACAGCAAAGGAGCAGAAGTTGCACTTGCGCCTGTCTCTATCGCAGCCTTCGCCATTGCGCCGAAGTGCCTGTGATACCAGACCGGTGTGCTAATGTTGGGCTGGTCGCTCCGGCTGCGCTTTCTGAGCGGCCCGGAGACGTCGGGGATCTGCCGCACATCCTCTGCAGTGGCCATGGATGACCGGCGCAAAAGTGTCTGCATCTGCAGACGCTGAGTGGCGCGTGGTGACCCTAACTCCATCGCAATGGATGTGCGCTCGTCGCGACACACTGATGTTGCTGTGGGGCCTGAAGGTCACAGGGGGCTTCACACATACGGGAAGCGGTTGGTTCCGGACTTACCCCGTATCGCTTACGGACATACTTACTTACGGGTTACCAGCCGGATATCAGTAACTTACCCCGTATAGTCACAGCCCTGCGTGGCTGGGAATCTGGCTCCATGTGCTAGGTCACAATCTAAATCACAGATGCTAGGTGTTGCTAGCCTGGCACAGTGCTCTGTGCAAGCTATGCTGCTGTTGCTGTTATTAACTACCTGCGGATGCCTTGCATGGGGAGGAGGTGCTTGTGTTGTTGTTTACTGTTGTTTGAATTCCTGAATACATCAAACTGAAATAACCAACTAGAAAGCACGTGAACATAGAGCAAAAAGAATCGGCACGATGACACTTAGCAGAACATGTTGGGTGCACAGCCTTACGCATATGGTCGTCCCTTGTGTATACCGGCGTCCCGCCGGTGTGCGGCCAGACTTCTCACTGGTCGAGTCCAGTCGGCTCTGAAGGACAACTTCGGCATGGACTTTCAGCGAGAGCTTGAAGCGCTCATGAAGGACACAACACGCAGGAAGCAGGTGGCCGAAGCAATTCTCTCCTCTATGCACGACGGGGCGAAGGAATCGGAGTCGGTCAACGGTCAGTCATACACACTGACGGCGCATGGCCTGTGCTGCATGGCCAACTAAGTTTGTTGTTTTCGTCTGCAGGCACATCACAAGGCGATGATGGGACGGAATTGCAAAGGACGGCGAAAAGAGCGAAGCAACTAACTCTGAAAGACATACCTATTGGATCACGTCAAAATGCCCAAGAGGCTCGGTATGCCCTGGACACCAGCAATGGTGGCAGCAAAGGCAGCCCCAGCGTCAAATCCACAAAGACCTTTAAGATCAGCAGCGGCAGCAGCAGCAGTAGTAGGAGCAGCAGCAGCATCCGTGACCAGACACGTCATGACCAGGCAGCTGGCATGGGGGGGCAGAATGGGGGCAGAGGGGAGCAGGTCAGGGCAAGAGAAGACCGAGATAGAGGTAGGGAGGAGCACAGCAGCTATGACGGGGCCAGGGGCTACACCAGTTACGGGTCTGAAGGGCTGAGGAGCAGCAGGAGGGAGGGCAGTGCCAGCAGCCCCCTCAGGAGGAATGGCAGGAGCCAGACTGCTCCTGACAGTGAGGGGGGCAGGCCTAGGGGTGGGGCCCAGGGCAGCAGCAGGGACGCGGCCAGGGGCAGGGAGGGGAGCAGCAGCAGGGATGGAGCCAGGGGCAGGGAGGGGGGCAGCAGCATCGTGAGGGGTAGGGGCGGGGAGCAGGACAGTGACTTAGAGAAGGTGAAGGCCATTGGTGGCATCAGGGTGGAGAAGGACTCGGCTGTGATGAACCCGACCGTGTTCCTGGCGCCTGACAAAGCTCGGCTGTTCGAGTCAGGTGAGCTGGCAGTGGTGGGCTGAGGGGGAGTACCGGGTGAGTGCGTGGGTGGGCTGGGGCTGGGAGGGGGTGGATGGGCTGGGGAGAATGGGTGGGAGGGGTTGAGGTGGGGTGGGCTGGCCATGGCTGCTGTGAGTTTGTTCACATCGTCTGGCCTGCAGCTGCAGCACCCGGTGCTCCCACCCCACACTGCTACAGCTCAGCCCTGTCTTGCCCAGCTAGCTAGAGTCTGGCAGGTCCTGTACCCCCACCCCTGACTTGTGTACCCCAGGACACCAGGCCATCCTGCCCCTGAGCTCACTCATTGACCTCACCCTGGTGCCCTGGCCCTGCCCTGACCCTGGCCCTGCCCTGGCCCTGGCCCTGCCCTGACTCCCTGGCCCCTGGCCTGGTGGCACGCCTCCTTGCTGTTGTCACCATGAGCAAACGCGATGCCATCCCTTACATGCTCGCATGGTTAATCAGTGCAATGCATGGTCAAACCTGTCGCGTGGTGGCTCGTATGCACCTGTTGTGGGGCTGTGGCAGTGTGCACACCATGCTTGTCTTGCATGGCAGCTGCATGCACCCCATGCGCCCATGCGCAGGCAGCCCCATGGTGTACAGTGGCGCCACACGACGGGTGGTCAGCCGGCGTGGTGACCCCCTAGATGCTGGTGACGCAGTGCTGCTGGCGGATGATGCTGGCAATGAAATCGGCTGGGGTGTGTTCAACCCGGTCAGCATGTTCAGGGTCAGGTGAGGTGGGGGGAGAGGGGGGTGGGCAGGGAGAGGGTGTGAAGCTTGCAAGGGGTGGAACCTCTGACCCTGACCCTGACCCTGACCCTGACCCTGACCCTGACCCTGACCCTGACCCTGACCCTGACCCTGACCCTGACCCTGACCCTGACCCTGACCCTGACCCTGGCCCTGGCCCTGGCCCTGACCCTGACCCTGACCCTGACCCGACCCCCCTTTACTGACTTAATGCAGGTTGATGCAGCTGAAGGAGGAATACGATGGGGAGGGCGCCACCCGCCTCAGCCGTGCTGCCTTCATGAACATGCCCGCCCTCATCCGCCTGCGGGTGGGCCAGGCGGCAGCGCTGCGGCAGCACCTTGGGCTGCCTAGCCCTCACACCACCAGCGTGTACAGGTAAGGACGGCCCACCCCCTGAGTACCTACCCCTGACTGCCTACCCCTGACTGCCTACCCCTGAGCACATAAGGACATAGCCACATGAGCACAAAAGGATGGCCCTCACCCTGTGCCCCTGACCCAGCTGACCCTGACCCTGACCCAGCTGACCCTGTGGACATCACCAGTGCCCCAAGCGTTATGTGCTCTGACTGGTGTATGTGGACATCAGCCCCATGCCGGGTGGATGGGTGGAGCAGGCTGCTGCCCCTAAGTGCAGGCTGGCCCTCCCTTCTGGCACGCCTTCCCATCCCTCCCCTTCCCTCCACCATCACCACCATCACCACCATCACCACCATCACCATCATCGCCATCACCCTGACCCTCTCCTGTAGGCCTAAAATCCGAAACCCATCCCTCCTCCCCTCCTGTAAGCCCTCCGCCCACCTCGGCCACCAGCACATCATCCTCTTCGTGCACACTCGCCCCTCCTGTGTGCCCCTCCTGGGCCCTCTGGCCACTAGCAGCAACATCATGTTGAGCGGCAGCAGCGCTTCGCTGGCTGTCTGCTGCAGACTTTGTCAGCAGCACGCCATGTCTCCTTGAGCAGCCTTCGTCTTCTCTGCTCCTGTCTGCGCTCTCTACTGTGCCGCTCGCATGAAGCCCATCTCGACCTTGGCCATGAAACACGCCCTGGCATCCCCACCTACTACACTGCCCCTACCTGCACCACTATTGCATGCTACACCTCATCCATGGAAACTCCTATCTCGACTGCTCTCCTGGTTTCCGGCCACAAGCCTCCTCCACCCCTCACCCCTCGCCCCCCTCCCCCCACCCTCTGCCTCCCCCCACCCCTTGCCTCCCCTCCCCCCTTGCCTCCCCACTCCCGCCCGCCCCGCAGGCTGGTGAACAGTGAAGGCGATCGCCTGTCCGGCTGCATCGTGGACATGCTGGGCGACACGGCAGTGGTGCAGAGTGCAGCTGGCTGGGTGGAGCGGTACCGTGCAGAGGTGGAGGCGGCTGTGAGGGAGGCCAGCGGGGCGCAGCTGGTTGTGTGGCGGCCGCTGGCTGAGATTCTGAAGGAGGAGGGGGTGGAGGGGGGCAGCAGCAGCACCACACCACCCACCCCCGCCGCAACCACATTGGAGACAGCAAGGGATGGCCCCGCCCCCTCCCTGGAGTCCAGTGCAGCCCCCGACCTTAGCTCTGGAGCAGACACCACCCCTACCCTCACCCCTACCTCCACCCCTACCAACCCCACTCCCACCCCCACCTCCACCACCCCCACTCCCACCCCCACCTCCATCACTCCCACTCCCACCACCACATCCACCATCACCACCACCTTAACCCCTATCTCCACCCCCACGCCTACCCCTACCTCCACCACCTCCACCACCTCCACCAGCTCCACCCCCGCCACCAGTCACGGCCCTAGCCCCACCCCCAGTACGGATCAGGGTTCAGCGTGCAGCACAGCCACTAGCCAGGGTGGGGCCAGTGCTGAGGCGCCCCTGCAGCAGCAGGAGCAGGAGGAGCAGCAGGAGGAGCAGCAGCAGCTGGGGGAGCAGCAGGAGCACCAGCAGCAGCAGATGGAGGCAGAACTGGGGGAGGGTGAAGGGGCAGCGGCAGGGGGGTCAGGGGAGTTTGTGACGGTGCTGGAGAACGGCATTAAGTTCCTGGCCGAGCCGTTTGGGCAGAAGACGGGCTTCTACGCAGGTGCGGCTGACTGGCCCCGCCCCCTGCCTCATTCTCGGTGCAGCCTCCAGCCTCCAGGCCTCGGTGCAGCAGTTAATCTGGCCTGCAGTTGGTCTGGCCTACTGGGGCTGGCCCAGGTCGTCTCCAGCCCATGTCCTCCTTGTGCCCAGTGCCCAGCCCCCAGCCTCCAGGCCCCGGTGCAGCAGCTGGTCTGGGCTGCTGGGGCTGCCCCAGCTCGTCTCTACACAGGCCTATGTCCCCCTCAGCTGTGCCTGCCCTGCATTCACTGCCCATCACCCACCCTCACTCTGAGCTGTCACTCTCATCTCACCCAGTGGGCTTGTGACAGTCATAGCCTCACACAAAGATGTGTGACCAGCGACCTCCCACACCTAGCACTATGGGAGTGATGGGTGGGTGTGAGGTGTGGGGGGTGTGAAGTGTTGAGGGCGGTGGTGAGAGAGGCGGTTAGAGGTATTTTGCAGGTCACACTCTCACTCTTTCTTATCCCCTTGCGCAAATATGCTAGAACGCAGCTGCGGGTCGCACCCAGCGCCAGGTCACTAGGCCTTTTCCTGGACCCGAGCTTCGTAGGCCTGGAGCTAGGCACGGTCTTTCTCAGCCACCTGGCAGGCCTGAGGGGGCAGTCACTGGCAGGGCAGAGCTGGTCCTGGGCCTGACAGGGTGCTGCCCCTGTGTTCGCCCCGGTGCTCGCCCTAATCCCTGGAGCACTCACTCCCTGGTCCCCTGATCCCTGGTGCAGACCAGCGGCTCAACCGCCAGTTTGTGGCGGGCCTGTGTGCGGGCAAGCGGGTGCTCGACCTGTGCTGCTACAGGTGAGGGGGAGGGGGAGGGGGAGGGGGTGGGGAGGGGGAGGGGGAGGGGGAGGGGGAGGGGGAGGGGGAGGGGAGGGGGAGGGGGAGGGGGAGGGGGAGGGGGAGGGGGGAGGGGGAGGGGGAGGGGGAGGGGGAGGGGGAGGGGGAGGGGGAGGGGGAGGGGGAGGGGGAGGGGGAGGGGGAGGGGGAGGGGGAGGGGGAGGCTGGGGTAATGGGGTAATGGTGAGGGTGGGTTGGGGTAAGGCTGAGGGTTAGGGTTAGGGTGGCCTGCACTCATCAGGCGCCTCACCCTGCACCATCAGACCTGCACTCATCATGGTCAACCATCAAAAGCTGTCAATCACCACCGACTGCCAGCAACCACACAGTATTGCTTGAGTGAGGGTGTTGTCAGCTCACCCCAACCACCACCACGCTGCTGCTGCTGCTGCTGCTACTGCTGCTGCTGTGCTTCTACAGTGGGTGCTTCTGGCAGCAGCCACCAACACACCTTGGCCCTCCACCCACAGGCTAGCCAGTGAGGGTGCTGTCAGCTCACCCGACCACAATCTCACCAGGTGCCTCACTAGATCCCTTTCACACCACTCAGCCCTCACCTGCTGCTGCTGCTGCTGCTGCTGCTGCTGCTGCTGCTGCTGCTGTGCTGCTGCTGTGCTGCTGTGCTGCAACAGCGGAGGCTTCTCTTTGGCAGCGGCGCTGGCGGGCGCAGAGCACGTGACAGGTAGGGGGGGGTGAGGGTGGGGTGGGGGTGGGGTGAGGGTGGGGGTGGGGTTGGGGGTGGGGGTGGGAGGTAAGTACATGTATAGATGAGATTATATCTATAGATAAAGGTGCAAATGGAACTGCGTTCATATGTCACATTAGGACCTGACATGCCTGTGAGTTATGGTGTGATGTCAAGTTCATGGTGTGATGTCATGGGCGAGAAAGTCAAGGAGTAAGCGGAGCAGTGGACCATGCCATGCACGCCCCTCCCACCCTCACGCCTTGTGAGCTGAGCGGGTGGGACAGCAGCAGCAGCTCCAGTGCTCTAGCAACACCGCAAGAAAGAAAGAAAGAAAGTAAGAACGACTTTCCCGAATGGAGCGTAGACTGGACCTTTTTCTATTTGCTCCATGCTACTCAGCAGCACCCCCAAGTGGGGGTCACACTTGGGGGCCCTCCATTGTGGGGCTAGGTGCTCGCCCTCATGCATAGTTCATAGGCGCGAAGCATCATATCATAGGCTCATATCGCCAATAGCAACATCGCAGGTCAGAGGTCATTGTTTTAGCGCAGTGCGCGGTAGTGCGCTTTGTAAAGAGACAATTCCATAGCGCTCAAGCAACCGCCGAAACATGGCATGTTCATGCTCATGTTCATGCTCATGCGAACGCTGTATATCTAGCGCCCAGGAAGAAACACTGTTGATGAGCCTTGCTTGCTACCCCTGCTCTAATGATGGCGAGGTAAGGAGGCTAAGAGCTGAATTAGCGCTACAACTGAGTGCTCTTAACTATAAGCTAAGAGAGCAGCTCTTGAACAAAGCCACAAGGCAAGCCCCTCCCATTGCTCCCATTACCACAACGGGAGTGCCCCAGGAACTTTGTCCTGGCAGCACTTGCGTATTATATTTTCATGCAAGCCCCTGCTTTGATGGCGAGGGTGAGGGCCTAGAGGTCAGGTCTCCACCCCTCCTGGCCTTTTGCCCGGAGCGAAGATCTGAGTACTAAATAATGCCATGCCATATCAGCCCCTCGCATGGGGAGGTTAGCCCCTGCCACATCGGTCATGCCCAGCGTGGTGGGACAGCAAAGTGCTCCAGCAGGAACTCTGCTGCTGCTGCGGCCGGCGGCTGGCTCTGCTGTGCTGCTGATGGCCGGCTGTGCTGCCGGGATGGAGGTGGGCAGCCCGCTGTTGCTGGGCTGCTGGGCTGCTGTGATGGCGGTGGAGGTGGGCCGCCTGCTGTGTGCTGCGCCCAGGGGTGGACAGCTCAGCAGGAGCCCTGCAGCTGGCAGCCCGCAGCGCTGAGCTGAACGGCATCAGCTCGGTAGGGGGACAAGAGGAGGGGGGAAGGGGGCAAGGGGGGCGTGCGGGCGTGAATGGGGGGAGAGGGGGGTAAGATCAGGGAGGGGAGCTGTGGGGGAGGGGGTTGGGGGGTTTGAAGGATGAGGGGGTGAAAGGAGGGGACCATAGGAAAGAGTGTCGCATGGGGATTGAGAGGGAGGGGGGTGGGAAGTAAGGGAAGCGGAGGGGAAGTCGGGGAAGCAGGTGGGGGGAAGGAGTTGATGACTGGGCTCAGTGGCCTAAGAGCAGGGGCGGGGGAGGGCAGGGCATGAAGGAGGCACACTAGGGGTGAAGAAAGCAGAGGAGGAAGAAAGGAGGGGAGAGAATGGGAGGATGGGAGAGGAAGGAGAGGAGGAGTGGTCCACACGGCATCATTGCCGCCACTGCCGCTGCTGTCCCCGACCTGGTGGTGGTGTGAGGGGCCAAGCGGAGGCAAGCGGAGGGGAGAGGAGGGGAGAGGAGGGGAGAGGAGGAAAGGAGGGGAGGAGAGGAGGGGAGGGGTGGTCCACACGGTATCATTGCCGCCACTGCCGCCATTGCTGTTGCTGTTGTCCCCACTCTGGTGGTGGTGTCACCGCCCGCTCCTGCCCCTGCCGCTGTCACCGCCCGCTCCTGCCCCTGCCGCTGTCACCGCCCGCTCCTGCCCCTGCCGCTGTCACCGCCCGCTCCTGCCCCTGGTGGTCCCTGGGCTGCAGGAGCGCATCAGCTGGGTGAAGGAGGACGTGGACAGTTTCATGAAGCGGCACCGCCTGACAGGCGAGCAGTGGGATGTGGTGGTGCTGGATCCCCCCAAGCTGGCGCCCAACCGCGCCTCCCTCGCCCGCGCCACAAACAAGTGAGACCACCGACAACAAATGAGACCTCAAGCGCCAACTAGTCCAACTGCCAACTGGTCAGAACCAGCACACTCTCATGCAAGACACCCGTGCACAACCCTCCGTGCAAGCCAGGTCAAGGTGTTGGTCTGAGGGGTACCTCCCTCCACCACTGCGCAGCTTCATTGCGCACCTCCCATGGCAGCTATGACCCCCATCCCTGGTGGCAGGTCCCATTCCCCTAAAGCTCACTGGGCTCCCATATTCGTATCTCACTCGTTCTCTCTACTGCAAGTGCACTGAAGAGCTACTGTTGCCTGGGGCTGTACACTGCACAGTGCTGCAGCTTGGTAGCTAGTGGGTGCTGTGGAGTGGCCTGGTGGCCCTGGTCCCATTCCTGCCAACCACAGGGCTCCTTGCTCACCACTGCACTGCAAACTGCCTGGCACTGCACAGCTGAGTGATGAAGGGCTGCACCCTGGAGGGTAAGGGCTGCACCTGCGGCTGAGACGCCCCAGCTACCCCACTGGCCTGAGGCAGCTGCCCCCTGCCCCCGCACCCCTGCCCCCGCACCCCTACCTCCCGCCACTGCCCTCGCACCACTGCCCCCGCACCCCTGCCCCCGCACCCCTGCCCCCGCACCCCTGCCCCCGCACCCCTGCCCAGGTACCGCTGGCTGAATGAGCTGGCACTGAGGCTGGTGGCCCCCGGGGGCATCCTCACCACCTGCAGCTGCTCAGGTCAGCCCCTCCCTCCCCACCCTCTCCCTTCCAGGGTCAGGGTCAGGGTCAGGGTCAGGGTCAGGGTCAGGGTCAGGGTCAGGGTCAGGGTCAGGGTCAGGGTCAGGGTCAGGGTCAGGGTCAGGGTCAGGGTCAGGGTCAGGGTCAGGGTCAGGGTCAGGGTCAGGGTCAGGGTCAGGGTCAGGGTCAGGGTCAGGGTCAGGCATTTCAGGGCCTACTCATACCCCACGGCCGTCCCTCCTGTCTGCAGGCGCTATGAGCCAGAGCGGCACCTTCCTGCCCACCGTGCTGGCGGCCGCGCAGCACAGCGGGCGCAGCCTGACCACGCTGCGCACAGCCGGTGCCGGGCCAGACCACCCCCTGCACCCAGCCTACCCTGAGGGCACCTACCTCACCTGCCTCACCTTCAGGGTCCTGTGAGGGCTGGCAGGGGCAGGGGCAGGGGTAGGGGTGTGTTGAGGGCTGAGGGGCAGGGCAGGAGGAGGAGGGGAAGCGGGGTGGGGCAGCGGTGCAGTGCTGCTGAGATGTTTCAAAACTGTTGAAGGCAGGCAGGGGCTGTCGATGGTCGACAGGGAGGGGCTCTGTGCGCTTGATGTGCAGCTGGCAGGGCAGGGTCAGGGTTGAGGGGAGGGAAGGCAGGGAAGCATGCCGATGTTGACCGAAGGGATCTCTGGTGGGCCTCGCAGGGGGGCAGAGACTAAGTAGAGGCAATGCAAGTGGCCGCAGTTGAGGCGGTCGCAACCATGTGTAGCGAAGGGCGCTCTGTGGCAGAGTCACATGGCCGCAGCTGCGTCGTAGTCGAGGGGCTTTGCGCAGCACAGGCATCAGTGTGGGAGATTGTGGCACTATGCTGCTGCAGCTGCCCTGCAACCACCACTTACACCACCACCATCAACACCTTGACGTTTCTGGCACCACTGCTACCAGCACGTGATGAGTGGTGGCTATGCCATATGGCCGAGATGATGATGGAAAAGGCTAACGGTGCAAGCCCTTCGTTGTAACTGTCACTGTGCTTGCCCGTTTGCAATTTGAGCATGAGAGCTTGTGACGCGCTGCATGCCAGCATGCACTTGTTGGGGTGTCTCGCTCTTTGATCGTGTGTTCCATGTTTACTCATCCTTGTATCATAGCTCAAGGTCTACGATCTTCAGACGTCGACGCAGTGTGCAACCTGCCTTGCACTGTAAACCAAACATTTCAATGCAAACTGTATGATTTCCAAAAAGGCAAAACCAGGGCTTGTATGCTTCGAGATTTGCAAGGCAGAGGGTTGGCAGCAATGGCTGTTGCTGAGGCGACCACCGCGGAGCCCACACCTTCCGCAAATGGAGGCGCTGAGACGCACTGCCAGCCGGAGCCTGGAGTGAAGGGCTACGTGTCAGCAGAGCCACAAGCAGCCCCGGTGGCAAGTGCAACTGCAGACGACGCTGTGGGCCAGGAAGACGAGGATGATGGGGACGACGACGCTGCGGACGAATTAGCCGGTGCAGCAGGCGCAGATAGCGCGGCAGAAAAGAAGAAGAAGAAAAGTAGGTATCACCCAGGGTCCTCTCAAGGGAAGTATGTCAGCAGCACAAAACAGGAAAGCAACAGCTTGATGTATAGCTGTAAGTTACCTGTCTCAGCGTTTGATAGCCCCTGCCACGTCTTACTTCGTTGAAGCCTACCCCTACAGAGAAGAAGAAGAAAAAGTCCAAGGCAGCTGGTGGCGCCCCTGACATCCCAGCAGGGGAACCCAATGCAGAAGCACCTGCTGACAATGGGCATCCTGCGGCCAGCCTGGCGCCCGCCACCCCTACCGCCAGCAGCGAGGCCAGCAGCAACGCCAAGGCGAAGAAGGCAGCGGGGGCGGCACCCCTGGAGCAGACCAGCCCCCCCTCCATACCCGTGCGGTTGCTTTACAAGGATGGGAAGTTTCCAGCAGGTGAGCTGAACATGGAGCATCACAGGGATCACAGTGAGCCACGTATGGAGGTCAGGCATGAAGATAATGAGTTCGAAGATGAATTTGAGTCATGGCAGCTTGCCAGTCAACTATACTTGTCAGCCTGACATGGGAGCAGTTCAGTGCATGCAGCTGCAAGGAGCTGCTCATGTCCCAGTGCAGTGCGGCAGGGGTTGGGGCTGCTGTGACTGCAATCTGTGATGGCAATGCGAAGATGATCAGCGCATCATAGCTTGCATTTGTGTTGCCCTGCCCTGCCCTGCCCTGCCCTGCCTCGCCCTGGCCTGGCCTGGCCTGGCAGGTGTGGGTGGAGTATTGGTGTAATCTGGCTCCCCAGGGAGTTGCCTGGTGAGATTGGCAGCTAGCATGGGCAATCTACATACAAATCGAGGCCAGTCTGTATCCCCATAGTGTGACACATGAGGGTTGTTTATTGTTTTGGTGTGATGTGTTCTTGGCATGGATGGATGTATCAAATATCATGGGTGTGGAAGATGTATGTGGGTGCAACCTGAGCTGAGTTGAGGGTGACCAGGGGTGACGAAGAGTGACCTGCGTGTGGACCCAGAGTGACCTGCCTTGCGCCCAGGTGAAATGCAATCCTACAAGGACGACAACTTGTGGCGTGAGACCGCTGCTGAGAAGCGTGAGGCTGAGCGGCTGAGCTGGGACATGGTGAATGACGTGCGGCAGGCTGCTGAGGTTCACCGCCAGGTGAGGCCAGCAGGGCAGGCATGGGGTGGGCTGGCCTGGCCTGACGCAGAGGGGCAGAGGATCAGCAATGCCAGATTGAAGGGTGAGAGGGAGGGGTAGAGCACAGGTTGGGGTGTTGTTAACACGACCTGACCTGACCTGACCTGTCCTGACCTGACCTGACCTGACCTGACCTGACCTGACCTGACCTGACCTGACCTGACCCACAGGTTCGCAAGTACATGCGCAGTGTGATCAAGCCAGGCATCATGTTGAGTGAGATGTGTGAGACCCTAGAAGGCACTGTCAGGAAGCTCATCGAGGAGAAAGGGCTTGAAGCAGGTGGGGCAGCAGGCAGGCCAGCTGAGCATGGGACAAGCAGCAGGCTGGGAGGGTGCAGGCAGGCCAGCAGCGGAGCCGGAGGGGGTGCTGATGACTACTTCTTGGAGACAGCTGGCTGGTGGCCACAGGAGAGGTGAAGGGAGCTGATCCTCCTCCCTCCTCCCTCCTCCCTCCTCCCTCCTCCCTCCTCCCTCCTCCCTCCTCCCTCCTCCCTCCTCCCTCCTCCCTCCTCCCTCCTCCCTCCTCCCTCCTCCCTCCTCCGCCTCTTTGGGTCCCTGACGACAGGAGGGCAGTGGTCAGCTGTCTGTCAGTCAGCAGGCCAGCAGGGCCACCATCAGGCATCTGAGCTGGGGAGGGGAGAGGTACTGCCCACTGTTATCCCAGCTGCCTGTAGCCGCCTGTAGTATCACTTGCTGCCCGTGTCAGAGAGGTGGCCGCATGCGCTGCTGCAGGCATCGCCTTCCCCACCGGCTGCAGCCTGAACTACGTGGCAGCACACTACACCCCCAATGCGGGCGACAAGACGGTGCTTGATTACAATGACGTCATGAAGATTGACTTTGGCACCCAGGTCAGGCAGGGCCAGGGGCAGGGGCAGCGGGGGCAGGGCCAGGGGCAGGGGCAGCAGGGGTAGGGCGGGGATGAGGCCAGGCCGCTCCTGATGACTGTGTGTGTGATGAAAGGCATGTCTCATGACAGGCCATCCCACCTGATGGCCCAATGCCCCTGTTGACCCCACTACCCTTTCTGACCTCCGCCCTCCATCCCCCTCTCAGCTCCTTGCCCTACCCCCTCAAGCCCCTGTACTGCCCCCCCTCCCCTGCTCTGTGCTGCCCCGCCACCTGCTGCCCTCTACCCCAGTGCATCACTGGCCTGCACCTGCCGCTGCAGATAGGTGGACGCATCGTTGACAGCGCCTTCACGGTCAGCTTCAACCCGCGGTATGACCCGCTGGTCAAGGCAGTGAGCGACGCCACCAACACTGGCATCAGGGAGGCAGGTATCGATGTACGGCTGTGTGATGTGGGCGCAGCAATCCAGGAGGTGAGGGGAGAAGGGGGGAGCGTGGGCAGGGAAGGAGAGGAGAGGAGAGGGGGGAGGGGAGGGGGGAGGATAGTGAAGGAATGGAGGGGAGGGGATGGTCAGCAGAGGGGGAGAAGATGGGTAAGGTAAGGGTGGGAAGACAGCGGCAGCAAGTCGGGAGTGTGGTGTATCTGGCCTGACATTGGGCAGCTAGGGTGCCGCTGGTTATGTGAGAGGCTCGATGTGTTTGGCTGCAGGTCATGGAGTCGTACGAGGTGGAGCTGGACGGCAAAGTGTACCAGGTGCGCCCCCTGACCTCACCCTGACCCTGACCCTGACGCTGACCCTGACCCTGACGCTGACCCTGACCTCAGACTTGGAGCTGGCCTGCCTGGCTGTGCAGGTCAAGAGCGTGCGCAACCTGAACGGCCACTCCATCGCCCCCTACCAGATCCATGCGGGCAAGAGCGTGCCCATTGTCAAGGTCAGCCTGCCCCGCTCCCAGTCTGCCCGGCTGCTCCCAGCCTGCGAGCCCTGCTCGTCAGCAGCCTGCCTGGCTGCCAGCCTACAGCACTGAGACACTGTATCGGCAAGTGCACCCAACCCCCCCATTCTTCAACAAGTCAGCGGGTCACCTTCAACATTGTGCCAGACTCCAAACTCCAGTGAAACTCCAAGGTGAATTGTCCCAGGGCCTGGTTGTTGGCTGCACAGGGCGGGGAGGCCACCAAGATGGAGGAGGGGGAGTTCTTCGCCATTGAGACGTTTGGCAGCACTGGTGAGTGGTGGACCCACCTGCCCTTCCCTGCCAGCCACCAGCTGCCCAGCCTCATGCAAGCTGACTTGTCACACTTAAGGGTGCATGCGCGGTGTGATGTTCCCATGCTCCCTTGGCCATGCAGGGCGTGGCTATGTGCATGAGGACCTGGAGTGCAGCCACTACATGAAGAACTTTGATGTGGGCCATGTGCCGCTGCGCCTGCCCCGTGCCAAGCAGCTGCTGGCCACCATCAACAAGCATTTTGACACGCTGGCATTCTGCCGCAGATTCCTGGACAGGCTGGGTAAGGAGGGGAGGACAGGTTAGGGGAGGGTGGGAGGGCAGGCTGGGGCAATGAGAGGCAGCAGGGCCAGTGGACAGGGCAGTGGCGGGCAGACAGGCTAGTAGGGGCAGGGAGGTGAAGGTCAGCAGGGAGGAGTAGGGGCGGCAGCGTGGGGTGGGGTTGCAAGTCATGTCGTCACCCAGGTCTGCACACAGGTCTGCCTGCACTGCTGCTGCCCCTGCCCCTGCTGCCCTGGCCCCTGCTGCCCATACCTCTGCTGCCCCTGCTGCCGCTCTGCCGCCACCCAGGGGAGACCAAGTACCTGATGGCCCTGAAGAACTTGTGTGATGCCGGGGTGGTGGACGCCTACCCACCCCTGTGTGACCAGAAGGGCAGCTATGTGGCGCAGCTCGAGCACACCATCTACCTTGGGCCGTGCAGGAAGGAGGTGCTGTCGCGCGGTGATGATTACTGATCAGTCGTGGGGATGAGGGGACGACGGGGACGGTCAGCATGGTCAGCAGGAGGTGCCGCCCTGGGATTTACGAGTCCCGAGGCGCGCGGCGGACAGCGGGTAGCATGGTGGGAATGGATTGCACTTGGCGGGTAAAGCGCGCTGATTGCCTTTAGCCCCCGCGTGCACATGTCTGTTGTTACTGTCGCGCAAGTAAAACGCAGGGGTTGGATAAGTCCAGACTAAACAAAGCAGGCAGGTTCTTGGCCTTGTCCTGGCTTACTTGAGGTTGGGTTCAGCATTTGAGTAGCCAGTTGTTGTGGTTGGACGGCTGTAAGAAAGCAGTTGTCAGACTTGCTTCATCGACGTAGCCAGCCCTTGCAGGGCTACTGTGGCGTAGCCGTCCTGAGCAGTTTCCACCGTGGATGCATGCACTATTTCACACATGCCATGATAAACATAATACGCGATACCATCGTGATTACCTCCCACCGTCTAATCAACGAAGCAGTCTCAATGGCACCGCACATCACGGTTATCGAGGTGCGCCTGCCTGCTCGCTACACGCTAGGCACTTCAGTCCCTCTTGAGCGCGGTGTGTCGCTATACTGCGCTCGCAGAGCACCGAAATGTGGAAGCAGGCCCTGGCAGAAGCTGGGGACAAGCCGGTTCTAGTCGACTTCTATGCAGACTGTAGGTAGACAGCCGATGCAAGGTAGCTTTACACAGCGAGGCTGCACTCTCCCACGTCATGACAAACGAAGGTTGTGATGCTTGCAGGGTGTGGCCCCTGCAAGGTGCGCCCCTCGTGCTGAAATGTTCGCACGGGTATAACCCAGCTTGGGGACCGCTCAGGTCTCTGAGTGCATACTCTGATCAGCTCACACGCCAGCAGCTTCCTGTGCTCGCAGATGATCGCGCCCAAGTTTGCTGAGATGGCCGCGGCAAATCACGAGACAATGTGCTTCTTCAAGGTCAATGTGGATGACTGCGAGGTGCGCACAGGATATTCCCTGAGGCCCCAGCGTAGCCAACATTAACCTAATATCACAACTCAGCCCTCAATGAAGCAGCAGTGGCCTGAACATAGCATATGTGATGCAGCACCTGCAAGTATGTGTTTGACATGGGGTGTGTCACAATGGGGTGGTCATGCCTAAGTACATTGCATATGTGTGCATGTTTGTATGGTTACATGTGCTGTTTTGCAGGAGGTGGCCAAGATCTGCAATATCTCTGCAATGCCCACCTTCCTCGTGTTCCAAAACAACAACCTGGTGGACACCTTGGTGGGCGCTAACCTGGACAAGCTGCTGGCCCTGGCTGCCAAGTACAAATAGGCTGGTGCTGTGCAATAGAGCAAGGCAGCCCCATGCTCTCAGTTGACAGGTCAGTATAGCTCACTGAAGAAGAGCAACACTGGCTTAGCCCAGGGCCGTATGGAGGGCTGGCAGCTGGCACGTCACATAGGAACAGCAAGGAGCTGAACATGTGTGGGGCACATGGGATTTGTACAGGTGGACGTCAGGGGCAGGGGCTGCTTGTGGCGATGGGGATGGATGGGCTGGGTTATTTTAGGGGCGGGGTATCGTGTTGATGTGCATGTGGGGTGCATGCTCAATGTTGTAGGCCATGGTGGTGTGCAGGGTGGCAAGTGTCAGCGGATATCTCTTAGCACAGCGCCTGTAATTGACACATGTGTCACAGAAAAGGGCTGCGACACGAAAGGTAGGGCTAAGGGTCGCTGGGAGAACAAAGGCGGAAAGTAGGTAATTAAAGCAAACGAGCAGCCCACGCCCTAGACGTGTTGAAATAAGGATTATAGCTGGGTTTCCTGGCAGTACCTATCTCGGGCACTCTCGCAAGTTTTATTCCCTACAGCCCTCATGCCACACCCAAAATAAAGCACGAGTTGTAATCAAACACAGGCTGCGAGATCATTGGTATAAAGGCTACTGCCAGTGAGCCTGATGCCCACTTCAGTTCAGCCATTCCGGTGTGTGTGCCTCCAGGTAAGAGCTACTAGCAAGAGCTCTAACTAACCCTATAGCTGTTACTGACACACATCCCTTTTGTGAGGGGTGTGGTATCTAGTTTCCTAGATTGTCTTGATGTAGCTGGCTATTGCCGCCACTTGCGCAACAGGGCTTTGTCATGCACGTACACCCACTCCTGGCCTGGCTTTGGCATGGCTGGGCGGCCTTCCCATCTGCACAACTCAGTGGGACGTGGGCCTGGACCGATTGCACTATTCCACTGTTTTCGTGCCAACGGCCAGCAGCTAGTTGATGCCAGTTGGGGAGGTAATCACAGTGGTATCGCGTACCATGTTTAAACATGGCATGTGTGTAAAAGTGCGGCATTTTGCATTAACAGTCGTAACAGTGTGCAGCCTACAACCTGCGCTGGCAGAGCATGGATGCGCCCCGCCAGTGTAGTGGATGGTGATAGCCTATCCCGTGCGGCTTCAACCGCCGAAAGCATGCTTGGTCGTGTCGCCATGGACGCCGACAATCTTGCATTCCATGGACATTCCGCCAGTACTTCCCCTCACTCGTCGTGCATCAATGGACACTATCTCAGCCGCCTGCGCCAACAACAGCACAGCACTTGATAGTAATGGCTGTGTGTCAGAGGTTGTCAGCGGCAGCAGCGACGCTGGGCTCTCACGTGGACACTGACAAGCGTGTGCCCCACGCCCCATTTCCATGTGGCAAGTCAGAGCGATATATGTTTCGCTGTGCACAAACTAGTCAGGCCTGTTTAGCGGCATGGTGGTGACGGAGGTATGAACCCAGCTGCAACAGAGGCAAGGCAGTGTCAGCAGTGCCATAGGAGCATGACGAGGGTGAGGTGGGGCCACGAGGGGGAGACGAGAGGCACTCACCGCCGCCCACCCTGCCGCGGCGCAGCACGGTCCTGCCTCTCGCGCTCCCCCGCCAGCCCTGTCAGCGCCCCTGCACCCAGCTGGCCGTCGAACCTGCACCCCCACACCCCCACGCATCGTTGATGTGTTGCAGCAATGCTGGTGGCATTCCGTCATGCTGAACAGCAGCGAATGCAATGTCATGATGATGACACACACTCACATAGGCGACTCAAGACAAAAGCTGGTGGTGAGCATCCCCTCCCCTCCCACCTACCACACCCACACACCACGTTGCAGCTGGCCCTTGACCCAGGGGCGGGGTCAGGCTGGGCAGGCAGCCAGCGCACCAGCCAGGTGTGTGGTGGCTGCCCCAGGACCAGCCATAACCCAACCTAACCCCATCCCTTACCCTCACCCTAACCCCAACCCTAACCCCAACGCCCCAGTGGCAGGGCAGGGGCTGGCTGGACAGGCAAGTTGCGTGTCATCTCAAGCTATGCTTCTTGTGTTCTTGACTCAAAGCCAGGCCACAGCCAACAGCCCAAGACCCAGACAAGCCCAGATGCCCTGAAGGCATGATGTGGACCTTGCAAAGCAGCAAACAAGTGGTTAGGGAAGGGAAGGGAAGGGTCAGGCTGGTCAGGCCTGGAGCCATGCCACAGCACTGGCACGCCCAGCGTTCAGTGACCCTGGTGCCAGAGCTGATCACTAGCTGAGGAGGTTTGGGTTGTGCCCAGCTGTAGGGCCTGCCCAGCAGCAGCAGCCGCAGTCAGCCCTACCCCTCACGCCTTCCACATCCAGCGTGCTCAGACCTCACAGCTACTTACTAGCTGGCTGGTTGAGTGCTGGTCACGCTGAGTATGGCCTGCCTGGCAGCAGGACCAGCACTGAGGCAGTGGCAGCACTGAGGCCTGGCTGGAGTCTTGGTTGCGCCCAGCAGCAGGGCCTGCCGCCCAGCAGCAGCAGTGAGGCCCCCCCTGACAGGACCTGGCTCACCTGTCCTCCTCCATGAGCTCAGCCAGGCCCGCTGTGGGGTCATCCAGCATCATGTCGGCACTGCGCAGCTCCAGCTCAGCCTGGGTGCCAGCAACGGCAGCCACAGGGGCAAACGTCAGGGATTCTTTGCCTCGAGACAGCCAAGCTCATGTTTGTCAGGCTCCTGGTGGCGCCACCTGGCTGAACAGGCAGCTGAAAAGAGGAGGAGCCGGCATACTGGGCACAGCCATACCACAGCCACTCTGGGCATAGGGCACAGCACCTGGCTGGGTAAGCAGCTAGCAAGAGAAGAAGCCGACACACTAGGCATATAGGGTATGTGGCTCCATACAGTGTACTGGGCACGGCAAGGCTCGGAGCCTAGTACTGCAGCATAGCAGCGATAGCAGCAGCAGCAGCAGCAGCAGCAGCAGCAGCAGTAGCAGCAGCATGTCCCTGCTGCTGCTGTATGCTCCACACGCGGTCAGTGGGTCACAGTCTTCACTGCCTCCCACCTTGACATTCTTCTTCATCTCCTCCGCCTTGGCCTGCGCCTCAGCCCGCTTCTTGTCAGCTGTTTCAGAGGCCTGGTTGGCGTATGCCACCCGCGCCTCTATGGATGTTATGAGGGCCTCAGCCTGATGCAGCCTGCACACAGGGCACAGTCCAAGTGGGCTGCTGCTACTGCTGCTGCTCTGGCGGCTGCTGCGGCTGCTGCTGCTGCGTCTGCTTTGGCGGCTGCTGCTGCTGCTACTGCTTCTGCTTTGGCGGCTGCTGCTGCTGCTACTGCTGCTGCTGCTGCTGGCCTGGCATTGTTTCTGGCATCCGAGGACTTTGCAGCCCTCAGCAATGCAATGTGCTCGTTCTATGATTCTTCCTGGCCCACCCCCAGTAATGCACAATGGGGAGCAACTACGAATGGCATGGGACTAGGCACTATGGATTGAATGGGGCAGGGGCAGGGGCAGGGGCTCTCACCAGCTCAGCAGCCCTGCCTCCAGCTGCTGCACCTGCTCCTGGCGCACGTCCCTGCCCACCACATCATGGATGTGCAAACAGGCCTGCCGCTGGTCCAGCTTCCCCTTGATGAGGCCGGCATAGAAGCACTCTGTGATGAGGAAGTCCTCCAGCTGCCGCACTGTGCTGATGTCCAGTGCCTGCTGCAACTGGGTGTAGGGGATGACCTGGGGGCATTGGCATGGGCGGCATGGGCATGCACGGATGCACACATCCAGTTGTCCACACGCACTAAACCCCACAAGGCCTTGGCCATTACCACAATAGTGGCTAGCAGAGACCATGGAGTTGTCATTGCAGGGGTCCATGACAAGCACTGCTGTGCTTAATGATATGTCCTTGGGGTTGCATGCAAGATAGCAGGACGCAGGAGGCTGGGTTCTGGGGTGTGCCAGGGTAGGTAGGGAGGGGGTCAGGGTTAGGGCCAGGGCCAGGGGCAGGGGCAGGGGCAGGGGCAGGGGCAGGGGCAGGGGCAGGGGCAGGGGCAGGGGCAGGGGCAGGGGCAGGGGCAGGGGCAGGGGCAGGGGCAGGGGCAGGGGCAGGGGCAGGGGCAGGGGCAGGGGCAGGGGCAGGGGCATCCAGAGCAGCGCCTACCTTGGTCTGCAGAGCCAAGGACACCACTGTCAGCTGCTTCAGCTTGCTGCTTTGCTGCTCGTTCAATTGTGGCAGGCTGGCGGACTGAGCTGCATGTGGCACCATGTAGGGTGCAGCACTGGGGCGGCAACAGCAGGCTGGAGGCAAAGAGCATGTCTTTGATGGTTGCAGGACACACTGCCGCCCTCACAGATAATACCGAAGGGATTGAGGCGCGCACCCTTGTAATCTGCCCAAGTCCCAAAAGCAAACAGCTGCAGTAGGCTGTAGAACGGTGCTAAGTCGTCCTTGGTGACCTGCGAGATTTGGTGCCTGCTTCGCGATCGTGATGCAGCTCCCGCACCAGCTTAGAATGCAGGGCCACGCACCTCCGCGACATTTAGGCTTGCCAGCAGCTCGCCAAACCCAAACACGCCTGGCGCTGCTGTGGCTTTGCTGATCAAATCAGCAAGAGCCTTGCCTCGGGCGCCCTTTGCCAGCAGCACGAATTGCTGGACCTTGCTGTCGTCTGACATCGTATGTGCTGTAGGTTCGCTAATCCAATGTTAAAATGCCACCTGCATCGCCTGCCTGACACACCATGTACGGGGATTGGGGGGCGTCTGATCAGGAGGTGACTGCCATCAACCCCAAACCATAAATCAGGGTTTCTTACCTGCGCGAGGGCACGACCCGCGCTGCTGCTGCTTACGCGTGTGCGCGAGTCCAATCTACCTGTGCTTCTTGTACTGTGCCGCCTAGGATCCCGCAGAGCCTCATTGCCGGCTACCAGAGTTTCGTCGACGCAGGTGCCAGTGCCGTCGCTGGAGCGCGTTGGCCGGTATTCTCTCTGCAACTAATTATCCAGGGTTGCCGTCTTGGTAGCTCACCAGGCTCTGGCCCATTTGGCACTGGGACACAAGCTTCACGGAGCCAAGGAGCTTCACAGCCAAGGAGCTTCACAGCCAAGGAGCTTCACACTTCACTGACAGGTCGCTGGCCAAGCCTTCCACAAACATGGCATGGGCGCCTACGACCTTCATCATTGCCTGACCCCTGTGACAGGGTTGTCGCCTAGAGTTGGCATGACAAGCATGCGCTGATGTGAGATGATGACTGCTCAAAGCAAGACAGCACTATAGGGCCTCCTGCTGCTACTGCTGCTGCTGCTGCTGCTGCTGCTGCTGCTGCTGCTGCTGCTGCTGCTGCTGCTGCTGCTGCTGCTGCTGCTGCTGCTCCTGCTGCTGGGCCTTGGGTGGCTTGTCTCGCAGCCACTTGTAGCCCAGGCCAGGGTACTCCTTGCCCTTGGCTGGCAAAGCTCCCTGCTCTGGCCACCAGCACAGCTCCAGCGGGCGTCACCAGCTCTCCCCAATGCGTTGCATGTTCAGAGCTGCATTGCAGACCCTGTCTACCCACCTGCCTGGCTGTGGTGCTTGCTTGACTTTGGCAGCCTTGCCCCGGGCCTTGCCTTTGCCCTTGGTGGGCTCAGCTGCCTGTGCAGCCTCGGTGCGCTTGCTGCGCTTGGCTGGCGGGGGAGTGTTGGGGCCTAGCTCTGGCTGTGTGGCTTCCTCCAGCCCAGCCCTGGCTGTGCCCAGCCCTGGCTTCCAGCCCAGACTTCCAGCCCAGGCTTCCAGCCCAGCCCTGGCTGTGGGGCCTAGCTCTGGCTGTGGGGCTTCCTCGCTGCTGCAGGGGGCCTGTGGGGGGTTGCAGGGGGCCACTACTGGGCACCACATCAAGCCCCGCACAGGCTGGTCACGCTGCTGGCTCCGGGCTGGGCGCAGCAGGCGGTGGTCCACCCGCCCTGCTAGGGGATTTCAGCCTGCACGCCTAGTGGGTTGCTCATGGTCAGCTCCTCCTCACAGGGCTGCTGGCCATCCACTGTTGAGCTGACCCGGGTGGTGCTCATCCACAAGCACCACCCTGCCCCACAGATGGTCGGACCCCCTGGGCCTGCACACCACCCAGCAGTAGGCTCGCAGCACCATGTCACCTCCCCGGGTAACAATGTCAGCTATGCTTAAGAAGACCACCAGCTGCTCGACACAGTCATGCAGTCATGCACACAAGGCACACACAAGACACCACCTTGCAGCACAGCCTCTCCTCTGCTAGTACAGCCTCGCAGGCATTGATATGCTGCAGCAGTGGCCTTCATTGACTCAGCCAAAGCGTATGACAACATCAGTCGCCCCTTCTTGTATGCTGCCATCGTGGCGGTAGGAGCAGGTGCCTTGTTGTCGTAGGTGCAAGTTATGTTGTCAGACCGCCATCACAAACGCAAATTAGTGCACAAGTAGCGATTTTGAGGGGGTGTTTTTGGTCAACGATTCGCCTCGGAATGAGACTTTTGTTCCATGGTCACCAACATCGTGAAAAAACTCGTAGTAATTAGCGGGATTCGTGAATTAGTTAAATAATAGTTAGTTCCCCCATTTGTAAGCTACTCCTTGTAGTGCAGTCCTGTACCATACCTGATGCTGCAACATTGCACCAAATCGTATCGTGCAAAGCTGCACCATATTCAGTCTATTGAAATTATGAGGTAATAAAGTAGTTATGTTGGTAATTCATTGGTAATTTAAAGGTTTGGAGATTGTTCTTCCGCAATACTGCATCGTTCGTTCAAACCCCATTCTTACAATCACATCACCGGGCTATGTAAAATGCTGTTACTAATTTGCCTGAGTGATGCCTGCGTGGTAGTCAATGGTTGCAAGTCCCGGTGGACTGCACGCCGCGTTGCCCATATGGCAAGGATGTCCATGGATACGATTGTTACTTCATGTGGAACCGTTTGCGAGTGTGCATAGTAACAAGAATGGGATGCTGAGCCAGCATGCCAGCATTTGCAAGGGCCTTGTGCATGACTGTTCAAAATCAAAACGACGCATGCTGTCACAGTGTAGCCAACGTCAGGCAAATTGCACGTAACCAAGTACCAGGCCAACAAAACTTGTCCAACAAGGAACAACATGTTGAACTGTGGGTAATCTCACTCAGTAACCAAGTACCAGGCATCCTTTATGCTTTCGTGTTGAAACCAGTGATGGGTAATACGAGATACGTGTATCGATACCAATACTTTTGTATGATACAGAAGTACACGTATCGTATGAAAAAAATACAATGCCGGCCGGCAAGTTGCGTGGATGCCTTCGAACCAGATGCTGGTCGCTGCCACAGCTAGAGTCCGCGCTTAAGCCATGCCGCGCGGGGCTAAAGCCATCGGCCTGCTCCCGGAGCAGTCGGTCGCATGTGCCGGTTTTCCATGCAAGAACATCAGAGTTGGGAGGCCCTGACTTTCCGCCGTCGCCGTCCTGCCCAGCCATCAAGGACAGGCTGCGGAACTGGCTGCGCTGCTACTAGCTGCTCCTTTCCCGCGTGACATGTTGCCTCTGTATCGCTGTGTTGTATCGATACAGAAAATACACGTTTTTCTTGTATTTTCTTGTATTTCCTGTATCGATACACGTATTACATATCACTGGTTGAAACGCATTGTTCAGCTCCCGCGCCGTGGTGAGGAACCTCGGTGCTGCTGGTGGGTTGTAGTTAAACCTGCAGCAGCTCCTTATGTGTGTTCCTTGAGCGGATGATGTCAGCAGCAGCTGTATAAAGACAGGCATCTAAGCACACGTCATCACTGAGTGCCAACAGCTCAGTGCCAGGCACAGTGCCTAGCGTTCATGAAGCGCATGGCCAAGGGGACCTGCGCATCGAGCAAAAGGGTGGGCTTGGGAGCGAACTCCAGAATCAGGTGCACCACGTGCATCTGGAAGACATCGTGTAAATGCCCATGATGACTTCCGGAATCAAGTAATCGTCGCGAGTAAATGCGGGAACATTGTTGTCTGTAGCAGCATACATACCATAGACTTTGCGCCTGTGAGACAAACTCCCGGCCACACCAACACACCGCCAAATGCATCAAAGCACCGGTGTTCCAACACGAATGCCCCGTCCGGTGCCAACATGCTGTAGCAAGCTTATCAGGCAGATTCGTACAGCTTGCATGGCTGGGGACAACTCAGCAAACACATTACGGATACAACTCAACAGATACATCACAGAGCTCAGCATAGAAGAGCAGGATGAGGTGCTGTCCAAGTTTGCTGCAGCTGGCTTCACAGGGGCTTATGCAAAACTAGTGCCTCGTCTTGGAAATGAAGAACTTAGCAACATAGGCATACAGCCACAGGTGGTGCGCTCGGTACTGATGAACGCATTTTCTGAAGACGGAGGTAGGTGCATCAGCATGAACAGGTTGGGACATCCAATACAAGGATGTGGAGATTGATGTTTGTTGCAGGCCTTAGCAAGACCATTGTGTTGGAGGACGACACTGGGGCACAAGAGGAGCTTTTATTCTACAAGCCAGACTTCGACACCTGGGTTCAATATAACATCCTGACACAGCTGCTTCCAAATGGAATCAACGTGGTGGTTGCTAGTTGGGATTATTTGGAGGAAGGCGGCAGGTACTTTACTGACAGGTCGCTGGCCAAGCCGGTGCGTGTGCAAGTGCACATGCAGCTGGACTGATCACATCAAATCTACAGCGCAATGCATCACACTCCCCACCACTGTCATGGTGTGCTCATCAGGTTAGTGACATGGAGGGGTTCCAAAGCACGCAGTTCAAGACGCTGGAGGATGAGGTGGCTGAGAGTGCTCTGACAGACATGTTGCAATACCACCCTGAATCCCTCCGCCTGTCTGTGAATGAGGTGAAGAACAAGAATGGCCAGAGCAGGTACTTCGATGGCATCATCGTGGCAGCCAACTGCGTCAAGGTTGTGGAGGTGTGTGGGCCCATTCAGTGCACCACAAGTCTGCATGGATCGCAAGTCTGCATGGACCGCAAGTCTGCATGGACGCAATTGCTGCACTGCACACCATGATACATGGTGCATGCAGGTGAAGAGCGTGGTCGACATCAGTTTTGCAATTAAGTTGCAGAGTGTCATTGAGTTCATGCGGTAAGTGATTAGCTTTGTGTTGTGATGCGGATGTCAACTCACCTGCAATCTCAACTCATTTGCATGCACAGGCAAGCTGCTAAGGAGGGTGCACCTGATTTGCACTTTGCACGACGACCGGACGGCAGCGTTAAAGAGATCAAGGGTGCACTGGGTGGGCTGCGTATGGTGGCTGGCGACCAAAACCAGGAGGCGCTGCTGCAAGTAATCAGCAAGGTGTGTACTTTTGTCGTCGCAGCATCACTCTTAACGTTGTGTGATTCACAAGAAACTACTGGACAGCGCAGTGCCTCCTATTTGTGCCTGCATTGCAGGAGCAGTATGATTTGTACCTGCCGGATGGCAAGCGTTTTAGCAATGTAATGGCATGCCATCCCATGCAAGATTCACCAGCACATTGTTGACGAAGACTGGGTCGTCTTGAAATCTGATGTCTTATACAATGGATGGTGCCGTTGTGACCTTGGGGTCTTGCGTTTGCTTTGAACATTTGCCTTGGAATAATGGGCACAACAGCAAGGGGTCTGGGCCAGGTCAAGGGCTGGTCCTGCCAGGTGCGCGCCCAGCACCGGCACCAGAGCCATATGAGCCACCTGATGCACGCCGCTCACACGACATGACAGATGCCCATTTCAATTAGAACACAGGGCGGGCTGGTGCTCTGCCAGTAGGGGATGGGTGTGTTCTCAATAGCCTAGGCAGGTGCTTGGACAGGTTCAGTGTGCGTACAACGCCTGCCTGTTTACATCTTGCTTGTTTACATGACTGTGTAGCTTTTTCTGAACGTACATGTGTTTTGAAGGTGTTGTTGAGGCTGACCTGCCTGGGTGGGGAGTGTTGGAGTTAGGGGTGTGCCAGTCAGGCCAACCTGTGTGTTTGCTTCAGTGTGATATCTTGTTTTGGTTCGCCTGTGGGCTGTGCTCGGGACCTTAGTCTGGTCTTGCGGCATCTCGTCTGCCTACAGGTATGTGAGTCATATCTAGCTTATCTTACAACCTTAGTCTGGTCCTGCGGCATCTCGTCTGCCTACAGTTCGTGTAGACTAGCTGGCCGTGCTCGTTGAGTTGACCGGCCACGTGAAGGGTGAAGTCGCTTACAAGGAACCTCAGCAGTAGGCTGCCCAGCACTGCCCGCTCGCCGCAGTCCTTCACTCTTGCCAGCACAGCGGCCAGTAAGGCGTCCCACAGCTCTTGCGGGAGGTGACCGGTGAGGTGGGCTAGCTTGCATTTCCTGCCGTGGAAGGTGTTGTCCTTGTCGCGGGCAGCGCGGGACTCTCCGGCAGCCCTTCTATTGCTCTGGCTGTAGTGCATCGACGCGGTCGAGTGTGTCGATGTCGGGTTCCTCCCATACCGCTGCGTCTGTTCTTTCTCGCCATAACCATTAGTCAGCTGTGACACGCCTGATAAAATGTTCGCATGGGTCAGTTTGGGTCACACAGGCCACCTCAGGACATCGCGTTTGCACCAGCCCGCTCTATAGCTCAAGCCGTGTCTGTGTCGCTGGCCTCTAGTACGGCCGCGATGGTGGTGGGCGAAGATGTTTCCCCGCGGATGAGCCTATAGTAGTGGTCTCTATCACTGGGCATCCCACAAATTGTTCTAGCGACGCGTTGCAAAATCACGTGACTGTCCAGTCGAGCGCAACAGGAGCCGGAGGTGCATCTCTAGTCCTAGCTGGCCCAGGTACGTGGCGTGATACTAAAAAACGCGACATGCCCCATGCCTTGACTGACCGGAATTCGGTGTTCCTGTGACTGGCGCCAGGCACTTGCCAGGGCTCCATCCGCGACCCTCGTCACACACATGTGTCCGTAGCAAGCACATCTACATAATAGGTAAGATTGCTGCAACATGCAAGTGAGGTGTGAGTGACAGCTTCATAGCAAGCCCATGGCACGCCCAGCCATGCCACAGCCATGAAAACTAATAAAATCGTATGCCACTTTGCTAGTGGCCTGTTATCACCCCAATGAAACTACAGCCCAAGTTTCATGTGGCAGTGACGATGCGTTCAGCACTTACATGGGTATGCAGTCCCCCGACCTCATGTCCTCTCACTACCACCATGTGCCATCCTATTTGGCTGCAGGAAGGCATGCCAAGGTTCCAGCACCCCAACCAGGGCAAATGCGTGCTCTGTTGCAAGTGCACTTTCCCCAACGTCACCAGGGAGTTCTATGCATGGGTAGCTGTGGGTGTGCACCAGGGGGAGGATGGGATGGAGGTGGCATGGCGATTGCGTCATGAAGCCTTGCGCCTTAAGGGTACCCTCACTCGTGCCCCCGAGTACAAGCTGTGTGTCATTGGGCCAGCCAGTGTTGTGGACAGCCAGTTGAAAGCGGCTTGTGAAGCCAAAGACCTCGCCCTCATTGCTCACCATTGTTGTGTACAGCTTTGTCAGAGACGGTACCAAGCTGCGAATGGAGCACCACCGTTCTCCCAAGAGCCAGCGCCTGCAGCCAGGATGGTGGGGGAGGACTCAACTCCTCCTGCCCAGTGTCCACCCACACTCCCAGAAGCTTGTAGCAGCGAGGGGCAGGGAGGGGCAGGGCTGCAGGGGCAGGGGGCTGGGCTGGCGCATGTGGCTGCAGGTCCTGCCCGCCGTCCACCCACCATCCTGGCAGCTGGCAGCAGCGAGGGGCAGGGAGGGGCAGGGCTGCAGGGGCTGGGGGCTGGGCTGGCGCATGTGGCTCCAACTGCAACTGCCGCACAACGCCCGGTGTCCGGCAGCAGCGAGGGGCCTGCCACACAATCACTGCTGGAGGTTAGTGGCCATGCATCATATGTTTGTTTGCATCACATGTTCCTGTAGACCTCCTTGTTGCAGATCCTTATTTTAGGGTGCATGCCCCATGGTGCATGCTATTTTTGTGTGTTTCTTGCAGGGTTCCAGGGCGCAACTGCTACAACATCAGAAGGATGAACATTCCATGGACTTGGCAGTAGCCGCTATCCGGCATGGCTTACAACGAGCTGGGCAGGGGGCGACACCCAAGCTGAGCGACAGGTTGGTACTTACAAAGCTCTTTAATACTATACAATGTCCAGCTTGTACGGCAGCTGGTAGAGAAGGGCTACAACAAACAACATTGCCTTGATCTTGTTCGTCATGCAGGACCCTTGTTCTTGAGCCACAGGAACCAATGTCACCTTCAAACCGCCAAGCCTCATGGTAAGATACCTCAACATCAGCATCAACCATCGCTCACATGCACTGACATGCACTAGCTCTCACTTGCACTCAAGTCAGATGCCCCCTTTGCTGTGCATGCAGCATTCTATCGGTCAACGGGCGGCTGTGGCAGTTCAGTGACCCACCCTCCTGGCAGCACCATCCAAATGCTCAACCCTTGTGGGCAGCTCATGCCCTCCCTTACCTACCGGCTGTACGCTTGCCGGCCACCTTTCACCACCTCCCAGCACTGAACCAACACCCCACCGAACTCCTCCAAGCATCAGCCCCACCCCTCCTCCAACCCCTCCTCCTACACCCACCACCCCTTCCGCTGGCACCCCCTTTCCCGCATATGCCGACCCTCCCTCCGCAGGCCCTCCCCCTCCTCCCGCAGCTGCAGCTGCCATCCTTTCATCCACACCCGCAGCTGACACCCCCTACCCCAGAGCTGCGCCCCATCCCTCTGCATCCTCACTTAGCCCCACTGCTGGTGCATCCGCCGCTGCCGCCGCCACCTCCTCCACCCTCTGCGCCTGCACCAGCCCGGGTGAAGGCAAACGTGGATGAGGCAGCAGAGGCACTGCGGCGGCAGGTGCGCCACCTGCGATTGCAGCTAACAAGGCAGCGGTCCACCTCTGTGATCATGCCAACAAGCAAGCATGCAACCATTGCCCAGCTTGCCATCAAGCATGTGAAAAGCCCACATCAAATGAGGCAGCTGCTAAGCACAGCTGGACTCCTGGCACCAGGGCAGGGGAAGGGTGGTGGATGTAACAAGGCAAGGGCAGCGGCGGGTAGCAATACCCAGTCACAACCCGGGCAGCTCCTGCACCTAGAGGAGCCACGCAAGGGAGCAGGGCCCAGAGGCTGGTTTGACCCGCTACACCTCATGAGAGCCTTAAAGATGAAGGTCGACACTAGGCTCTCCTTCAACGCAATGCCCAAAGCGTTGCATGGCGCCTTTGCTGTTATGGCTGCTGGACAGCAACTGACGGTGTCCGTCCCAAGTGCCCGGACTTATGGCCGCGGCACGGAGGCTATTGCCCATGCAGTCACCAAGGGACAAGCACGTGAGTATTGCACAAACCACCCACTGATGTGTCACACCCACTGATGTGGCACGTGGGTTGACCAACACACCCTCCATCTATGCCACCCTCCATGACACCCTCTATGCCACCCACCATGACCCACCCTCCATGCTCTGTTGTTGTGCAGGAGATGCCAGGCACATAGGCTACGGTGCCTTAGCATGGGATGGGAAGGCTAAGAGGGGCAAAGAGCTGCTGGTGCTGAAATGCCAGCATGCAATGCCCATGCCTGGCCCACCCACTGCCCCACCCACTGCCCCACCCGCGGACCCACCCGCTGGCCCACCCGCTGGCCCACCCGCTGCCCCACCCGCTGGCCCACCCGCTGGCCCACCCGCTGATGCCCACCCACCATACCAAGTCACTACGACTGCCGGCCACCCACTGGAGTTCACGGTTGGCTGCTTCCGCCCCACAAGCAAGACTGCCTTGTCACAGGCAGCAGCAATCAAGCAGTGCATGGTGGCTGTTGGGCTCTGGGGCTTGAGGGTTTTGTTTGTGGTGGTGGACAGCTGCAACGCCAACGTCGGCATCCACAACAGCGTTGCGACCCACTTGTCCAACATGCTTCAAGACGAGGGCATCCAGGATCACCCCGTCTACGCCATCCACTGTCTCTGTCACATCCTGCACAACACAGCCAAGCACGCCTTTGAGTCAGCGGGACAGAGTCAGCTGTATCAACGGACCGGCTACAACACAGCTCTGTTCTGGGTGCTTGACCACATCAGTGCAGAGCTGCGCAAGGACCTGCCAGAAGGCATGCCCCTAGTGGAGGAGGCCGTTGGCACACGGTGGCTGTCGTATGCCAGGATAGCCATCTATTGCTGCCAGCACCATGCCGAGATTGTGCATGTGTTGGACGTGCGCATCGCAGCGACTCCAGCCAGTGCCAAGGGCACACCCTCTCACACTAACCTTCTAGAGCTGCAACGGCTCTTGACCCTCTCACCTGACGTCTTGGTGCAGTGCGCCGCACTGGCCGGCTTAAACCGTTGCTTCTTCCAACCCTACCTATTGTGGGGGCAGGCAGGCAGCAGCAGACATTTCTGCCAGTGGCATACACGCCATGACCAGGAGGTCGCACTCCTTCACCGAGTGTGCGCCCCGCCTCAGGAGGGACAGGAGGGACAGGAGCCACGCAAGGGAGCAGGGCCCAGAGGCTGGTTTGACCCGCTACACCTCATTCTAGTGGCTACACATGCACATGCGCACATGCTTGCTCACGCACATGCCCATAACCTGCCCACAAGCATGCAACGCTACACAACAACACCTTCAGCCCTCCCACCCCTTGGCGCCTGCCTTTTGCAGCGCACGTACCTCCTTGGCGTATTGTCTTCCCGCTTGGAGGAGCTCCTTGCTCTCCTGTACAAACCAGCCCACATCACCAACGCAGTGTGTGAGACAGCATTGAAGCCGTTGAGCAGCAGCGGCGTGGAGAAAATGAGCCCAGAAAAAGTGGCAGCTCACGTCAAGGCGCACACTGAGGATTTGGACACCTGGGTGCCTCACATCACCCGGGAGAGCCTAGCACAGAGCAGGGTGGAGGACAGGGTGGCCAAGCGTCAACGCAAGGAGGACAAGCAGGCTGCAGCTGTAGCCTTCTTTGGCATAGCATCACCCTCGCTCGCCACTGTCCACCCCTCTCCCGTAGCTGCCGCTGCCACCCCCTCACCCACAGCCGGTGCTGCCACCTCCACATCGGTCTGCAAGAGAAGCGTGGGGTCCATCACTATCAGCCTGGCATCTTTAGAGGCACGGTCAGCCTGTGGGCAAACAGCCACCATGCAGCAAGAGGAGGCAAAGCAGTATGCAGCGGACAAGGCTACAGATAAGGGCAGGCACCTGCAGGCAGTAGCTTTGTACCGCTGCAAGCTAGCTAGCAACAAGCTGCCACCAACCACCTCAAAGTTGCTGAAAAACCAGCTGCAAGAGTTGTGGGCTGTGGTGGGCAATGGGCAGCCCACCGTGAAGCCCGTGCGGAACATGCACATAGCTGACTGGTTGGATGCTCTGGCGATGCACATGTCACCTGTCACCAACTAGACCCATGATTGCCATCACACACCTCAACATAGACACCTTGGCATGCCTTCCTGCAGCCAAATAGGATGGCACATGGTGGTAGTGAGAGGACATGAGGTCGGGGGACTACATACCCATGTCAGTGCTGAACGCATCGTCACTGCCACATGAAACTTGGGTTGTAGTTTCATTGGAGTGATAACAGGCCACTAGTAAAGTGGCATACAATTTTATTAGTTTTCATGGCTGTGGCATGGCTGGGCGTGCCATGGGCTTGCTGTGAAGCTGTCACTCACACCTCACTTGCATGTTGCAGCAATCTTACCTATTATGTAGATGTGCTTGCTACGGACACATGTGTGTGACAAGGGTCGCGGATGGAGCCCTTGCTAGTGCCTGGCGCCGGTCACAGGAACACCGAATTCCGGTCAGTCAAGGCATGGGGCATGTCGCGTTTGATGGTGCTGCGCCACTTACTAAATGTAACTAGGACTATAGATGCACCTCCAGCCACCGTCGCGCTCGACTGGGCAGTCACGTGACAGTGCACGGTGCTGCGATAGGCATTCTGACCCGAGCGACCTTACAACTACAAGCCTCCAGTAGCAAGCTTGCGTCTCAAGCACATTCAATGTGGAGGGCGCCACAGGCTTCAGGCCAGGCACAACCATCAGCGGGATACAGCGCAAAAGTACGATTGCAACGCACCAGGCGCAACTGCTATCCGTGGCCTATGGGCTCCGTTCGTCAAAATTTGAATTTTCCTCAGGGCGTGTGACAGCTGTCCCCAACATTCAAAAAATGGCTGGAAATGATAGGAAACCGACCCCTGGTAATAGCCAGCTGATGTTGCCTCATCCATGCCTCAAGTGCCTCATTCTCCAACCTCAGCTGCCGTTCAGCCCTCCTTGCTGCGGCTTTCAAGCCATTAGGACTGTGCAGATAAGCAGCCCTTGGTGACTTTACAAGTGCTGTAAGATGAGCACGCTGCCGGCTGTGGACCATGGGTTTGCGTCTTGCAATGACTTGCTAGGGCCAGGGGGCTGGGAGGGGGGGGGGCGGGGCAGTGAGGGGCTTAGAAGGGGGTGGGAGGGGCTGGGAGGGGGTGGGAGGGCAGTGAGGGGGCTGGGAGGGGCTGGGAGAGGTTGGGAAGGGGTGGCGGGGCAGTAAGGGGGCTGGGAGGGGGCGGGAGTGGGTGGGAGGCTTCTGCGGGGGCTGGGAGGTGGTGGGGCTGCAAGGGGGTGCGGTCGGAGTAGGCTAGAAAATCCTGCAAGGCAGAGTCGGGTCACGCCAAAGGGTGAGGAGGCGGCCCTGGTTGATGGATTGCCGTGCTTTCTTCTCCAACAGCTGTGTCGTTGAGTTACGAACAATGTAATAACTCGAAAATCTAATAACTCACAGTGGTCAGCTCACCACATGCCAGTTTGTGCAAGGGGGTCCCTTTTTCTGTGTGGCAGCCTAGGGAGACCTCTATCCATTCGCACTTCGCTACAATGTCGAGTTATTTCTTGCCCAACGATGGCACTCCGACGCAGCCTGCACAAATAAAAGGCTCGCGGTGCGAGCTTGGCGGGCTGAAATGAGATTGTACTTCCTGCTCGATGCAAGGCGCAGTTCAACCGCTGATGCCGCTACATACCACTAGAACAATCGATGGTGAGCAGCTGAGGTGTATCCGCGCTCGCTTGCGCCGGCATGTCCTCACTCGCAAGAGTTAACGCGCCGCTTGCCAGTAGATGCGCAATAATTCGCAGCTGCCAGTGTGATGAACGCTATCGAAAACGGTTCAGTATTGAAAGTGTAGTTGCATGAAGATTACCAACCCCATGTTGGGGACTCCTGAGCGTGTCACAGCTGACCATTAGCAACGCGAAGCAACTACACTGTTTTTTCCTCATAACAGGTTCTGACAACCACTGCTTACTTTGCCTTGCATTACGTTCTGCGCCCGCTCACTTGCCAAGGGGGGGGGGGGGGGGCTGTAGTGAGAATGGTCAGCATGGACGAGATCACAAGTATCATACGACTGACGATCACACCGCCACAACAGTAAGAATATGTAATTGAATCGATTCCGATACTGCAGGGCCCTACCCCCCTTACAAGGGGTTTCGCCTGGTAGCTTCCCGCGCTAACCTTCTTTTTCACATCGCAAGTAAAACAGCGTGGCATAGCTGCTGGGTGCTGACCGCGGGAGAGCGGACCCGTTAAGCTTTTAGCGATGTGGTGAGAACATGGAACATTGCACACTCGTTTACGAGCGCACAGAAACACCACTGGTCTACTTGCGCATTATGGCTGCTGCGACTGACGCAATGGCCGCGTTGAGCTCGAACGCGGTGCCGGCAGACTGTAGTTTGCGGCGACATACTTGGCAGCGCTTGCAACTTCATTGCGCCAAGACTTTGATAGCTACTCTTGCCGCTGCTGTCCGCGCGCTTGGTGCGAAGGGAGATTCTCAAGAGCTTTCGCACTAAGAGCAGAAACAGCGACTCCGAGCTCAACTCCTCCCCCCAAGCTCAACGTGTGCGCAGTGCAGCTGTAAACTTTAAGGACCTGAACATCACGTATGTACCGCCTTCTGCAGCACATAACATAGAGCTCACACAGCAGACTGCAGCACCTGCGTAACTGGTCAGCGCAGCCGTCACGCAGGCAGCCACCATGCACACAGCTCTTGAGGCTGCTCCACCGCAACAGCAGGTGACTGTGTGGGGCTTGCATGGTGTGCAGTGCAGACGCGGATGATGATGATGATGAGGGTGGGCCGGGGGTCCTGGGCGCCTCCCCCTCCTCCCAAGACAGCTCGCCCCGGCACAAAAGCCTGAAGCGGCTGGAGCGCAACAGGCTCATCATCATCATGGTCGGCCTGCCAGGGCGCGGCAAGACCTTCCTGTCAGTGCCGCGCAGGGGGGCAGGGCGGTCAGAGTTTGGGTCGGATGCAGGAGGGCAGGGTGGGTGCTAGCATCAGGGTTGACTGTAGGGTACAGATCAGGTGTAGGAGGGCAGAGTAGTTTCACTGTTTAAGCTGAAAGAAGGGTACAGATGAGGTGCAGGAGGGCATGGTGGTTTTTTAGATCTGAGTGTCAGCATCAGGGTTGAGGGATGCAGGCCGGATGCTTAGCAGTAGGATGCTGGCCAGGTGGTCGTAGGGTTGAAGGTGTGCGGCGGCCTGGGCTAGGGGTGGTTGAGATGTCAAGGTCAGGACTGCAGTGGGGGGTTGCTGGTAGGGAGGGAGGGGAGGGGAGGGGCTGGCTACAACCGTGTCAGGGGTGGGTGGGCTGAGGTGTGCGGCATTGCCACTAGGATCACCGACAAGCTCTACCTCTAGCTCAAGCCAGAATGCTTCAGGGCAGGGTGGCACGGTACAGGCGGAGGCCTGGGACTGACGTGTTCTGGGTCA
Source organism: Haematococcus lacustris (assembly GCA_030144725.1). Classification (NCBI taxonomy): domain Eukaryota; kingdom Viridiplantae; phylum Chlorophyta; class Chlorophyceae; order Chlamydomonadales; family Haematococcaceae; genus Haematococcus; species Haematococcus lacustris. Next base: position 7,586,721 of record JASKMD010000003.1, read on the forward strand.
GACCTAGGGTGGCGGCCTCCACCTGCGTCCTCACAGGGGAAGGACCACACACACACACACACACGCACACACACACACACACACACACACACACACACACACACACACACACACACACACACACACACACACACACACACACACACACACACACACACACACACACACACACACACACACACACACACACACACACACACACACACACGCCTGCTGCCTGCTGCCCTCACAGGGGAAGGACCACACAGGCCTGGGTCTGACGTGTTGTGCTGGTGGTGAGGGTGCAGGTGCAACAAGCTGGTGTGCTACCTCAACTGGCTGGGCCACCACACCCGCCTGTTCAACGTCGGCTCCTATCGCCGGGTTCAGAAGGAAAAGGCGGATGTGCAGGACGCTGCCTTCTTTGACAAGGAAAACAAGGTGCAAGGGGGGGCAGGCATGGTCAGGTGTGGGTATGGGAGGGCAGGGCGTATGGTAGGGCACGTCAGGGCAAGGTTCAATGATCATGCTGCCTCATGCTGCCTTGTGCTGCCTCAGCCCACCCTCTGCCTGCACCTGCTGCCTTCCACCCTTTGCTGCCGCTGCCCCCTTTGCTGCCCCTGGCCCCAGGCTGGCCTTGTAGCGCGCCAGCGAGCGCTTGAAGCCGCCCTGGCAGACCTTACCGCCTACTTGAGCTCTGACACCGGCCAGGTCGCCATCTTCGACGCCACCAACACCACGGACGAGCGCCGCTCTTTCCTGGTGGGCTGAGGGGCCGGGTGGCCCGGTCAGGATCAGGGTCAGGGTCATGGTAAGCCTGGCTGACAAGACAGGTTGGGTGGGTCAGTGGGGTGGGTGGGTGGGTCAAGGGGGGTCTGGCCGACAGGACAGGGTGGGTGGGTGGGGGGGCAGGGGGGTAGGGTAGGGGGATGGGGAATGTGTAATGGGTCCAGCTAGCAGGGTTTGGGTTGGGTGCCTTTGTACTGCACGCTAGGCATTGGAGATCATGTGGCAATGTTGCATGCGGTTGCTGCATCTAGGCTGTCGCTGTTGGTCGTGTGCAAGGTCGCTTGTTGAAGCTGCCCCATCCACTCAGCAGCCGCTACCCTGGATGCTGCGCGGTTGACAGAGTGGTGGGTGGGCTGTGTCGGCGGCTGCAGGTCTCCCAATTCCATGGCAAGTACCAGTACCTGTTCATTGAGAGCATTTGCACGGATGAAAAGATTCTGGAGCAAAACTACAGGTGCAGCTGCAGCAGGTCCTATTTATGATTGCTGTGCCAGCTGCTGCCGGGCATGGCAGGTGGCAAATGCCGGCAGACAAACTCAAACAAGTCGCTGCAAAGTGAGTCAATGGAC